>CM031618.1:25059836-25075674 GCA_018398815.1 Conus ventricosus
GCAAAAAGATATCCCAATTCCCTTCAACGTAATATAATATCTTTTTCAAAAAGTAAATCTTTTCTTATTTTTTATTCCCAATTTTGCAAGCTATATAGCACTGACTTGGAATCAACGCAGAAAAGTGTATTATCGACAGCAATATTATAGACAGCAGTGTTATTGTCTCACATAAAAATCAACGCCTAAGAATAGCGTACAGTTAGTTCTGCCGTAAATATGGAGAACCCTTTCCCAAGAGAGAAGGATCTACGAATCTTCAGCAACGAAATCACAAAGCTGGACCCTGCATATGATTCTAAAATCGAACCATCAGTAAAAACCTTCAAATGATTTGAATACACGGTTTCAGTGTGTTCTGTTGCTTCACATGACAGAATATTAATGTTATCAACCTTCTTCATGTCAGTGTGATCTATATCAAATTTAGCTTGGATATGCTCTCAATGAGGTATGCCTGATACTATTGGCACATCTGTATTACTTTCAATGTCAATGTTACACTTTTCAAATATTTCATTTGTATAATCTGTTACAGGGCTGGAGAGATGTAAGGTGTTGAGCTCTTTTAGGATAGTCCTTTTTCAGAATTTACTAATATATATCAGGTTTGACAGAATTTGAAACATATAGGCTTCTGGCAACATATTTAACCGTTGTTAGTTTTCGTTGGTCAGACAGTGATAGCAAGTTTGCTTCTTTATAACTGTTTAACAAATTTGTGTGTACAGGAATACCAAGCGCTACCTTAACAGTTTTACTGTCTATTGACTGTAATTTCATCAACAGGGTTTCTGGGGCATTGAAATAAACCTCTTGCTCGTAAATAACCTTCAATCGAATTAAGCTAGTAGCTAACTGCAATGGAGTTTTGGTATCTTGACCCCATGCGTGTGCATTGATTTTTTTTTTAAAGCAGATTTAGCCTTTGTCTTGCGCCACTTACCAATTTCTCAATATACAATATACAACCGCCAGTTTAATTTACAGGTTGAGGTCACACCCAGACATTTTACATTTCGTGAATATTCTAATATTTTCTTATTTCACACTATAGCTGAGGCAAGTATTTAGGATTTTCCCCGTTGTTAAAAAGGACTAAATGCGTTTTTTTTTCTCCAGACTTACATTAGCCCGTTTTCAATCATATCTTAATTGTTAATTTTATCTGTTTCCAGCTGATACTTTTTAACATCATTTATTGCTCTCTTTTTTGTGTGCTTTCTAATACTGGTATTCAACCAAATAGCTAGATCATCAGCATATTGCGCTAAATGCATATTGTTTGATATTATCTTGGGAAGGTCGTGAATAAGTATAGTGATTAAAATAGGTGCTATGACGGAACCTTGTGGAATTCCTATGTTAATGTTGTTAAAAGAAGAATAGACTTTGCCTATTCTTGTGCCAATAGATCTTCCACTTAAGAAACAGTTTATATACTGATATAACAATCCACTTATTCCAATATTCTTTCACTTGTAAAGCAGCCGTGCATGCCCAACACTGTCATACGCTTTTTTATGTCGAAAAAAAAGTAGCTAATGTGCTTTTTCGTCGAACAGATTGTTTGTTTTTTAATGTGGGTTGTAATCTTTACAAGATGATCTATTGTGCACCTACCTTTTCGAAAACCTGCTTGATTATTTGGGATTATGTTCCGTTTTTCACAATAACGCACAGGACGCTTTTCAATGATTTTGTCTAACAATTTTCAAGCATGCAAGGTTAGACCTATTGGTCTATAACTTACAACCGAGGAACTAGGTTTACCTTATTTAGGAACAGGTATCACAACTGTCCTCTTCCAGAAGAGGCAGAGCTTCATTTTGCCAACATTTTTGGTAAAATAGTGAAGTAACACCTTCCATGTCTCAGGCAAGTGGGTTAAGTATTGGTATCAGATACCACCAAAACCAACAGCTGTTTTGTAAGAAAAAGAGAAGGATTCCAGAGTTTCACAAAATTCTTCATAAAAAATAGGAGAATTTAAATAGGTTGCTGGTCTGGAACATGACCTTCATATATCGATTATTTTTCTCTTCTTTTTCTCTGTAAGACTGGATATCTGAACTTCGATTAGGCAACGAATTATTTTCCGAGAATACGTTGACAAACGCCTCTGCTTTGTCCATGGATGTTAGTGCAACATTGTTTTCTTGTTTCATAGGAAATGATGGCAGATTGAATCCATTCTTCATTTCTTTGACTTTTTTTCCAAACCTTATGCATATCTTTTGAATCCGAAATTTCAGACCAAAAAAAAAAAAAAAAAAAAAAAAAAAATCTTGAAAAATAGACCCTTCTGGCTTTGGCAATCACCCTGTTGGAGTTATTTTTAGCATGTTTCATTTCTATGAAATTTTCATTTCCTCGGTCCTTTAGCCATGTTTTATAAGCTGCTTTCTTTAGAGACACTGCTTCTGCACATTCTTCATTCCACCATCCATTACCAGACTCTCCAGAGTATTTATTTTCTTCTATATTGTTACTACACTTAGGAATTGATTTTGCAGTTGCTGATAAAATAACGTGGCTCAGATTGTCGTAAAAAAATATCAGTATCATCATGTTCTATATTGTTATGATCCATTTTCATCTGTATTATGATTCATCCGGGACTTAGAGTTCATGCATGGACATCTGGGAGAGAGTTTTAAAAACCTCTACATTGACATCTTCTCATTCTTCTTCTTCTTCTGTTATTGTTGTTGTACCACGGTTCTCACGCACCACACAGGTCTGTGTGTTCTTTTACTAATGGACATTCTCTTGCGGATTTGAATACTTCCATGGTATTTGATACAGAGCGTCAGAGTTTGTTTATGTGCTAATGTATGTTATAGCGACACTTTCGTTCTGTTTGTGACCACAAAAAAAAAGAAAAGAAAGAAAGAAAATGGAAGGAGAGAGAGAGAGGCGGGGGGGGGGGGGGGGGGGGGGGGGGGGGGGGTTTAAGAGAGAAAAGACAAGAAAGAAAGAAAGATTGAGAGCAGGAAGTACTGAAAAATATGAATAATGATGATAATATAATAATAATGATGATGATGATGATAAACAACCACTGTAGTAACAACGTAAATACACAGCAAATATTCAGTAATGCATTTATGGGTTTAAATTCATCCTCACCCCATTCGTCAATCCGCAATAGATCAGAATTTTCCCGCAGATCCATCCTTGAAAAACGAAAGCAAGAATTATACCAGAAGGGCAAATGGAAACACACACACACACACACACACACACACACACAGTCTCGTAAACCGGCCTAAGGGACAACACGGCCGCAAACACGAGGAAAACCTGGAGCGAGATAACAGAGAAAAAGAGAGAGAGTGTGCATAGTTTCCTTTCCATAATTTTTTGTTTTATAGGGAAAAGACAGGTGCCATTTCTAAAACGCTTACACACATCTTAAGTTGTTTCTCCATACTAACAAATGCTCGCCATAATTATAATTATGGTCTGTATGGACAATAGTATGCAAGTTTTAATATTTTGTCGCTTGACGCAAGGCGTTGCAGTGATGTTTGGTGCGCTGAGACGTTCATACTGTAATATGTACTGCTTTTAATAGAATGAATCAATGAATACTACGTTTGTAATAATCACATATTTAACCATATTGAAGTGCTTCAAATAAGGCGTAATCTACAGTATACACTTTGTTAACAAGGTAGGCCTGATGATACGTGAAAAGTGAGTTAGAAACCTGTCTGTTACCCGATGATAAGATGTGTTTGTGTGTGTGCGTATGAGCATGCACGTGCGTGGACTTCAGTCGGGTAAGGAAGCTGCATTGACACTGGGTGCAGCATGTGCCTGTTTGATATCAAATCGTTCTCTTCGTAGACCTTGGTTGTTTTAAAACTATTATTTCAATGTCTATTTCAACATGATCATCCATTTAAATAGACGTGCGTAAACGTGTGTGTGTGTGTGTGTGTGTGTGTGTGTGTAAAGGGAGATGGAGAAAAATGGCTTTAACGGGTATAATGTGTAACAGGTATGGCATGAAACAAACACCTGCAGGGTATCCAATGGAGTCTTGACATGGGGCATCACCTCTATGGCATCTAGTCTCAGTTCAGGGAAGAAGAAAAAGAAAACACCCGAAGGTGCTGGGGAGGACCCAGAGAAGCACTGTCTTCACCTGCCCTTAGAGCAGTCCTGTATCACCCCTGGAGGCCTGCGCTGTGTTGACGATGGGTACAGGCACGCGCAGGACACTCCATTAAGATATCAAGGGACATAACTGCTCCTGAACAGAGGTAAATTAGACTACAGGATGCAGCTCATAACAGCCTCAAAGTAGCATCCCCCATGGGTGTACCAGCCCGTATTTCATGACTGCAGAGCCCACCGGCGAAAAACACCACCCCCCAGCTGCCGAGCACACCCCACAGACCCAACCACCCCTGCCCACGGACAGATGAAGACAGTGCCACTCCAGACACAGCCAAGCTTTCGCCATACGGTCTTATGTGCCCTCAAGAGAGAATCCAAAGTTGTAGTCTTTCCCACTGTCAACAGGACTTTCCCTGTGGTCAGTGGGTCTTTCCTCACCGCCACTGGACCTTTCTCCAGGGTCAGCCTAGTTAAGGCAAAGAAGAAAAGAAACACCCGAAGGTGCTGGGGAGGACCCAGAGAAGCACTGTCTTCACCTGCCCTTAGAGCAGTCCTGTACCACCCCTGGAGGCCTGCGCTGTGTTGACGATGGGTACAGGCACGCGCAGGACACTCCATTAAGATATCAAGGGACATAACTGCTCCTGAACAGAGGTAAATTAGACTACAGGATGCAGCTCATAACAGCCTCAAAGTAGCATCCCCCATGGGGTGTGACCAGCCCGTATTTCATGACTGCAGAGCCCACCGGCGAAAAACACCACCCCCCAGCTGCCGAGCACACCCCACAGACCCAACCACACCCTGCCCACGGACAGATGAAGACAGTGCCACTCCAGACACAGCCAAGCTTTCGCCATACGGTCTTATGTGCCCTCAAGAGAGAATCCAAAGTTGTAGTCTTTCCCACTGTCAACAGGACTTTCCCTGTGGTCAGTGGATCTTTCCTCACCGCCACTGGACCTTTCTCCAGGGTCAGCCTAGTTAAGGCAAAGAAGAAAAAGAAACACCCGAAGGTGCTGGGGAGGACCCAGAGAAGCACTGTCTTCACCTGCCCTTAGAGCAGTCCTGTACCACCCCTGGAGGCCTGCGCTGTGTTGACGATGGGTACAGGCACGCGCAGGACACTCCATTAAGATATCAAGGGACATAACTGCTCCTGAACAGAGGTAAATTAGACTACAGGATGCAGCTCATAACAGCCTCAAAGTAGCATCCCCATGGGTGTACCAGCCCGTATTTCATGACTGCAGAGCCCACCGGCGAAAAACACCACCCCCCAGCTGCCGAGCACACCCCACAGACCCAACCACCCCTGCCCACGGACAGATGAAGACAGTGCCACTCCAGACACAGCCAAGCTTTCGCCATACGGTCTTATGTGCCCTCAAGAGAGAATCCAAAGTCTTGACATGGGGCATCACCTCTATGGCATCTAGTCTCAGTTCAGGGAAAGTTAAAGCAGCAGCCGAAGGGGACTGGACTCTGCCTTCTATGACGTCGTGACCTAGACCCAGCGGATCTCTCGATGGCCATTAGGCCATGGGGCTGAGCTCTCATGTCATGTGCCTGAATAATTCATGATAAGTGAATAAAGCGTTATATACCTATATGATTCCTATTTCTCGATTACACAGCTAATTATGAACCGTCATGACATGTAGATCTTTGATACACTTGCACACGGTGCCCATAACACTGCACGCCGTCAATGTTTATGACAAAGTTTGTTCCCAGTTGACGTGCACATGTATGTGTAGGTCTGTATTCTGACCACAGCCCACTGTACATTGTGATAGAGACTGTTAACACAGCCTACTGTGCATTGTTATGGACTCTGTGACCACAGCCTACTGTGCATTATAATACAGACTGTTTTGTCTGTGTTCTGACCAATGATACAGACTGCTGACGAGTATGTCTGTGCATTGATTACAATCCTCTGTGCATTATCATACAGACTGTTGACGTATATGTCTGTGCTCTGACCACAGACTACTGTACATTGTGATACAGACTGTTGACGTGTATGTCTGTGCACTGACCACAAACCACTGTGCATTATGATACAGACTGCTATGTGAACGTCTATGCACTGACCACAAACCAGTGTGTATAATGACAGAGACTGTGAACTCAGCCAACTGTACATTATGATACAGACTGCTGACGTGAATGTCTGTGTACTGAACACAAACCACTGTGTAATATGATACAGACTGCCGACGTGGATGTCTGTGCACCGCTGTGTATTATGATAAAGACTGCTGATGTATGTGTGTGCTCTGACTACAGTCCACTTTGCATTATAATACAGACCACTGACGTGTGTATCTGTGTTCTGACCACAGCCTACTGTGCCTAACGATACAGACTGCTGACGTGTATGCCCGTGTTTCTGACCACAGTCCACTCTGCATTATCATACAGACTGCTGACGTGTATGCCTGTGTTTCTGACCACAGCCCACTCTGCATTATCATACAGACTGTTGACGTATATGCCTGTGTTCTGACCACAGACTACTGTACATTACAATACAGACGGTAGACGTGTATGTCTGTATTCTGACCACAAGCCACTGTGCATTATGATACAGGGTGCTAATGTATATATGTCCATACACTGACCACAGCCCACTATTGACAGAAAGTCAAGGGCCATAAACACAGACCGTTGTAGTTGTCTTCTTGGATACATGTATGTCTGTTTCAACTCCACCCGCTCGTATCTCCCACACTCAGAGAGTGAATAGTGTTAACACTGGATATCCCTTGCACGTGCATCATGCATTGCCACTGTCGCTGTAAGTGATGGTTGGCAAAACTAGTTTAGAATGGGTAAACATGGATATTGAGCTCAGGTGTGTACAGGATCTGATGACCAGACAGGAGAAAGATGATTCACGTGCACAGTCTAAGGTCTCAAATGTCATGATATGTGGTCAATTTTCTGATTTTAAGTGTCTACCCTTTGTGAATGTTTATGTGGAATAGTTGGTAATCAAAGCTGGCCCTCGACTTTCTGTCAGTAGTATATCCGTAGTCTCTTTCTCTGTGCACCCGGCGTTGCGATGGTGGCTGTCTACTCATAGAGATATCTGCCCCTGTCATCCTTACGCTGATCCATTTGGTGTCTGTCCTTGCGTCTGATCTGTCCTCCTTACACTCATTCAGTTGGTGTCTGTCCTTGCCTCTGGTCTGTCCACCTGACACTGATTCAGGTGGTGTCTGTCCTTGTCTCTGGTCTGTCCACCTGACTGATCCAGTCCGTGTCTGTCCTTGCCACAGTCTGTGCCTGTCATGTCTGTCTCTGTTCGTCTGACTCAGCCTGGTTAAATTTTCCTCAGTGACTGCAGAGGCTGTTTAGTCTTTAGTCACGTTCAATGGTGGTCACCATTGACTCGATGCAAGGTGGACCAGGTAGTTACTGTATGCAGCGTGGACCAGGTAGAAATAGATCTTGAAAGACAAGAACCGGCAATGGAAAGTGAAGCACATTTTAGTAGTGCTACAATCTCATGAACACTGTTCCATGAAGAGGTGAAAAACAGACAAGCAAGCAGCCCAAAGAACATGCACACAAAAAGCAAAAAGACAATAATAACAGCAACAACCAATACTCCATTACAATAGCTCGTTTTCAGAATCAGTTTTGACTAAACCGGTTATTGAATGGGCCAAACAGTTGTTCACAAGATTCAAACTCAACCTGCTCAAAGCTTCTTCGTTCTGTAGCTCCTACAATCATGCTGATGTTCAGACATATAGGAATAGAAGGAAAGTTAAAATATATGTAACAACAACAATAACAGCCACAACAGCAACAATGACTTGCAGTGTGCACTTCTGTTTGAAGTCTTCATTTATCAACTGAAACATGAGCGGATTAGAATAGCTTTCAGTCAAAAGTCAAGCTGTCCCCTCTTCAGTCTATTCACCCCCTGCCGCTTTCTTGCTTTCCTGTAGACAGAACCACAGGTTCCTTCTAAGCAGTCTTACGCTGGCATTCACCCACTTGGTAATTTTGATTATATTCTGACCAGGACATGTTGTCATACATTTGCACCACAAGGTGTGGGTTTGAATTTACCCGTTGACAGATGTGTTTGCGTATTTTGATTTAAAAAAAATGGAATGAACTGCAGCGGACGCTCATGATGAAACATTTTATTGCAGTGAATTTCATTTCCCATGGTACAAGACTTTCAAGTCCAAATCTTTATGCAGGATTCTATGGTCCGCCTGTTTGGATTTGCCGATAGAGGAGGCACAAAAAGACAGACTTGTGATCTTACAGTTTCTGGCAGGTCATTTACATGACAGAGAAGTAACAGACTGATGATCTTACAGCTTCTGGCAGATCATTTGGATGACAGAGAAAGAGCAGGGGTATCAGCACAGTGTCCTGATGTACTCCTGAATCCGCTAGAACTTCTCTGGATTGTTCATCCTTCACCACAACTTTCATACGTTGATGGGTGGGGAAGTGGTCAGCCGTTGGAGTAGCTTTTCCTTGATGCCATTGCCATCCAGTTTGATCAATAGTTTTGCGTGGGGCACCGTATCAAATGTTTTGGAGAAATCTAAAATATAAATGTCTGCCACAGGTCTGAATCTTCTTTTCAAAACTTTGACAAAGATTAGGGAATGTAGATACGTCTCACAGTTTGGATAACAGCTTTTTATCTCCTTTTTTATTTTTATTTTATTTTTTTGGTGGGCTGTATCAAATGCTTTAGAGAAATCCAAAATGGCAATGTCTGTCGCAGGTCTGAATCTTCTTATCAAAACTTTAGCAAAGATCATGAAGTATAGATGCGTTTCATAGGAGTAGCTTGAACGAAAACCAAGGCTGGTGAAAATAGTGTAGTGTTCAATGTGCTTCATCCTGTGTCGGCGAACTATGTGCTTTAGGAGAAAAGAAAAAGAAACACCCGAAGGTGCTGGGGAGGACCCAGAGAAGCACTGTCTTCACCCGCCTTTTGAGCAGTCATGTACCACCCTTTGAGGCCTGCGCTGTGTTGACGATGGGTACAGACACGCGCAGGACACTCCATTAAGATATCAAGGGACATTGCTGCTCCCGAACAGAGGTAAATCAGACTGCAGGATGCAACTCATAACAGCCTTAAATAGTATCCCCATGGATGTACTAGCCCGTATTTCATGACTACAGAGCCCACCGGCAAAAGACACCACCCTCCAGCCGAGCACACCCCACAGACCCAACCACCCCTGCCCACGGACAGATGAAGACAGTGCCACTCCAGACACAGCCAAGCTTTTGCCATACAGTCTTATGTGCCCTCAAGAGAGAATCCAAAGTTGTAGTTGCAGGATAGTGAGGTCAGTGAAACTGGTCTTTAATTTTCTCCGAAGTGTTTGTCCTCATTTTGAAAGCTGAAAGTACACTAGTGCTAATCCAATCATCTGATAGTGCACATGTATTGATTTCTGGTGGATGTAAGTCAGTCCTGCTATTTGGCTGGCGCACTCCTGACGGATCTGGTTAGGAATGCCATTAGGGCCTACTGCTTTGTTAACTTGTGCGCTCCTTAACAGTCTCCCCACTCCTTTGCTATTGATCAGCAGGTTTGCAATGGTGCCTGCTCCGAGGCCTTTCGTCCGCTGGGTCGGAACTCATCAGGGAGACCCAGCGGACGAAAGGCCTCGGAGCAGGCAATACAAATATATCTACCTTCAAAAGGGATTGCGATGGTTCCCTTACGCAGCTAGTGAAGAGTTTTCATATCTGTAATATATTTTCTTAAATTCATGTTCCAGTTTCTCCATCTTCAACCCCCCCCCCCCTCCTTAAGTCCAAATCTTTGCCAAGTCATTACTATGAAGACAGTTCAGTTGTTGGCCTGTGCTTGTTTTTCCCCCCACTATTAGATTGTTCGTCTATGTATTTGTCTGACTTTATTCAAGTTTAAAAGGCTGTGCCAGTCTTGAATAAAGTTACTCTGTGTTAGGTTTTCTTATGGGAGCAAACGTTACCCCACTTATTTACTGTTTATGAGATTGTAGTCACTGCGGTGGTGTCATGCGCTGCCTTCATCACAACAGGTCAGTCACGTAGTCCACATGGGTAGATGCTTGGACAAGGGTTTAGTTGCACGACTCTTGCTGCAAGAAGAAGCAAGAGAGAAAAGGCAGTTTTCAACACATGCTTTTGGTACGCATGCCCAGGAAAAGTATATTTTTCCTCAAATCTTTTGTTGTTGGTCTTAGCATGACATGTGCTACTGTTCCCCAATTATACTTCATGTATATTTGTCCCAGTGATTACTCAAAGTCCGGTTAATGACCATTACAGCCAGACGTAAAAGAGCGAGACCCATGACAGTAACCTCGAAAGTCTACAATAGGAAATGACGAACAAAACAACAATGGATATAATAATAGTACTAATGTTAATTTTTATAGCGCCTATTCTCTAAAGATTAGGGCTCTAAGCGCTTTACATATAAACACTGTCGTTTACACAACGGACTGCCTACCTGGGTAGTGCCGACTGAAGAGCTGCCTGCCGGCGCATCATTCAGTCGTTTTCCGTGTCATCCGGTCAATATCGTTCAATATCGTTCACTCAATTTCCTTATTTCCTTCTTTCTTTCCGTTTCTCACGCAGGGTGCATGCTATGTGTAATGTGTCATCCATACCAACGGCCAAACTGGCCTTCTCTTCCGAAAGTTGGTGATGGGCTTTTACGTGTGTGCAAGATGTTATGCGTGCGTTCACACACGGAACCTCGGTTTATAGTCTCATTCGAAAGACTGTATGGGAAATGGAGTCAGAACCAATGTTAACTCTGAGGGAAAAATCCCCCTGTACCGAAACGGCCCGGCGGAGATTCGAACCCGCAACCCCAGGATCACCAAGATTACGAGTCAGGCGCTCTACCAACTGAGCTATTCCGGCTCCCGATATGATGGAAACAAATAAATAAATAAATGTAATCACATTTTTAGTTGATTCAGGGCCATGGAAACAATTGATTCTGAAACTCAGTGTGCCATAGGAAAGCAGAGTGAAGCAACTCACATCTAAACGACTGAAAAGTATGCCAGTCTACCAGCAACTTGACTCTTTCGGGTAGGGCCCTACATGCCACAAGCCCTATATGCCACAGGCCCTGTGTGCCACAGGCCCTATACGCCACAGGCCCGGTATGCCACAGGCCTGGTATGCCACAGACCTTATAAGCCAGTGGTCAAGCAATGGTCAGACTGGCCATTGGTCAAGCAATGTCAAACTGACCAGTGGTCAAACCATAGTCAAAATGACCAGTTGTCAAGCCATGACTGACCTGTGGTCAATTTCCGGTCAGTTTAACATTTTCTTGACCACTAGTCAGTTTGACTTTTGCTTGACCACTGGTCAGTTTGACCTTTGCTTGACCACTGGCATATAAGGTCTGTGGCATACCGGGCCTGTGGCATATAGGGCCTTCTTGCAGATTAAAAATCCCTTTGTGGCATATAGGGCCTGTGGCATATAGGGCCTTCTTGCAGATTAAAAATCCCCTTGTGGCATATAGGGCCTGTGGCATATAGGGCCTGTGGCATATAGGGTGCCTCCCGACTCTTTCAAGTCAAAGTCTTCGCCATAAATTTGGAGCAAAGGGGTTTTAAGGCTCATCGCCCTATAATCTCGTGAAACAGCTCAAGATTACTGCTAAGAAAGGACTAGGACCCTAAAAGCAATTTCAGAGTTAGCCTGGTCTGATCGAGTAGGAACAAACATGAATGACTAAGGATTAAATTTATCGACTTAAAACAGGAGTTCGATAGCTACGACATGGGTGAGACATCCCTCTAAAGGTAATGCCCTGAGATGCCCACCTATCCAGAAAGTTGCTGGTTCGAATCTCGGCTGCGCCAGGAAACAAAAATTCTGGCAGCAACCAGAAGGGCATGTGGGTCATGACTTGGATGCGGCCCAGCCCCCTGAGGGAAGTTTCTTTTGCTGTCAAGCTCTCCCTAGAGTTTATTCCAACTGAACTCGGCTGGCGTTGATATGATACGCTTTTTTAGCTGCTTCCCTAACTCAATATCTTTTGCCTTACCATCAACCCGCAGGCTGTGAAAAGTTACTCCTCATAGCGTCCCCACCCACACTTGCCTCCCTCAGCTGACAAAAATGGCTTTTTTGAGTGTGCGTGTTAACCCATGTATCTCAACTGGAGAAGGATCCCAGAACCCTCATTGGACGCCTCACTTAAACACAAACTGATCGTGCAGTAGACTTCCTCAGTGACTGTTTATTCATAGTCTATTTTGAGCTTAACAAAACAAAAAAAGACGTAACTAATATTAGGTAGGCACTCAAGGTCTGACCAGCGCGTTGGGCTAATGTGTAGGTCAGACATCTGTTAAGTCATAGCCACGAGGCCCTCTTCTTCAATTCTCTCATCTTAGTTATTCCATCATTTATCCATCAGCTTTAAATCATGCACAGAGTGGTCTCAAAACTTTGCGGATGTGGTGTAGCGTATATGGACTAGTCCGCACGCAGTGACGCCTCCTTGATGGAACTGCACACAACTGAGCTCTTGTCCGTGCCTTTGTTTCTTCCCGTGTATATGTTTCCCTCTGTCTGAATCAGCATCTCTATAACTTTACGTGAGTCTGACAATGTCTCTGCCTGTATGCGTGACCAAAAAAATCATGTTATTATCTGACGAAAACAGACAACACCGCGAATAAAATAAACTTTGAAATCGGACTTCCCTCCCCTTCGTCGAGTTGACATGCGCACTGTGGGCCTAATCCAAGGCCAAGGTTATGTGCTGCAAGTTAACCCGGCACTCACGTGGACACAACGCGGGAAATTTTCTGTAAAATGGACCAGCTAATCATCCCACGGAACAACTTTATACCATGCAAGTTGATAGCTAGGTATAAACGTTACAGTATGTTTTTTGTTCTTGTTTAATTTGTCACAATTTAAAATACATCTAAAATCCAGAATCAGATTCGAAGCCGAAAGCGTGGAAAGGTGTGTTAGAATAGTGGGCATCGACTTCGCTGCACTTCGCAGATGGTACATCTGTCTGATAATGCTGAACGTCGTATTTTTATATTATTTTGTTGTCTGGACTTATGTCTGTAAATGTTCCTGGGAAAAAAGTTTTATTGATTTAGCTCTTCCCTTGTGGAAACTAAACTGTTGGTGACAGAACAGAGTGTCGCGACTTCAAAGAACTCCCATCAGATCGGGAAAACAGCTGAAGTCATTGCATATTGATCTACAGAAAGGGCACAAGAACCGATCATGGTAATTCGTGAGCCTGACATGTTTGTTATGCAAAATTTTAGAGCAGTTTGTGAGGGACGCCGTGGTTAAACATATGACAAATTTCAATGTTTCCTCAGAGTGCCAACACGGGTTCAGGACCCAGTTGTTAGATGTGATGGACGATTTTACACAACTAAGTCAAAGAGGCATTTGATATTACTTAGATTTTAGAAAGGCATTTGACTCTGTGCCGCATTAAAGGCTACTTCTTAAAATAGAAGGTTATGGGATAACAGGAAATTTACTACAGTGGGTGAAAAACTTTGAAGGGAAGATCTCAAGGGTGCGGGTGGGAACAAGACAGTCCTCAAACATTGATGTATTCCTCAGGGAAGTATCCTGGGCCCAGTACTTTTTACAGTTTTTATAAATTATCTCCCGGATGACATAAAAGTTATAGGCCTACATAGAAAAATCGGCTAGCATAAATTAACCCCAAACATTAAACGTGCACAAAATATTAATCTTTTCAAAAGCTCTATCGATGATAGTACATTATTGAAGACTATGTATTTTGATTATGATAAAGACAAGCGAGTTAAGACCTGACGGTACAAAGACCAGATAACACATAGAAGGGACATGTAAAGCCAGTTCTGGCTATAATTGCAAAAGCAGTTGTCCCTCTGAACCTGAACCTGGGGTGCAACTGTTTGCTAGGTAAGATAAGATAATGTTGCTTATAGCCCAGCCGACAAAGGGCCACATCAGGGTTTGATAGGTAAAGGTCAGTTGTAAATGATGCGATTTCAAGGCAGTGACAAGTAACTGATCGGGAATGATATGGGTTATTTTTAATGCTGTTTCTTCGGAAAAACTGGTTTCTGCTTGCATCACTTCACCCGCTGTTTGACTTAATCTTGAAGTTCCATGTTTTGTATTTGGTTATCTGTTGGGAGTTCTTGTAGTGTTTTTTGAAGTTTAGCAACTGCATCCTTATCTAATTTTGGTTTAACAATGCCAAGGCGATTTCGATCTTCCGCCCTAAGTCTTTGTTTAATTGTAGTCATGCCTACAAACTTTGATGGGTCTCGTTTATCTGTAAGCCGAACAAGTTGTTCTCGGTTGGGACCGCTTTTCACAAACAAATGGCCATTTTGATCTACTTCAAAATCATTAGGGTCTAAAACTTCAGGAGGTTCTAGGCCTAAACTTTTGTAAATGCTCCGGCCGTACTTTCTGTTAATTCACGCCGCAATGAGAGCGTTGAGCGATGCTGTTAAAGGAGTCATTTCACTCATGTCGTCTCCAGGATCAGGAACATCATAATCTTCAATGCCTGCCATGTTTTTAAATAATTAACTTTTTAATTTTGTTTTATAAAAAATGTCGCAAGCATATGGCTCGATTCTTGACCCGCATAGAAGACTGAAAGAACCCTTTGGCGTGAAGGAAATAAGCGGAATATTACTGTTCCAAATAATCCATCTACTATTGATGCGGATCAAATTCTTACTGTTAAATTTCCAGACCTAGGAGCAGATGAAGTGATTGTGCCAGGCTCTGCGCAACTTACTTTCAAAATAGAACTCGAATCAGAAACAGACCCAAACAGGACAGTTGTCCAGAATCTGGGACGGGCAATCGTTAAGAAAATTTCTATAAAACTTGAGGGGCAAGAAATATTTTCTTTACACAATGCAGACATTATTTTTAACCTATTCTGATCTATGGCTAACTGTCAAGGAGCGTGAAACCTCTCACAAAAGGCATTAGACGCTTGGAGACAAAGGGACATTGTACGTGGTATACAAATAGGTAATTGACCAATTAACCAGGGTACCTTACCCACCGCACACGGCCGAACTGTGTGAAGGAGGCCGGAGTGGTCAGATGACAAACAACACCTAGGAGAGAGTTCGGACCTGCCTGGTGGCGAAAGGGGGAAGGGTTGTAACCACTACGACCTCGGGGCCCCAAGTGAGTGCTAAATGCTCGGTCAGCTGAGGTTCTTGTGTAAACAGTCAGTGAAGAGCAGGGGGCCTTGGATTTGTTCAGATGGTATTGCCGTGGGTCACTGTGTTGGTTCTATTGTCAGGCTGGCTGAATGCGTGTGGAGGTTGTAGTAGCCCTCCTTAAGATAATTACTGTGTTAAGTAACCACGAAGTCGGCGGAATGTTCGATGTCCATCTGGGGCTAAGAGTGTGTTTGCTAATCAATTAGGTAGGGGTGTGTGTAAATGCTGATGTGTGTGGAATGTAGCGAGTGGAGAATTCAGGGTACTTGTGAACTAGGGGCTTGAGAAGCAGCGTGGACAAAGGCATGGCCCGAAGGGAATCCTTTGTTTCCCTCCTATATAAACTGAGGGAGAACAAAAGTGTCGGAGAAAAACCAGGAGAGAGAGAGAGAGAAGGCAGAGAGAGAGAGAGGAGAGGAGTGAGAGGCAAGAAAGGGAGAGAT
>CM031618.1:25075774-25095501 GCA_018398815.1 Conus ventricosus
TTTGATTTGAGTATAATCACAACGAAGAATCACTGTAGTTCCATCCAGAGTCCATTCCAATCGTGACATGGTCGATCAGGCAAAGAAGAGGAGTTCCTTTTGTTCTGGCTGGTGAATAGCACAGTATGACATTTTTTTATCATGTCTTCAATGTCTGAAGTGATATTGGGCCACCAAACTGTTGAACGGGCAGACGCACAGCATTTTGTGATGCCAAGGTGCCTTCATGGAGTCGGTTCAGAACGTCGAGCCTCATAGATCTGGGAATAACCAAGCGGTCGTCAAACAGCAGTAGATCATCAACGATTGTGAAATGGGCTCTGTTCATCCAGTATTGTTTAAGCATTGGGTTTTCAGCATGTATGCTGGCCAACCGTTGACACCGTATTCTCGAACTTGTGGTAGGATGTCGTCAGCTTTTTGTCCTTCACAAATTTCCTGAAGCTTTTTAGCTCTTTCCACAATTACGTTTTTCCTGTCACCAAAGTGACGATCGAGCTCCTGTTTTAACTCTTGGTAAGTTGTTGTTTCATCAATTTGTAAAACAGTCAAAATATCGTCTGCTTGCTCACCCATAGCATACAGGTAGACTGAGACTTTGTTCTTGTCGATCTTTTTGATGCAGCTGCGTTGCGTAATAGTAGCGGTCAAACCGTTGGGACCAAACTTTCCAGTTTGCTGCCGTTCCATCGAAAGGTTTGGGTAGGGGAAGATTTGTAGCTTGAGAGCGAGTGGTAGGTACATCATCGTGATTCATCTCGCCGCTGCCACCATGTAGTATTTCCAAGATCTACGTATTCCAAGTAGGAGACGTTGAGTCGCGCCGTCAAAGTTTACGTCGTTGCCACGCAGTCCCCGAGCGAGGCTCGCGTGAGAGTTATGTCCCTTGGACTTAGCAGACGACGATCGATGTCGAAGGTAACCATACCACAGATAGGAGTAGGTTTCTTTCCCAGACATGTCTGCTTTTCCGTTTTCAGTGGAATTCATCCAACAGCAGCTGTTCTGTTTGATCTATAAAAAAAAATTCTGAGGATGTCGAAAAAGAAAAAAAAGAGAAAGAGAGAAAACAAGATGCGAAGCATATAAACGTACTCCCAGTTTTCCGAACCGCTTATAAATCGGCCAAGTACTTTGTGAGATAAGAAATAAAGGCAAAATAACAGTTTTAATGCTTATTTAACCGATGTACACTTTTGAAACTGGTATTTTAGTCCTCGCTGGGCTAAAGCCTGTGTACATACCAAATTTCATCCAAATCGGACAATAATATGTTTTTGTCAAGAGTAACGATCAGATTTTGAAACACTACATGGAAGTGCCATTTGTGTGTGATAACCTTTCTATATACAAAATTTCATTAAAACCCACCAATATATAAAAAAATAATGGCAAAATAACGGGTTAATGGTTATATAACCGATATACACTTTTGAAACCGGTATTTTTAGTCCTCACTAAAGCCAGATATAACGAGGCAATTTTGAGCTAAGGTAATGTTGCTTATAGCCCAGCCAACCGCAAAGGGCCATATCAGGGCTGTCACCGTCTTGAAGTCAACTTACAATATTAAAATTGAAAAAACAAAAAACGGCGATTTGTTCTAAGTGGTTCGGACTGTAGTTTGTGACCGACCTTGTCTGTTGTAAATGAACTTGTTCAACTCGTTGTGTTGATGCATTTTGTGACTGAACGTAACTGTTCTAAATGAACTTTTTCAACACGTTATTTTATGACTGAACATGTTCAATTGGTTGTAAAAATGTTGGTTCATTTTTCAACTTCTGGTGATGATGTATGACTGTTGAGCTCACGGTGAAGATGTCAGTTATAAGCTTGTTCAACTCATGATGATGAGGTAAGTTATGACTGTTCCACTTATAGTGAAGATGTCCATAGAAAATGAACTCGTAAAAATTCATTGTGATGACTGAACTTGTTCAATCAGATTGCCTAAGCCCCAAATACAGACAAGACAGGATTTTCCACCTGACTGTCAAACGCTTTGTATACAAATGATATGAATGCGACAATCTGCTATGAACTGTGAATGTCATGACCGGTGTGGTGAAAAATGTAAAGATTAGTTTAAAAGTAGAAAACCAAGATGAATATGAGGAAAAAAATCTTTAAAACGGAACCACCAACCTACAAGGCTTTTGATGGGGTTGGAAACAAGTTAGGTGTTGACTCTATGGAATTGGTCTTATCTCGATGTTTGACCGTTGCTATATCAGACATGAGACTTTCCAGGTTTTAGCCTGAAGTCAGGCTTTTCTAAAGCTCCTCAGGGCCATTCTTGAGATTTGCATAAATCTGCAGAGAATTTGGGGGTGGGGGTAATACGTTGATGAAGACCATCAGGTTTCCAGTTCACAGTTCAATCCATTATCATATTCCAGTTCAGTTTGTCAAGGGGGATAATATCTTGATGAAGACCACCAGGTTTCCAGTTCACAATTCAATCCATTATCATATTCCAGTTCAGTCTGTCAAGGCTTTCTCAAACGTTTTATAGTCGAGAAAAGAAATATTGAGAAGACTGGGAGCATCATACCTTCAAACTCACAGTAGTTTGCAAGTCTGATTAAAAAAAAAAATTTTAAGCTTCACCTTTTAGTTCTGGGTCTTCACCCTCTTATCCCTCAAGCTGAGGCCACTGCCCATGGAGCCCACCTGGGGAGGGGTAGGGGGGCCTAATGCCAGCACCTGGCCCCTCTAAACATTTTCAGGCTTTTTGTAAGAAGTCAACGATCATCATTCATCAATCCTCCCATATGCCTGATCAAGATGTCTGTCAAACACACCCTAGCTTTTGGTTGGCTTGCCTTGCTAGGTTTGCACTTTCCGCTTCAGTGTACGTTTCCAACGTCACCAAGCTTCCTTGTTGCCAATGCACAGCATCGTCAGAGCCCTGACCAATCAAACTTGGCGGCCTCGCACCAACAGCTAATGAGACCAGAGCATCAGTCATGGCCCTTTCATTTTGTAAGTTAGTATGTTCTACCAGGGTTGGCAAGTGCATCTGCCATCCTGAACCAAACAATCCAGCAGCTGACAAAAGCTTCACCTCAAATACACATGGCAGCCTTCAAATGACAGAGGCTTGTCCCTTTGTACTCTGTGCTCTGTTTTTTTTTTTTTTTTTAGCACCAAAGGTGTTTCCATGTATGGCAACCGGTATCAGTAACTGGCACCACCACCGTTGGACCCAGTGGCAGCAAGCTTTCCAATTTTTTGGTCAACTTTCAGATCAGATTTGTAGACGACCATTTCATCCCTGGCATCATTTAATTGCAGTTCCCTCGAATCAAACAAGTGGGCAAAAAAACACTTCAGTCCAACTGACACAGCCGTAAATGGAAACTGTACGTAGATTTTTTTTTTTTTACCTGCCCACAGTACCCAAGTCTGGCAGGGAAGGGGGTGGGAGTGGGGTGCGGTGTGAAACAGAGAAACAACAGACAAATTGTCCAGATGATTTGTAGCATCAGGCACTGAAGAGTATGTATGTTGTGAGAGAGAGTGACAGACAGACAGACACAGAATGAGAGAGAGAAAGAGATTTCTTACAGTGATCCATGTGTAATACTTAGGATAATACTCACGGTCGCTGTTTGCTGTCCTCAAAATGTTGTCAAGCCCGTTCACCAGATACAGACGTAAACACACACTACTAGCCAACTCATGCATTTTTAAAAAATTTTTTGCTGTGATTGTAACATGCTTAATTTCCATATAAACATAAACAGATTTTAGTTTGCATGTTTCATGCTTTTTTATGCTGCGTCTGTAACATGCCGAGTTTTTACACACACACACACACACACACATATATGAGCATGTGTGTGGGAGAGAGAGTCAATGCAACGCGAGAGGGGCGAAAGAAAAAGGGGGGGGGGGGGGGGGGAATGCAAAACAGACATTGACGCTGACATTTTATTGAATAAACATATATGCATATTTATTTCAAGGGGACAGCAAAATGGACACACCATTCACACAATTCGTAGTCCCATGCGCATTGACATTAGAATTAAGTAAACAAGTGGGGTATGTTTTGCTCCCATAAGGAAACCTAACACAGAGTAACTTTTATTCAAGACTGGCACAGCCTTTTAAACTTGAATAAAGTCAGACAAATACATAGACGAACAATCTAATAGTGGGGGAAAAAACAAGCTAGGAGAAGATAAGATAAGATAATGTTGCTTATAGCCCAGCCGACCGCAAAGGGCCATATCAGGGCTGTCACCACGTTAAAATCAACTCACCAGTCATAAAAAAAAAAATTAAAAAAAACACTTTCATACATCTCATTAAATGACATCGTCTACAAACGCACCAGAAACTTTGTTAAAAATCTTTCTTCCGTAAAATCTTAAATCAGATGAAAAATATTAATCTCTCTCAAAAACTCAAGGATCACATCAGGCATCCCTGAACAGGATCTTCATGGACTCCGCTGTAAAATGTTTGTGTCTCACATCGTGCAAGTCCCAACACTCTAAAAGAACATGTTTCATTGTGAGTGGCGCATGACATGGAATGCACCACGGAGCTTCTCACTCTTTAAAAGGTAAGCATGGGTAAAATACGATGGCCGGTGTGCAGCCGGCACAGAACCGTTTCCTCTTTACGACCTCCCGACGTGGATGGGAGGAAGTCCTTAAGGTTTGGACGGATCTGAAAGATTTGTTACTCGTCTGTGTGTTCCAATCCTCCTGCCAGAGTCTCTCACATATTCGTTAACTTTGGGTTTCACATCTGAACAGGGGATATAAATGTTGGACAGTTTCTCTCTTGGGCGTTCTTTGGCTAAACGGAAACATATCCATTCCGATGCTTCTGTCTATTCTGCTGAAACTTACTGCTCTGGTACTGGCTTTGAAGATAATCTCACATTCTTCAAAGAGGGACTTTCTGGTTCTGTCGGATTCGCTGTCAGCTTTGGAAGCCATAGCTGGCCGCAACCTTCAGCATCCAGAACTTTTGCATTTCTTTGAACTTTTTAGCAAGTTGAAGCGGACGGTTACAACATTACTCTTGCTTGGGTTCCTGGTCATGTTGGCATCGGCGGAACGAAATGGTTGATCGTTTAGCCAAGAACGAAAAAACAAGCGCAGGACAACAACCGAACTGTCTTCATAGTAATGACCTGCAAAGATTTGGACTTGAGGAGAGGGGAGTCCGAGAGAGGAACTGGGAACATGAAAAAAAAAAAAAAAAAAAAATGTGTACAGATATGAAAACTTTTCACTAGCTGCATAAGGGAACCATCGCAATCCCTTTTGAAGGCAGATATATTTGTATTCCCTGCTCCAAGGCCTTTCGGAGGTAAAGGGTGTGTGACAAGTCTCGTAGAGGTAAAGGGTGTGTGACAGCTCTCTGTAGAGGTAAGGGTGTGTGACAGCTCTCTGTAGAGGTAAAGGGTGTCTGACAGCTCTCTGTAGAGGTAAAGGGTGTGTGACAGCTCTCTGTAAAGGTAAAGGGTGTGTGACAGCCCTCTGTAGAGGTAAAGGGTGTGTGACAGCTCTCTGCAGAGTAAGGGTGTGTGACAGCTCTCTGTAGAGGTAAAAGGTGTGTGACAGCCCTCTGTAGAGGTAAGGTTGTGACAGCTCTCTGTAGAGGTAAAGGGTGTGTGACAGCTCTCTGCAGAGGTAAAGGGTGTGTGACAGCTCTCTGTGAGGTAAAGGTGGTGACAGCTCCTGCAAGGTAAAGGGTAGGTGACAGCCCTCTGTAGAGGTAAAGGGTGTGTGACAGCTCTCTGTAGAGGTAAAGGTGTGTGACAGCTCTCTGTAGAGGTAAAGGGTGTGTGACAGCTCTCTGTAGAGGTAAAGGGTGTGTGACAGCTCTCTGTAGAGGTAAAGGGTGTGTGACAGCCCTCTGTAGAGGTAAGGGTGTGTGACAGCCCTCTGCAGAGGTAAAGGGTGTGGACAGCTCTCTGTAGAGGTAAAGGGTGTGTGACAGCTCTCTGTAGAGGTAAAGGGTGTGTGACAGCTCTCTGCAGAGGTAAAGGGTGTGTGACAGCTCTCTGTAGAGGTAAAGGGTGTGTGACGCTCTCTGCAGAGGTAAAGGGTGTGTGACAGCTCTCTGTAGAGGTAAAGGGTGTGTGACAGCCCTCTGTAGGGGTTTAAAGGTGTGTGACAGCTCTCTGTAGAGGTAAAGGGTGTGTGACAGCTCTCTGCAGAGGTAAAGGGTGTGTGACAGCTCTCTGTAGAGGTAAAGGGTGTGGGGACAGCCCTCTGTAGAGGTAAAGTGTGTGACAGCTCTCTGTAGAGGTAAAGGGTGTGTGACAGCTCTCTGTAGAGGTAAAGGTGTGTGACAGCTCTCTGCAGTGCACGACGCAGGTTTTGTGCTAGCTGGATGTCCGTTTGTCCACGTTGTTGTGGAGAAGAAGGAAAGGGAATGGGGCGGAGTCAGGGGAGCTCTGTGGTGTTGGCATGCCATTGTCCTTGGTGTTGGCATGCCATTGTCCTTGGTGTTGGCATGCCATTGTCCTTGTCGTCAAGCTGTCCTCGTGAACGGCCGTTGTTGGCAGAACCACTGTCATCCTGTCTTTGACTTCTAAATTTGATTAGTTTGGAGCCACGGTTAAAAACCTGTATACCCTTCTGCCTTCAGGTCTTTTAATTTGCGGCGCTGCTCTTCTGTCAAGTCGTCATTGAGGCGAACACCAAAAATCAATATTTGTTCCTGATCAGATTTCGTTTATCTTTGTTCTTTCATTAAAAACTTTGCCAAGACAGGGCGTGGTCGTGTTTGGTTTGCTTTTTCTGACCTAGTCTGTATGTGGAGGAGAAATCGTCTCCAGACCAACTTTTTGACGAGTCGTGCTGATTAAGCAAGTCGACGCGAGTCTGTTCACAGTCCTCCCGTCTCATCCATGTCTGTTTCCTCTGGTATGCCATAGAATACAATATTGGCCTTTCTCATTAATATGTTGAGTCGTTTGTATTGTTGTTCTGTTTGTTCTAGTCTATATTCTAGCACTTCAACATTTTCTTTTGAACTACAGATTTCTTCTTCTCGAATCTTAAGCTGTTTAGCAATATCTTGAAGTTGGGCAACAACGAAGAGACGTTAGAGAAAAGAGACTGCATGTCAGTCGCTGCACTGTCGAAGCGGTGATCAATGGACATCTTCATGTCGGTTAGCATTTCTTCTACAGAGGCGCCGGGGTTTTCTTCAGTGTCGCCAGAGAGACATAAGAAAACTCCTGAAGAAGAGTTGACATATCTTAGTTGATTAACAGACTGTTCAACACCCACCCTCATCATAGTCACTGACCTTTGGTTTGGCGCTGCCAGATGGAAACACACATGAGCAACAACACTGACAATTGCTGACAATTGCTCCCCACCAGTCATACACACACTGCACAAGTCCAGTTTCACATTCAATGTGAACCACATACCTGACTGCCAAAAAAAAAAAATATGCCGCGCACAGTAGTCACAATTAACGGTACAAGTCTGTGAAGAAATCCCCATCATGTGAAAGGGCAATATGGTTTTTGCATATCAGAGCCTGGCTGACCTTTCACCTTTCGTTTTCAGCAGAGTAATTAGTATTGGATGAACCATTCCAATTTTCACTCGAAACCGTATATTACAAGGCATCCTAAACTAAATCAGTTTCAGATGACCTCTAGAAAATTATCTGAAAAAAAAGAAGCAAGTTTTCAACTTGTCGCAGCACCTCAAAATCACATATTGCCAGTTCGACTGCACAGTGTTCACCTAGGAATGCAAGACAGGACAGAGAGGCAGACACATTAAACCTGAGTTATGTATACAGTGAAATAAACATAACATGCAAAAAAACCAAAAACCGGTCTTTACCTCTTAAAAGAAAGCAGCCGGGATGGGTGCAGTGCAATGAATGAATAACACAGGGCTCAGTTGCAAACAACAAAACAAACTTGGACTTACTGACATACCAAAACAAAGCTGCGATTTTCCATACAGTAAAGCAACAACAACAACCAGTCAGCCAACCCAACCATCCAAACTAACAAAGAAAACAAGTTAAATAACAAAAAGCTATAAAGGCTAATGGACACTGAAAACACTGACATTAGGCTATATACGACATAGAGAACAGGAAAATGATGACCGTGTAATTTGGCACTTGAAAAAATGCATAAGCATATGTAGCTGTGCATTCAGAACGAATACAATGGAGTGCAGTTAATTGGTGGGAAAAACACACACACACACACACTCCACTATGTCATTAAGCAACGCACAGTAAACTGATAAAGAAGAAGAGGGAGAGAGAGAGAGTTAAAAATCCAGAATGGTATGGATTAGCGCTAAAGGGCAACATAAAGTACAAGCACACATGAATGGGGGGCGATGTACAGTTAGGCAACGGGTACATTTGATGGGTGACGGTGTGCATACGCGCACGTGCGCACACACACACACAAACATGCACACAGCATTTATCCCTGTGTCGGTGTGTGTGTGTGCTCACATGGGATTACATATGTGCGTGTATGTGTGTGTGTGTGCGTGCGCACGCATGTGTGTGAATGAGTGTGCGTGTTCTGGAGAGAGAGAGTTTTCTGGGTTTGTTCATTATCTAAAATTTGGAATGTTACTTTGCCTTTACTTTCTTTTTTTTCTTGGGCGTGTCCTGCATTATGGGGGATGCTTGCATCCATTGCTCTTTCATGATCAGGGCCAGCCTCTGGTCATCTTTTTCTGATACCCATGCTCTGCGCTTCAGCTGGTTGACAGTGGCATGCATACCTTCTCCCCCTGTTCACCAAGTAAAGCTAACCCAAATTTCCACCTCTGGATCCAGTCAGCTCAGTGGTCTTCAAGGATGTGCTGCTTTGGGATAACATTGACGTGATGGCCAAGTATTTTTCTGTAGAGTGTCATGTACTGGTCGATTGCGAGTTGGATCTCGTTTATATCCTTCTCAACAGGCTGGCTTGATGACAGTAGGCTGTGCACATTGGATAAGCCTTGTGGTGTATCTACGTTTTATTTCTCTTCCTATGGCCTGAATGCTTTGGTCGTCTGTCATACTATTCACTGTCTCCTCTATGCTGTCAAAATATACCATGATTACCTCTGCTTCGAGCTGTTTGTTACAGTGGTTGCCTTTATAGTGCCACTGTAATAGGCTTGCTTCACAATCCTGTGTCCCTTTTAAGCACAGACTCAACTGAAACACCCACTGGTCCTTCACCCTTCTTAAAAGGATTAAGGCCTTTCAGTGAAGGAGTATCTGTGTTCTGACGCTGACAACATAACTTCACCATCTGAACACTTCTTTGAAACTCTGGTGTGGCTCTCTTACATTTGGTTCTCTTTCTTTGCCAGATCTATGCTATCCTTTTGTCAACATCATAGCACTCATCTTCCAAAGATCATGATGCTTGTTGACAATTCCCGAAAGGATATGAAGGTAGGGGGGGCGACATGATCCAGTTCAAATGTTCCACACATTCGGCAAGATAAGATTCTGGAAGCACTTGGCCCGAGATTTTATTCCACCTTCTTTCACAAACTTGGCATGCATTTTCTTCATGCCTTCAAGCGTTCTCTGTTCGATGGTATCCCCAAATCGATCACTGCACTTCTTTTGTGCTTGTTCTTTTGTGCTGTACACCACAGACATGGATACACACCCCGAGCTCCAGACAGCCCATACATTTTCAGGAGGAAATCATAATCCCCAAACAGAAACGTCTAATATTTTTTCCTTTCCATGTTGTTTGTGCAAGCCGACTGATCTGCTGTTTGAAAGGATTCAGAATAGTTATGTTTTCGCTGCTGTCTTTTGCCTCTACTTTTGCAGACCAGGAACAGTTTTCCTTGGCATTGGGGTGTTCAAGATTTGCGACAGACATGGCCAGTTTGAAACTGCCACCTTATGATCACCTCCAACTTTCACCCATATTTCATTTTCAGGGATAGTGTTATGATGCCATGTCAACAACTTTTCTTCATACTGGTCTAAGAGATTTTGTCAGGAATCTTGGCAATTTTCAACACGTACCACAGGGGTACTTTTCTTTCATCTCCGTTAGTTTTCTGGTCATGGAAGATGAGGTTTTTTCCAGTCGACCCGAATCTTTCTACACTTCAAACTATTTTGAAACTCTTTTCTTTTTCCTCACTATCAAGTGTTATCCCTGCCTGTTTTTAGATCTTCCTAGCGCCTTGGCTTAAGGCTGTGTCAGGCCAATTGACATAGGCTACAATACCAATGCTAAATCAAAATTTTGTAATGCTCTGCATAGTTATGGGGGGGTTGTCTTCAGTTGTGACAAGCTCCTAGCATAACATTATCAGTCACCAAATCCCCCAAGTCGGGTGTGGCTGCCCATGTGGTGGGTAATCAAAAACAGTCACACACATATGTTCTCATCCCCAGCTGATGCATTTGTACCATAGTGTTCAGTACTTCGACTGTTCGAATGATCCTGGTCTTTTCCGCCGGGTACGACAACAACAAATCTCCTAACTGCCTCCTTTTGCCACCGACTCTGTTTTGCCCAAGTCAGCAACATTCTTGCTTTCATTTTTGTTGCCTGTTTTGCTGTGACGTGTCCTTTCAAGCAACCAGCAGCTTTTAGAATCTCTGTCCTTTTTCTTTTCCCATGAATCTAAGCTCAGTGCTTTGCTGTTTCAGCAAATCAGACTCCAAAGCACCTGATATTCTCTGCGGATTTGGGCAATCTGGTGTCCTCTTTTCCTTCGAGTGTGAGTACTTGCAAAGGCTGAAGACTTTCTGGCTTTGATGATCTTTTTCAGAACTATAGGCTGACCCCTAGTTTTGCATGCAACAGTCCGTTTGTCACTGGATTTTTCCATTTGATACGGACTAAACGAGTGAGATACGCTTCTTCTCCAGCTGTCAGAGGTGCACACAAATCTTCTAGTGGTCGAACTAATTTTCTTTTCTCAGTTTGTGATGAGCGGTGCTTCACCGTTTTGTGTGGTTGTCCTTGTCCCGGAATCTGTGTACGAGGCTAGTTACAGGTGTGCTCAGCACTGACTGTGATTGCATTCCGCATGTGCAGCCAGTTGATACGTTATCAATCTCTGTTTTGACTTGTAAACTGCTCTTATTGTTGGCATCATTCTGACAGAAGTCAGGCCTTCGGCTTTGAGAAAGTCCAACAGCCGCATTTTGACAGTCTTCTGTTGAGGTGTTAACGATGCTGAAGGCTGGAACATTGCTCCTCTGTCACTGCTGTCAGCTTCTGTTCTGCTAGTGTTATTGCTGCTGAGAGATGTTTCTTCACAGACACGACTGAAGGTATTGTCAAGAACTTCACTTATGTCGGCCACACTACTATCATGTACTGTCTCGGTTGCAGCGACGTTGACATCAACGTCGTCACTACTACCAGGAGTGCCTGTATTACAGGCTTGCTCACCGATTCGACCAACGTTGTCATCACAAATATTCTGATCTATATTTGTGTTGCAAGTGGTGGTCATTGTTTTGTCTCTTGCTATGTCGTCTGCACCATTGTTGCCACAAATATCCCCATCTGAATAAGTAACAGCACTGTCAGAAATATCACCCACACGACCTGTGTCAAGCGACTCATCTTTGTTACTGACATCACAGATTTCCTTGCTGCTGACTGTTCTGTTTTGAATTGCTAGAGGGTCCAGTTTCCTTTTTTTAACACGTCTACGTGGTATGGACTGTTCATGAAACGTGTGGCACACTGTGCAATCAGCTTCTTCAATCGTTGGGTCAAACTTGGTCCACAGGCTATGTGTACTGGCTATCTGTTCTTTTATTGATTGGAGAACAGCAGCACTTTTTTTTCCGTTTCATATAAGATAGGAAGGATAATGTTGCTTATAGCCCAGCCGACCCGCAGAGGGCCACATCAGGGCTGTCACCACGTTAAAATCAACTCAACCAGTCATATAATAAAATAAAAAAATAAAAAAAAAAAAAAAAAACCTTTCACACATCTCGTTAAATGACATCGTCTACAAACGAACCAGAAACTTGTTAAAAATCCTTCTTCCGTAAAATCTCAAATCAGATGAAAAGTGTTAATTTCTCTCAAAAACCCAAGGATCACGTCAGGCGGGACATCCCTGAACAGGATCTTCATGGACTCCGCTGTAAAATGTTTGTGTCTCACATCGTGCAAGTCCCAACACTCTAAAAGAACATGTTTCATTGTGAGTGGTGCATGACATGGAATGCACCACGGAGCTTCTTCACTCTTTAAAAGGTAAGAATGGGTAAAAAACGAATGGCCGGTGTGCGCCGGCACAGAACCGTTTCCTCTTACGACCACCCGACGTAGATGGAGGAAGTCTTTAAGGTTTGGACGGATCTGAAAGAGTTTGTTATTCGTCTGTGTGTTCCAATCCTCCTGCCAGAGGTCTCTCACATAATCGTTAATTTTGGGTTTCACATCTGAGCAGGGGATATAAGTGTTGGACAGTTTCTCTCTTGTGGCGTTCTTGGCTAAACGATCAACCATTTCGTTCCCGCCGATGCCAACATGGCCAGGAACCCAAGCAAGAGTAATGTTGTAACCGTCCGCCTTCAACTTGCTAAAAAGTTCAAAAAAAAGTAAAAGTTCTGGATGCTGAAGGTTGCGGCCAGCTATGGCCTCCAAAGCTGACAGCGAATCCGACAGAACCAGAAAGTCCCTCCTCGAAGAATGGGAGATTATCTTCAAAGCCAGTACTAGAGCAGTAAGTTCAGCAGAATAGACAGAAGCATCTGAATGTATATGTTCCAACAATATCTGAGAAGGAGCCCCGGGGCAGTAGGCTGCACAGGCCACTCCATCCTCAGACTTGGAACCGTCAGTGAAAACTTTTTGATAGGATGGGAATTTGGAACAGAGCTCGGCATACAAAGCCTTGTACGCCAGAGAGCTGGTAGACTCCTTACGGAAAGCTGCGAGATCAAAACGAATCTCTGGTGTGAAAAAGGTCCATGGAGGTTGATCCGGAAACTTGGAAAAATCGGAAACTACTCCCAGGTCTATACCTGCATTCCGCACGTGAGGCTGCATACGAAGCCCAAACGGCGGAATACATTTCGGGTTTGTTTCAAACTTACTTTGGAACGGAGGGTCAAAAACACAGTCATAGGCAGGATTCTGCGGTTCTGAGAACAGTCGGATGTAATAATTCAAAGACAGTTTCAGCCTGCGGTTGGACAGGGAAGGTTCACCTGCCTCTGCGTACAGGCTGTACACAGGGGTGGTGCGGAACGCTCCAAGACAGAGACGAAGCCCTTGATGGTGGATAGGGTCCAAGAGTTTGAGGTAAGATGATCTTGCGGAGCCGTACACAGCACAACCGTAGTCCAATTTGGAACGGACCAGGGCTCTGTAGAGGTGCAACAAAGTTTTCTTATCAGCGCCCCAGTCGGTGTGTACTACGACCCGCAGAATATTCAGTGCCTTTTGGCAAGCAGTTTTGAGGTTTTTAATATGGCTGAGAAAGTTAAGTTTTTGGTCAAAAATGACTCCCAGAAATTTGGCCTCTTTAACAGCTGGAATGGGAGATTTCCCTACTTGAAGTTCCGGATCTGGAAAAAACTGACGGAAATTATGGAAGTGAATACACTGGGTTTTTGTAGCAGAAAAGGTGAAACTGTTTTTCATCCGCCCACCGATGGATTTTATCTACGCAAAGCTGGAGCCTGCGCTGGACACTCGGGTACAGGCTTCCAGTTGCGTAGACAGCAAAATCATCCACAAACAATGAGCAGTCTGAACCCTGCTGAACTGATTTAACAATGTTGTTGATTTTAATACTAAAGAGGGCAGGAGACAGTATGCTCCCTGTGGAACACCCAACTCCTGCTCGTGGACATCAGAGAGAGTGGTGCCAACCCGGACCTGAAACTGTCGTTCTGCCAAAAAATTTTGAATAAAAAGAGGAAGATGACCTCGAAAACCCAGATCGTGGAGATCATGAAGTATCCCCGACTTCCAGGTGGTATCGTAGGCCTTCTCCAAGTCGAAGAAAATTGCCACTGCATGCTGTCTGTTTAAAAAGCGTTCCTAAGTGTAGATTCCAGACGAATCAAATGGTCAACTGTACTCCGATGTTTGCGGAAACCACACTGTTCTTTCGCCAAAAGGCCATCGGTTTCGAGTTTCCACATGAGCCTAGCGTTGACCATTTTTTCCATCAATTTACAGACACAGCTGGTCAAAGCTATGGGACGGTAGTTAGATGGATTAGAAAGATCTTTTCCAGGTTTGGGGATGGGAATAATGAGGGCTGTCCGCCAAGAGGGTGGAAAGCAACCTGTAGTCCACACGTGGTTGTATACTTGTAACAGGATGTTCAGACCTTCTTGCGGAAGATGTTTCAATAGTTGATAATGTATGTCATCTATACCTGGAGAGGAATCGCTGCAAGAGAGTAAGGCAGATTTCAGCTCGTTTAATGTAAAAGGAAGATTGTAGTCTTCCATGTTGTCGGATGAAAAGTTGCAGGGAGATTTTTCTTTTAGGGCTTTGTGTTTGACAAAAGTGACTGATTTATTAGAAGAGGAGGAATTCTTTTCAATGGTTGAAGCAAGCAGATTAGCAACTGCTTTCTTCTCTGTTATTAAAGAATCTGAAAACTTGAGATGGTTCACAGTGGGACAGGTGTTCTTCCCTTTGATTTTCTTAATGATGTTCCACACTTTTTTCTTAGAAGTTTTTGATGTCAGCCTGGAGCAGAAGCTTCTCCAGGACCGACGTTTACTGATTTTAAAAGTGTGTCTAGATTTAGCACGGAGTTTTTGATGGGCTCGAGCGTTGGGACCCGAAGGTCGTTGGTATACCTGACGCTGAGCCGTTTTCGAACTTTGGAAATTTGTTGGCAGTCTGAATCAAACCAGGGTGTTTTTGGCATTTGTAGTTTATCGGAAGACACTGGAATACAAGCTTTAGCACACTTGATCACAGTGTTAGTCAGTGATTCAGCTGGGTCCGGACTCTGAAGAAAGTCAGTGTCCTGGAATTCTTTAGAAATAGTGGTTGCGAATAGATCCCAGTTTGCTTTCTTGTAATTTAGATGTTGAGAAACAGAGACGTGTTCAGTTATTACAGGTTGTAGAAGGACAGGGAAATGGTCACTTCCGTGCAGATCGTCATGGACAGACCACTCATAGTCCAGGACCAGCGAGGGGTCACAAACCGACAAATCTAAACACGAAAGTGAACCAGTGGAAGAGTGGAGGTAAGTTGCAGATCCGTCATTCAGACAACACAAATCCAAGTCTGAAAGGACATCTTCAATCAGCAGACCTCTGGGTGACGTACGGCACTACCCCAAAGAGGGTTGTGACCGTTAAAGTCACCCAACAGCAAAAAAGGTCGAGGAAGTTCTCCTATCAGACTGACAAGGTCCTGACGACAAACCGGGACAGAAGGTGGAAGATAAAGGGAACAGATTGTCACAGTCTTGTGGAGAGTGACTCTCGCAGCTACAGCCTGAAGGGAGGTAGACAAAGTGACAGGACTATACAACAAAGTTTTGTGTAGGAGAAGGGCAACACCGCCCGACAATCCAACATGGATGGTTGTGCAGGTTTTGAAAGTATATTAAAGCCAGAAAGAGTAAAGGTCTTCTGGCTTTGAATTTGGGTTTCCTGAAGAGCCACGACGGAAGGTTTTATAGATCGACACAGAAGCTGCAGCTCCTCAAAGTTGGAATTTATTCCACGGATATTCCAATGGAATATTGTACTATCCATGGTGCAGAGGGCGAAAAGGAGAGAGATCAGGTCATCTCCTCATCAGCATCTGCGGCCAATGGAGTGAACTTATTTTTTAGTTTCACTGGACTGTGTTGGTCTTTGGACCCGCTGGCAGACTTGCCCGCAGGTGACAAAGGCCTGGATTTTGGAGATGGTGGAGGTCTGGATTTGGGAGATGGTGGAGGTTTTGTCCTAATCTCCACCATCTCCACACTGGGTGGAACTCCCTTGCCCGCACGGCCACTGGACAGAGGAGTTCGAAGTAGGGGTGCTGGTTTTTTAATCTGCCCAGCAGCAGATGTTGTAGACTGCTGGGCAGTCTGAGGGGTGGCGGATTTTTTGCCTCCACCAGGGGCCGTCACTTTGGTTTGGAAGGTGGTGGACCTGCTACCACCAGAACTGACAGATCTTACTTGCAATGTTTTCGAAAACATGAATTCATCAGTCTGGCAGCAGACTGGCCGAGTAGAAACTGTGGGAACCTTCTTAACAGCCGAAGCGTAGGAAGAAGCTGTCGGCGTCCGACTGCCCACAACCTGTTTCCGGGCTTCAAAAAAAGAGATCTTCTTTTCCGTTTTGACTCGTTGTATAGCAGATTCCTGAATCCAAGAAGGACAATTTCGGGAAGAGGAGGGATGGTCGCCACCGCAGTTAGCACAATGTGCCGGATCATGACACGGCCCATCATGGGTTGCCTTGCAGCAAATACCACACACCTCCTGCCCAGAACAGCGGTCCCTGACATGGCCAAACTTCTGGCACCTGAAGCACCTCAACGGGGACGGAACATATAACTCAACCCGGACATTCAGGTAGCCGACTTTGATGACCGGAGGCAGCACAGGGTTGCAGAATGTCAGAAAGAGGGTGTTGGTGGCCACTCTTTCTGCACCCTTCTTTACTGTCACCCTGCGCACCTCCGTCACACCTGGGACGCCAGCTCCGATTTAATTTCTGCCTCCGAGACACCAGATAAATCCCTGCAGCGAATCACGCCTTTTGATGAATTTAATTGTTTGTGGGGAGTTACTCTGATCTCCCTGTCCACTAATTTTGTTGCCTTCAGCAGCTGGTCAGATTGTTTCTGTGATTTACACTCAATAAGGAACGAGCCATTTCGTAACCTCTTGATGGACCGTGGGTCACCTGCCAAACCTTGAAAGCCCTTTTGTATGGCAAAAGGGCTCAGAGCTGAAAGGGGTCGTTCCTGCTCCGTCACCTCCATCACGAGCCAGGAAGCCCAAAAACCTGTCTTCTGTCTCACTTCTGTATCAGAATCACTATCTGTTTGACCATCCCCTGAAATAGGGATGCTGACTTCCTCTTCCTTTTGGGGGGAATTGTTTTTGGAAAAAAGCCATATTTAGTGTAGTATGATTCATCTCTCCTTACCCACCCACCTTGGAGTCCAACTAAGGGGCCAGGGCCAAGAAACCAATGTCTTGACCCCTTCCAGGCTTCGGGAGAGACATACGACAAACAGAAGCAACTAACCCCATCCCCCCTGATCATGCTCAACTCCCGGGGACAGAGAGCTGAGCACTGCAGGGGTTCACATGGCCAGCAGGGGAACTGCTTGTCTTGACCCAGCCCCAAGAAGGGGAGCCGATTAGTACACCCGGGCCAAAGTGTACTCCCTGTCTAGGAGAGGTCCGAGCCAAAGTGATGTGTTGAGAGCACAGGCCTCCTCAAGCACTGGCCCTCTCAATCACCAGGACCTCATTCCCCTCCGACACAGGTCGCACCGCACGGCAAACACGGCGGATCTTAAGGAGACCACAGAGAGAAAAGGAGTGTGAAAAAGAAGACTTGAAGGGGAGACGAAGATAGAAAAGGGCCAAATAAGGGAGGCAGAAAACAAGAAAAGGAGAAAGGCGGGTTACTCTTAGTCAGGATCCTCACCCTTAGCCTATCTGACATGGGAAGCCCTACCAGGGGCATCAACTCCTTACCACGTTACGCTTAGGCCAAACAGCATCTGCACCTCTCAGGCCTAGAAGCAGTATGAAAAAAACAGCCTATCTTCAAGTATTGATGCCCCCGCCAGCAGAGCCTAAGGGATCACTGGACCACGCAAACCCTCCGACCACGACAAGGTCGTAACCCCCCGGAGGGCCGTTCATATATAAACATAACAATTTGTACACATTGTTGTAGAGTACAGTTTGCCCTCCGTTTCTTCAGAAATGACAAGTCCATATGTCTGTTCCAGTTCTGATGCATATTTACTGCAATAAATTGTTTTCCTATAATGGGTTGGTTTTGACCGGCCACCACATAGTCTACACAAAGAGTTCAGTCTCTTTGTATGATTAGCTTCTGTGTGCTCAACGGATGCCATCTTCAGTCACACACACACACAAAGAGAGAGACAGAGATATTCTAGACACCAATGTACACTTACATGCACATTTATTCACTTACATGCACATTTATTAACTTGTCTGAAAAGACAATGCAGTACACACTATTGCAGTATTGGTCACTGACATGCAACTCTCTCTCTCTCACACACACACGCACGCTTGCACGTGTGCACGCACCCACTGCAGACTGGGAAAAAAATCAGTAAGTGAAAGCACAGGGGTGGGGGAGGGAACCTGTCAGGAAATGAATACGGGGAAAAGCCGCCACGTTTAAAGTGAAGAAAATAATGGGGGAAAAACGATGACTCCTGCAATGACAAAATTCAGTTAGCATGCAGAGAGAGAGAGAGCACAAGACCTGTTGTCGGCTTCGTAGGGAGTACACCGTGTTAATCGGACACAGACAAAGACGTCAGACACGGAGCAGCTTACTAAGCTGGCAACAAGCACGGTTTTCACCACTTTAACCACCCCACGTATAGCCTTCCAGCGGCTTGTTGCCAGTATATGACTGTGATAACTTAGTACTTGAAACTGAAAACTTTCTTGTGAACAATTATACGAGCAGACAAAACATCCAAAAGACCAGAGTTTAAGTTTTAATATTGTCAACAAACCCAAAAATGCACTAATTTCACTTGTCTCAAAGAAGCAAAAGTTTTCCAGTTGCTCACACCGATGGCAATGGCATTCTGAAGATTTGGACTAAAGTGATATCCTGTCTACTTCTTCACAGAGCTGTGACTGTATGAAAACGGCAACAAGCACACATGAACAGAAGTATCCAAAACACACTGAAATTCGCACTTCTGCACAAATTCAGCACAGAGAAAATCATGTGCAACAATTGTGGATGGCGTCTCTCCTCTTTCTCTTCACTCTGGGGCTCACAGTACGTGTGTTCACAGTGACTGGTTAGGAGCGGGGTGCTTTATTTAGCCGACGGCCTGTGGAGAAACTTAAGTCCCAAGCCAACTAAGATAACACAGAATGGGGGGAACTCGACTGCCGTGATTCATCTGACATGCTTAGGGGTGAATTTGTCTCAATGTATGTATGCCCAGTTGTGACTGAACTCATTCATGATGCATGCATGCAGCAAATGACCTAATCATTTCTACTGCCTGTCCCAATACTTCAAAGTGCTTTTTGCAAAGCGTTTGCTCACACACTTGCATTAGAACACAACACTAGCATGCATAAAAATAACATGGACACCATTTCTATTGCCTGTTCCAATGCCCCAAAGTGCTTTTCACCAACTGCTCACACGTCTGCACAAGAACACAACCCGGCATGTACACTTCTCGTCTCCCACCACACCCTCCTCCGCATACATATGCGTTGCACCACAAGGACTAGTAGAAATGCACTATAAGATGTAACAAGAGGAGACTGGTGGCATTAGGTAAAAGGCTAGTTGAAATGCACCATAAGGTGTAACAAGAGGAGACTGGTGGCATTAGGTAAAGGGCTGGCAGAAATGCATTATAAGATGCAACAAGAGGAGGCTGGTGAACTGAGGAAGATAAGATATGTTGCTTACAGCCCAGCCGACGCAAAGGGCCACATCAGGGCTGTGGTAACTGAGGAAGCCAGTCGTCAGCACAGGAGGGAGGCTGGCGGCAGGTCAACAAG
>CM031618.1:25105358-25110358 GCA_018398815.1 Conus ventricosus
GGTTGTAAATAATGTTTTGCTGCTTGCAATATGAAATTTTCTTGGAGCAGTCTGCACAGGCGGATTAATTGATTATGAAATACGTGTTTTGGGAGTGGTGATGGAAAGATGTATACGCCAGGTATATGCTAATCAGCGAGTCTGTAAGAAAAGGAGGTTTTGAGTAGTCCATACTTGACAGAGACGAAGACCTCTAAGAAATTGATTGCATTGGAAATGGTATGTAAATCTGATGGATGGGTGAAGGGTCTGAACCAACCTGAGAAAGCTGCGGAGATCTTGTGCTGGCATGGATATGGCTCCTAGCTAGTCATCAATGTCCTTTCAGAGAGCTCTGGAGTTGGGCCTGTGTACAAAGAGTAGTAGGCAGTGTCCCAGGAGTCCAATGAAAACACAGACACAGGATGATCTCATTTTGGGGTCTATCATAGCAGACAAAAAAACGACAACACACAGACATGTGATCATCACTAGCAAACCCAAAACTAGAACACATGGACTGGTGACCTTCATAAGCAGACCACAAAAACTTAAGACTGGTGAACACCACTAACAGATGAATGCAAAGGACGGCATAAAACTCCTCCTCCTCACTTTCAGATTAGGACAATGCATGGTTCAATGGCCATACTAAACACTGGGAGCAGCATGATGCAAGCAATGGGCCAACAAAAGCTGCCAGACTTCATTTAATCAAACAAGTTTTCCCCAAGTCCCCCTGCCTCCTCCTAGGGATGGTCCAGGGTGGATTACCCTTTCATCCCCATTCCTCCCAAATACTTTTTCTAAGGACTGTGGAACATGTCTATTTTATAATTTTTCTCCTCTCGACTTCTTTATTCTTTCCATCGCATTTACCACTTCACAGTTCATTCCCAGAGTTGCAAAACACGTATCTTTTATCTTTTTCTCCCTTGCCTTCCGATTCTCTCCACAGAATTACCCCCACACAGTTCAGGACAGCTCCCACATCACTCGTGTCATCATCCCTACATAACCACTCCCAACTTGTTCTGTGGCAGTATTTGACAAATCGTTCCTAATACATCCCAGCATCAATCAACAGTTCTGGTGCTAAGAAAAGCATTCTGGGCTATACAGGCTGGGTGATTCTGTGTTCGACCCCCATCCGAGACATTCTGCTTGTCGATTTCACTGGTCTCAGCTGGCTCTTACGCACAGCTGAGAGTGCTACTAGCTCAATTTCAAAAACTGGAACCACACAGCTGAATTTCACCCACATGATAAAGGCATCTCTGAGAGCTGATCATACTTCACACACCACACACACAATCTCCCATCTATGTGCTTCTTCATGCCCTGGTTGGCTTCAGTGTCCATGCATTGGACAGTTCACAAAGACACACACTGTATCGCCCTCTGAAAGCGAAAGCTCATTCATGCTGGTTCTGCAACTAAGCAGTTACTGTATGGGCTTAGCTTATCATATGGTGTCCTGCATTCACTGAATTAGAACAGATATTGCTGAACACCACACAGAAGTAAGCATGAGCAGTGCAGCATCTCCTGTGGTGAGATTCCTCCAGACCACCTGACAGTGATGACCCCTGTGGCCCACTAGGCTGGCAATACATCTGGCCAGCAATACACCTGGCCGGCAATGCACCTGGCTGCAGCTGTGTCTGGGAGCCAGACTGAGTCCTGTGCCAGTAGGGCCACTTTGGAGGCACACAAACCTAGACACTGGCAATGATTCCATGTTTTCATTCCAACGAATTTCCTCTACTGTTCCATGGGCTGTTCAAAGTGACTCCATGTCTTTAATTCCAGCAACATATTCCCTTAACCTGCTCAAAGACTGATTCCATGTTTTCAATTCCATCAACTCCTTCCATTTACTTGCCCAATGGACTGTTCAAAATAATTCCATGTTCTCATTCCCTTTACCTGCCCAAAGAGCAGTTCAAATTCATTTGCCTAACCATCCAAACCCCTCAATCAAAAACTTTGAAAAACTATCAAAAATGAAAGCATTCATCCTCAAATTTACAACAAGAAGTATTCTTACTTTAAAAAGGCACTCACTATCTCTAGGCAGCCATTCAACATACGTGAATCGTGACAGAAGACTGGGTGCGACTTCAACTGGGTGTGACTTGTTTTCAAGAACATCACATCTGCTTGACTAGTAAGGCTGGTCACCTGCTCTGCAACAATCAACATATATAGTTAACAGACGACAAATCTTAACTCATGTTCTTAATGATCACCTTACCACAGCAGTTTACCTCTAGTTATTATCACATTAATCTTAATGATCACCTTACCACAGCAGTTTTACCTCTAGTTGTTATCACATTGTGTCAAAAACTGGGCAGAAGGCCAATCTCACAAATGATGCAGTACACCACTACCACTATTTTCTGCTTTGCATATCCCTGCTTGCTTGGGACAGTCTAACTCAAAAGCTACCAACCAAACACACGAAGTACCCAACTATACTTTCAGCATTCCTCACACTGTCTTCAGAGATACACTGAGTTAAACATATACACGTTCAAGAAAACACTTGTATCAGTCTTCCTGGCACACTGTCTACACTCTAGAGATACACATATTATAAACAGGAAAGAAAAAACACAATCTATCACTAGCATAAGCCTTCCTAGCATACTGTCTTCACTACAGATAGATATATATTACACACATGGAAAACAAATCTGTCACTAGTATCAATCTTCCTGGCACATTGTCTTCACTACAGAGATACATATCATCATGAACATTAAAAAAAAAATTAAAAAAAAATCTTGCGTCAGCGTTCCTGGCACACCGTCTTTTCTCTAGAGATACACATATCACATACATGAAACAACAACTCTATCTGCCTTCCTGGCACAAACCCAGTTAACTGATTCACAAGTATATAACCCATATCATTCCTGATCAGTTGCTTGTCTTTATCTTGAAATCACATCATTTACAACTGACCTGTACCTATCAAACAGTTGCACCCCATTGCTAGCCGATTTTTCTACCTATAACTTGAGGGTTTTTTTTTTGCTGACTTTCTATCTCTATAGATAAGAGGAAACTTTCTCACTGATTTCACTGGAGGAGTGCAGACAGCAGGGGTCAGTTACGGATCAGGGGATGACAAAGGTCATCATGGATTCTCTGTACATACTGTCTTGGTCATCACTCCCCCTCTCCACTACACAATCAACATCTCCATTCTTCGTTTGAAGATTATTTCACGAAATCCCCAGATATGTTAACTGTTTTATGTCTACATTAACATCTCATAAACTGATAGCCTTCTGTAAATCTTGCTGACGTTGATAGTTAAGTGTATGCATGTATTTATCAGAGGTTCCGTTAGACCGGCATATGCCGGTTTTTACCGGTAAATATTTGCCTTGTACCGAAAAAAATAAAAGCCGCCGGTACCGTGTACCGGCAGAACATCTGAGCGCTTTGACTCTCCTCTATCCCTGCACTGTCTGTCTCTCCGCCTGTCAGCGGGTGAGCGGGGATGGCAGGCAGGAAATAAGCCATGCCATGCCGACAACAATACATCTGACATCACTCCTCTTCCCCCTTCCTTTCAGTCCCAGGACCTTTGCCCCCCTTTTTTTTTTCAATGGACAGCGCTGATTACTACAGCACTCGCGTCAAAATGGACGGTTCCATTTTTCTTTGAGAACCCCAGGTTCCCTAGCGTGTAGCCAAAGTTTCGTGCCTTTTACACGTCATCGGACGATGCTTACTTAGTCACGTAGACCAAAGTTTCATTGTCTGCTCTCTGCAAAAATGTCACACCAGCGTTCATTACACTCGTTTTTTTTCGCACGTGTGGATAGGTAAGTGAGAAGTTTGTTAAGTTTGTTTTGTTTGTTTGTTTGTTTTTCTTTCAAGTTACGTTTGGTTGGTTGGTTTTGTTTTGTTTTGTTTTGTTTTGCTTTTTGTTTTCATTTATGATGTTTTTGCATGTTACTCTCTCCGTCGACTTTTCTGTTGAGTTCAGTTGACTGAAGGCTGTCACTGACAAGCCTGTTACGTGCTATCCGTGCCGGTAGGCCGCTATCGCCCGTTCGCGTGACCCAGAATCGCGGTTGAGTGTGTAGTGCATGGCAGGCAGCCAAGCGCGGTACCGCTGATTTAAGACTTGTACCGGAAATTTTTGTTGTTGTCGGTACCAAGTACCGGCAAAGTCTATAGTCTAGCGGAACCTCTGATTTATGTTTAGCCACTTTAATCTCCATGTCTGAATGTCATGCAGAGAACTGAGAGATACATCAAAGTATCCCTGTATTATATCAAAATGAGAACTGATCACAACTAAAAAATAAAAGTTCTAGTACTACAGTTTAATCTTGTTCATATTAAAAACTGAAAACCTGAGGATGACCTGTCAACTCAATTCACTGTCTTTTCATCCAATGATTCACCAGTTAAATCATTTCACAGACTTTTCTCATCTTCTAATCAAGCATCTCCCCCACTGTAAACACATCTCACAATGTCAGTCTGTTTACCCAGCCATTAGTAAGTAAAAATCATTTTGATTTGAAAATTAAAGAATAAAAGTTTGATCATGCAAGTAGTAATGAAACTGAAATGGAATTTGGAAAACTTAACAGTAAAACTAATTTATATATCACAACAAAAAGAATTAATCCTGCAAGTGGTGATAAAACTGAAATAGAAAAATAAAACAGAACTGTTGAGTTGACTCACTGTACCTTTGATCATACATCACAAAAGCCCTCTTCAAATTCTTAATATACTCATAATACTGCAACCTCATATCATTCTCCTCCTCTGACAACCGACCAGTTCTTCAATGGAGGCCAGTGTCAGCTACAATGTCAGCTGGGCTAGATGGACCCTTAACAGACTGACACTGTTGACAGGATGCTTTTACACCATACCACCTCAGGATTACACACAGCAAGGGGTCAGTTACGGATCAGGGGATGACATGAAGGTCATCATGGATTGTCTGTACACACTGTTTGGGTCATCATGCCCCCTGC
>CM031618.1:25112858-25137422 GCA_018398815.1 Conus ventricosus
TGGTGCGCAGATGTTCGGTGCCAGTGCCAACAATGTTCCACACAATGACGATAGTGACACTGACAGTGACGATAGCACTATTGTGCCTATTTCTCACGTGCTTGGCAGCGCGTCACGTGTGCTGTACAAGTAGTGTAGGTTTAAACCATGATTGGTTATGTTGTTTTAACATCATTACCTATTCTGTACATTTATAAAGTAGTTCAATTTAGAGTGCCTACTGTATGTGCTGCACAATACAGTTTGACTAGGAAATAAACATGAACAGCCCTTAATCTGCAGTGTTCGTCTATATTATACAAAAAAATTGATAGTGTTTGTGTTTTTTGTTGTTTTATCTTATGTTTGTATACTGTATCTTGAAATGTTTGTGGGGAGTGTCTATTGGTGAACAAAAAATTCACAAATGTATTTCTGATTTCTGCTGCTCTGCCTTCAAACTGTCTGTCATGAAATCTTCGCCTTTGCGGCTGTGGTCTCTGTCTGTCATGTTGCGAGGTCAGCGCGCGGGTATCAGTAGTGGCATATGTAAACCCACAAAAAGGGGCGGGAACAGTCTCGCGCTAGCGCGAGCACAAGTAGCATATGTAAACCCACAAACAGGGGCGGGAACAGTCTCAGCGCTAGCGCGAGCACAAGCGCAGCTACATATGTGAACGGCCTTATAAATACCATGCACATTAAAGAAAACACTTGTATCTGTCTTCTTGGCACACCGTTTACACTCTAGAGATACGCACAAACAGGAAAGAAAAAACACAATCACTAGCATCAGCCTTCCCTGGCATACTGTCGTCTACAGATAGATATATATCACACACATGGAAAAGAAATCTGTCACTAGTATCAATCTTCCTGGCACACTGTCTTCACTACAGAGATACATATTTAGATCGATATTATCATGCACATAAAAAACAACAACAACAAAACCACCAATCTATTGCAAGTGTCAGCCTTCCTGGCACACTGTCTTTTCTCTAGAGATGCACGTATCACATACAGGAAACAACAAGTCTATCTACCTTCCTGGAACAAACCCTGCCAACTGATTCACAAGTATATGACCCATATCATTCCCGATCAGAGTTACTTGCCTTTACCTTGAAATCACATCATTTACAACTAACTGATTCACAAGTATATGACCCATATTATTCCCGATCAGAGTTACTTGTCTTTGCCTTGAAATCGCATCATTTAAAACTGATCTTTACCTATCAAACAGTTGCATCCCATTGCTAGCTAATTTTTCTATGTGTAACTTGAGTTTTTTTGCTGACTTTTAATCTCTGTACATGAGAGGAAACTTTCCTACAGATTTAAATGAAGGAGTGCAGACAGCAGGGGGTCAGTTACAGATCAGGGGATGTGATGAAGGTCATCATGGATTTTCTGTACCCAAAGTCTGGGTCATCACTCCCCTTGCACACTGCACACCCTCCTCATTCTATTACTTCTATCAGGATTAGAATATACCACTTCACATATCAGTCAAGACTATCAAATCACCATAAAACAATGTCAACATTTCATGCTAAAAGCCTACCTGCTGTGTGTGCGTCTGTGTGTGTGCCTGCGTGTGTGTGTGTGTGTGTGTGTGTGTGTGTGTGTGTGTGTGTGTGTGTGCACACGTGCATGCGTGCGTGTGTGCATGCATGTGTATGGGAAGGTAAAGGGGTGGGGGGTAGGCTTGCGAAGAAAGTGTAACTTTGATTCTAGAATCTATGAACATATTTAAAACTTGTTGTATGGGCCACATCTGATATGAAATCTGTTGATTCCGACCCACGATATCAGCTGCACAACAAAATGCTGATGTGTTACTAATTCTGTGTCAAGGTTGCCTGACATTCTTAGCTACACTTTCAACACCATGTATAACATTAAACAATTTGCTAACACTGGAGTTGAGGTCAGCTCCTGTTCCAGGCACCATAATGTAAGTAAATGCCTGAATGGACCAGACAGATGATCGGCCAATCAACATTCACCACCTATCGGATACACAGCACGCATACAGAGTTGCCAAGTGCTATTTTTTTGGCGTAGCGTGATACGATTTCGTTGCAATGCTATGCTGCTACAGTTTGTAATGAAATGCTACACTAAGAAACAGAAATACAAAGGTAGTTTCAAAAGAGCTTCAGACATAGTGGTTGCTTAACACACCTTTCCACGCTTTCGGCTTCGAATCTGATTCTGGATTATCTATCTGGATCTGGATCTGGAACAATACGTCGCAGGTGCCAACCAACGGCTATAAACGCGACAGAATGGGGAGAGCGCAAAAATAGTTTTAAAATGGTTTAAAAAGCCACCACTTTGTCCTAACAATCTTCTACTGGGTTAAGGTCTCTGCGAGTAGCCACAACAGGTTATCTACAGGTTTAAAAAAAAAAAACACAAAAAGCTGGCTAAAAACTCTACTGCTGTCAGGATGCTAGTAGGCAGGCGATGTTGATCTGCCAAGTGCTGATGTAAATGCACCGACAGAGCCTGCACTGACGATATCCTCCCCTAGATGAGGTCAAGGTCGCTCGCTCGCTCAGGGAGGAGTTTTTCAGAGCTCCGATATTTTTTTGGTTAAAGTTTCCAGTTTTTTTGTTTAAAGAAAGAATTGTTAGATATTTTTTGTGTATAAATAATTTGTTAATAATTTGTAGCTGAAAATTAAGAAAACTGGTGTTCAGAACATTTATTGAAAATTCCAAAAATTTCATCATAGAGTTTCTGAATTCACTCAGCACTCAAGATGGCTGAACAACTCACTTCCTAACCAACCACCGTGTTTTGTTGATGTTCATCATAAGTTTTCCTTGGATAATCATTGTAATCTTGAATGCACCTTTCATTGTAAAAATATTCATATTGTACTTGGATTGTGAATTTGTATAACATTGTATCAAGCGGAGAGGTGAGTCTTGCATTTTGGTTCTTAGTGTTACTTTCGCTTTTGAGTAGGTCTAGTTTTTTCCGAATTAGTTAAAGAAGTCAAGATAAACATGCCAAGAGGTGGAGGGCCGAAACAGAATCAAAGTCAGAGAAAAACAAGTCGGTCTGACTCAGAAAAAAGAGTGGGTACAATGTCATCAGCTGATGCTGGTGCTACAAAGTTTTTATGTGCATGAAATGTGAAGGGACAGTGGGGGAGGAAGAAGATGGCATTGCTTGCCATGATTGTAATCGTTGGGCACACAAAGGGTGCACTGCACTCACTGAAAGAGAGTTCAGCTTTCTATGTGAAGGAAATACTCGAATCCAGTGGGTGTGCGATGGATGCCTCGAAGGAGAAAGGGAAAAAAAGGGCCCTGTTGAAAAAAATTGGATTTATTGCTAAGCCTTTTCCAGTCCTTCGACAAAAGGATTGGAGCGATTGAAAAAGCAGGGACGACAGAAATGCTTGAAAAAAAAATAGAAGAGGTGGTGGAGAAGAAACTGGTTGAGAGGTTTGAAGAGAAAGACGAGAAAGAAAAAAGAGAGTCAAACCTTATAATCTTTAATTTACCAGAGAGTGATAAAACAAACAAAAATGACAAAATGGCAGACGAGGTTAACAAATTGAATAAAATAGTGGACCAGATCTGCCCAGAATTGAAGGGTGAGAAAGAAAAGTTCATAGACCCTGTCAGACTTGGGCCGGTAGGAGGAAGCAGGCCGCGCCTCCTGAGAGTGAAGGTATACAAAAAAGAAATAAAACAAGAAATCCTGAAGAATGCTTACAAAATCAATAAGGGGAAGACCGAACAAAAGGATAAAATGTACATAAATCCTGATTACACACCCAAGAGAGAGAGAGCACATGAAACAGTTAAGAGAGGAGATGAAACAGAGAGTTGAAAATGGGGAAACAAACTTACAGATCAGAAATGGGAAAATTGTGAAAAGATCACCCAGTCTTGGTCAGGGTGAGTCATCCGGAAATTGAGACAAGAAGGAATCCTGCAAAAAAAATGTAAATATTGTAAAGATAAATCTACAGTTGCTTTAAATCAAAATTTTCCAATACAAGTTTTATATACTAACATTGATGGATTATTAAATAAAAAAGGTGAGTTTCTCGGTATAATTGATGATAAGAATCCTGATATTATATCCATTACTGAGGCTATTCCCAAAAATTTGAAAGATTTTAATATTTCAGAATTTGCTATTCCTGGTTATGATTTGTTATAAGTAATAATTCTAAAAGAGGTGCCTTTTTATATGTTAAGAGATATTTATGTGCTTACGAATGTAAGGAACTAAATGATGTGGATTTCGAAGAAAGTGTCTGGATTCAATTTAAAAGTGAAGAAAATTTGACTGTTTTATTTGGAAACACATACAGAAATCCTGCTTCATCACAAGGAAATGATGAAAAACTATTTAAACTTATGAAAATGGAAGCAATACAGTCATATGATGTTGTGTGTATTACAGGTGATTTTAATTATCCCGATATAGATTGGAAAGGTACATGGTCAAATGAGAGAGATGAACACTTTATAGAGTGTCTAAGGATGTATATCTTACTCAAGTGGTAAAAAATCCGACAAGGAAAAGACTAAATCAGAAAGAGAATATATTAGACTTAGTTTTGGTCAAAGACGAAAGAATGATTTCAGATATTGAACATAGTGCCCCAGTTGCAAAAAGTGATCACGAGGTTTTATCATTTTTTCTGTACATAGAGGGAAAAAAAGAATCCAAAAAGGGCGAATATAGATATGATTTCAATAAGGGTAACTATGATAATTTAAGAAAAGATTTGGGTATGATAAATTGGTGTGAAAGTACCCTCTTGGATGTGGAAGGGTGTTGGAAAATGATCAAGAACACTATTCATAAGTGTATTGATAAATATATTCCAAAAAAAGAGTGTTCAACAAATATATTGAAAAAACCAATATGGCTGGATAAGAAGGCTTGGAGGAAAGTTACAAAAAAACAAAATGCATATAAAAGATTTATGTGCACTAAACAAGGTAGTGAATATATGAAGTATATAAGGATGAGGAATAAATGTGAAAAAATAAAAAGAAAAGAAAGGATCGAATTCGAAAAAAAAGTTGCATCAAATTGTAAAGATCATCCTAAAAAGTTTTGGAAATATGTACAATCACAGACCAAGACAAATATTGGCATTAGTCCACTGAATACAAAAAAATGGTGGTTTAGCAGTGTCAGATGAAGATAAGGCAAATACTTTAAATGACTTCTTTTCTAGTGTTTTTACAAAAGAAGATAATAGTAATGTTCCGATCTTGGAAAGTGGTTCAAGGTCCAGTGGAGTCACCGTAACAGATATGTGTATTACACCCAGTGCAGTTAGAGAGAGACTTAAAAATATAAACCCAAATAAATCTTGTGGACCTGATATATGATCCCTGCAAGAGTTCTTAAGGAGTCATATAATGAGCTAGCATTACCTTTCAGTATTTTGTTTAATAAGTCAATTGAATCAGGTGTGGTACCAATGGACTGGAAGTCTGCAAATGTGACAGCTTTATTTAAAAAAGGTACCAGGACAGATCCTGGAAATTATAGGCCAGTTAGTCTTACATCAATTGTTTGTAAAATTATGGAATCAATTATACGGGATGTGATCGTAGATCATATGACTTTGAATAATTTATATACAGAGTGCCAGCATGGTTTCCGTAAACATCGATCTTGTGTAACACAACTTCTACTTGTCATGGAGGATTTAACAAAACTTTTAGATAATGGCAACAATGTAGATATACTTTATTTAGACTTTAAAAAGGCCTTTGATTCTGTTCCCCATGAGAGGCTATTAGTGAAATTATCATCATATGGAATTACAGGTAGAGTTCATATATGGATAAGGGATTTTTTAACTAAAAGACAGCAAAGAGTTAGAGTAGGAAGCTCATATTCAGATTTTACGGAAGTTCTAAGTGGTATACCACAAGGGAGTATTTTGGGTCCTGTATTATTTACAATATTTATAAATGATTTGCCAAACTCAGTGGAAAGTATATGCAATATATTCGCAGACGATACAAAAATTTATAATACAACTTATAATCATAATACATTACAAAATGATATTGATAATTTATCCAAATGGTCTGCCACATGGAATTTGCATTTTAATGCGGACAAGTGCAACGTGTTACATGTTGGACGTAAGAACCCAAGATACCAATATACAATGCTAAACAGTAATACTGGTGAGCGTGCAGATATTTCAACATGTGATTATGAAAAAGATCTTGGTGTCACTTTTGATTCTAGACTGGTATTCGATAAGCATATTCAAAACTCTATAAATAAAGCTAATAAAATGATTGGTATAATTAAACGTACTTTTAGTCATATAGATAAAGATATTTTTACAAAATTATACAAGGCTTTCGTTAGACCTCATTTGGAATATGGCAATACAATTTGGTATCCTCGATTAAAGAGGCAGTCTGCTGCTTTGGAAAGAGTACAAAGAAGAGCAACAAAGCTTGTAAAGAATATACAAAATCTTCCCTATGAAGGTAGGTTAAAAGCTCTTGGACTGCCTAGGCCTACCCTAAAAACAAGACGAGTGAGGGGCGATTTGATCCAAGTCTATAAAATATTTAATTGTGTGGACATATTCCTATTTCAAAATTTTTACTACATCAAGAGTTGATATTACCAGAAATAGTGTGGATAAAATTTATCATGAATATTATCGCACTAACCTAAGGAAATTTTCTTTTAGTAATAGAGTAACAAATCTTTGGAATAAATTAACCCCTAACATTAAACGTGCACAAAATACTAACCGTTTCAAAAGCTCTATCGATGATAGTGTATTACTGAAGACTATTTATTTGACTATGATAAATAAAGGCTTGAGCGAGTTAAAGACCTGACCGTGTGAAGATAGATAACACATAGAAGGGACATGTAAAGCCAGTTCTGGCTAAAATTGCTAAAGGCAATTGTCCCTACAAACCTAAACCTAAACCAGTCCATTACTGTCCGCACGAAGGAGGAGTGGGTGTACTGACTTGTGTTACAGACAGGTAGTTTGAAGCCGCGAGTGTTACTGACCACGCGGTGTTCTGCAATATTGAAGACTTCGAAGTCCTCATTGGGGGGTCGTGTCCGTCTGCGGCCAGCACTCACAGGTGTCAGGAAGTTTTTTGGGGGAATGGCGGGGATGAGATTTCCGCTATCTTGAACATCAGGCCTAATCGTGCCTGTCTGCGACGATCAGCAAGCGGGGGGAGATTCAAATCCCGCAGCATTCGGCTTACGCAACCTGGTTCCCTGGACCTATAATCCTTTGTGATGAAGCGTGCTGCCTGTCTCTGTACCCTCTCCAACTTCTCGATGTCCTGTTGATAATATGGGTCCCAAACTGCTCTGCATACTCCAGTCTGGATCTCACCAGTGCGATGTACGCCAGGCGCCTGCACTCCACTATCTATTTTTAATTGTGACAAAATTAAACAAGAAAAAAAAAACATACTGTAACGTGAATACCTTGCCATCAACCATGCAGTATAAAGTTGTTCTGATCCATTTGAAAGAAAATTTCCCGCGTCTTACAGGCCTAGTTCGGTCCACGCGAGTGCCAGTTCGATCCAACCTTGGCCTTGGATTAGGCCCAGAGTGCGCATGTCAACTCGACGAAGGGGAGAGCAGTCCGATTTCAAAGCGTAGATGTGTGTTTTTGTTTTCGTCAGATAATGGAGACAAATAAAACACTTGATATTTTGTGTCACGCATGCAGACAGACAGAGATATTGTTAGACTCGCGCAAGGTTATAGAGATGCTGATACTGACAGAGGAAGACATATCTCTCTCTCTCTCAGGCCCATAACTACAGGAGTAGTCGTTGGGGAAACCTGAGGACGGCAGACGCAACCTCCCTTCTCCATCTGAAACAAAGGCACGGACAGGAGCTCAGTTTCAGTTTCTGTTCCATCAAGGAGGTGTCACTGCGTGCGGACTAGTCTATATACGCTACACCACATCCGCTAAGTTTTGAGACCACACTGCGCATGATGGATAAATGATGGAACAATTAGTATGTAAGAAAGCAAATAACATCTTAGCTTTCTTATACAGGAATATCAATGACTGCCCCCAAAAGGTTAAAGACGACTGCTACAAAACGCTACAAAACACTGGTTAGACCAGTACTGGAATATGGTTGCTCAGTCTGGGATCCTTACCATCTAAAGGACATTGATAACCTCGAAAAGATCAGAAGAGAGCAGCACGGTTCGTAACAGGGAACCACGTCAGAGAAAAGGGGAATACTAGGAAGAACATGAGGAAATTAGAATGGAAACCCTTAGAAGAGAGAAGAGCTTTTATCAAACTTAACATCTTCTTCAAAGGCAGAGCTAAAGTAATTGATATTCCAATGGAACAACTAGTATTGAATAAAAGTAGCACCAGGAGTGGCGGTCAATGTTATACCATACCTGCATCAAATATTGACAGCCACTTACATTCTTTTTATCCCAGTTCTGTACGGCTGTGGAACTCACTGCCGGGTGCCATCAAGATTGCCACAAATGCAATCTCATTTAAAAAAACAAATTGATACGACAGTTTTGAGATCTGCATATTGACGATTTTCTATTTTTACTTCCCCAGATATTTTACTGTTACCTGGGCCTGAATTTGGCCATTGCTTTTAAACTTCTTGAATATCGAGTGCGACCCCTTGTTGCCAAATTTGCTCCAGGGGCCAACAGTCTTGAGTCGCACTATTTTATGTTATTTTATTTTACTTTTTTAACATGCGTGCTGGTGACCTCGTTTTTGAGTGAACCAGTATTTTAGGAAGAAGAAGAAGAACTAAGATGAGAGAATTGAAGAAGAGGGCCTGTCGATGACCTCCCGTGATCATTGCCTGCTGATGTGTTGTGGTGCATTGCTGCAGGAGACGAGGTTTCCACTAAGGAAAATGAAAAATTGCCTAAATATCAGGTGGTCTGATGAGCATATGTTCCATCCTCTGGAAAAATCCTGAAGCAGAAAAGGTGCAGACTGAAAGAAGTCTGAGTGTCAAGCAGTGTATTGCTGACTTTGTGGTCCAACCACAGCCAAGATCATTTGTTTGAGCCCACTTTTGTCAATCTCTTCCACTTCTGCAGCAACTAATGGTCACACAACATCAGTGTGTGACCGTATTTTGCCTTCAGAAAGGTGGACAAAACGACGACTGCTGGCTTTCAGAAAGTGTACATGAATTCATGTCAGTGTTGAAGCTAGTTTGCAAAGGCTTTCAGAAAGTGTACATGAATTCAATTCATGTCAGTGTTGTAGCTAGTTTGCAAAGGCTTTCAGAAAGTGTACATGAATTCATGTCAGTGTTGTAGCTAGTTTGCAAGGAAAAGACCAGCACTCTGCAGATTCCACTTTCACTTTTTTCTTCTCCCCTAATTTTTATCTCTCTTTTATCCATTTATTTTTTTTACTGCGGATCTGGGAAAGCTGATTTTGATTGGACAATTGCAAAAAATATTGATAGGGGAAGATAACCCAAATAGAATACTTTTCTAATCTGCCAACAACCTGCTTAAAATACAGCAGATGGGTGCAGCCAGTGCTTGAAACCGTATTGCTTAAAACTGTCAAGTCTCAAAACTTGCAACGTCTGCAGGTCTCGTTTGATTTTATGTCAAACGTGATTCTTTGTGTGATTTTGTACTCTTCACTGAACTGTTTAAGTCAGATTGTCTTATCATGCAAATGCTGCAGATAGTGTAGTATTTCCAAGATCTACGTATTCCAAGTAGGAGACGTTGAGTCGCGCCGTCAAAGTTTACGTCGTTGCCACGCAGTCCCCGAGCGAGGCTCGCGTGAGAGTTATGTCCCTTGGACTTAGCAGACGACGATCGATGTCGAAGGTAACCATACCACATCTCCCTTTCAAGTTAACTCAAACTTTTGAGTTGAAGGTAACCATACCACATCTCCCTTTCAAGTTAACTCAAACTTTTGAGTTTGAATTCGAAATAAACATTAATTACTGGAACAACTTTAAACAACGTAACTTTTCCAATCTAACAAAGAACTTGGCTTGATTTGTTATAACAATACTTTCTCCTCCCTCTCTAGATTCAGTACTTGTTCACAAATTTAATTTCACTGGTTTCACAATTCGCCGTCCGAATCGAGAATATGTTCCTCTCTGGCCCACAGGAGTTGTTAGAGGAGAACTTTGGACTGAACTTCGTGGTGTGTATTGATGAGCAGTTGAACGTAAAGTGGGTGTACCAGTTGATGTGATTGGTTTTTCCTGTGTTGTTCCTGGCTGAACAACAATGGAAGGAGAACGCCCCTGTGGAGTATTTGGTACCGTCATTTCTGTGGGTGAGTTAGCTGATGATGACGAAACAGGGATGTGATCTTTCACGACTGGAGTAGCGATGATAGCACGTCTGTTACGCCTGATGATTCCCTGTGGTGTATTGACGATGAATGACCGGGGGTTATTTGAAGCTGAGATGACTTCCCCATGTCGTTTCATGTCACGAATCCAAACAGGGTCTCCAATTTTCAGTGGCGGGAGATTTCTTGCAGCATGTCTGTCATCATAGTTTTCACGCTGTTTTTCTTTAATTTGGGCTTCTTTCTTTGCAACGGAGTCATAATCTGGTGTAGATGGTTTTAATATTTGGGAATGACTGGAATTTTGGTTTGTAATTTCCTTCCCATGAGGAATTCAGCAGGTGAGAACCCATTCCTGAGTGGGGATGCCCTGTACATGAGCAGTGCTATGTAAGGGTCTTTATTCTTTTTCAGGAGTTGCTTGAAGGTCCTGACTGCTCTCTCAGCTTCTCCATTTGTTTGTGGATATCTGGGTGAGCTTGTGACGTGTGTGAATCCGTACTCTGTTGCAAACTCTAAGAATTCATAGCTGGCAAATTGGGGTCCGTTGTCAGAGACAACAACATCAGGTATCCCGTGTGTGGCAAAGACAGATTTGATTTGATGTATGACAATAGTGCTGGTGAGTTTGCTGAGTAGCTTCACCTCCATCCATCTGGAGTAGTAATCCACAATGAGTAGATAGTTCTGACCATACAGTTCCAAGAGATCCATTCCCAATCGTGACCATGGTCGATCAGGCAAAGATGAAGGAAGAAGAGGTTCCTTTTGTTCTGGCTGGTGAATAGCACAGGTATGACATTTTTTTATCATGTCTTCAATGTCTGAAGTGATATTGGGCCACCAAACTGTTGAACGGGCAGACGCACAGCATTTTGTGATGCCAAGGTGCCCTTCATGGAGTCGGTTCAGAACGTCGAGCCTCATAGATCTAGGAATAACCAAGCGGTCGTCAAACAGCAGTAGATCATCAACGATTGTGAAATGGGCTCTGTTCATCCAGTATTGTTTAAGCATTGGGTTTTCAGGCATGTATGCTGGCCAACCGTTGACACCGTATTCTCGAACTTGTGGTAGGATGTCGTCAGCTTTTTGTCCTTCACAAATTTCCTGAAGCTTTTTAGCTCTTTCCACAATTACGTTTTTCCTGTCACCAAAGTGACGATCGAGCTCCTGTTTTAACTCTTGGTAAGTTGTTGTTTCATCAATTTGTAAAACAGTCAAAATATCGTCTGCTTGCTCACCCATAGCATACAGGTAGACTGAGACTTGTTCTTGTCGATCTTTTTGATGCAGCTGCGTTGCGTAATAGTAGCGGTCAAACCGTTGGGACCAAACTTTCCAGTTTGCTGCCGTTCCATCGAAAGGTTTGGGTAGGGGAAGATTTGTAGCTTGAGAGCGAGTGGTAGGTACATCATCGTGATTCATCTCGCCGCTGCCACCATGTAGTATTTCCAAGATCTACGTATTCCAAGTAGGAGACGTTGAGTCGCGCCGTCAAAGTTTACGTCGTTGCCACGCAGTCCCCGAGCGAGGCTCGCGTGAGAGTTATGTCCCTTGGACTTAGCAGACGACGATCGATGTCGAAGGTAACCATACCACAGATAGGAGTAGGTTTCTTTCCCAGACATGTCTGCTTTTCCGTTTTCAGTGGAATTCATCCAACAGCAGCTGTTCTGTTTGATCTATAAAAAAAAATTCTGAGGATGTCGAAAAAAGAAAAAAAAGAGAAAGAGAGAAAACAAGATGCGAAGCATATAAACGTACTCCCAGTTTTCCGAACCGCTTATAAATCGGCCAAGTACTTTGTGAGATAAGAAATAAAGGCAAAATAACAGTTTTAATGCTTATTTAACCGATGTACACTTTTGAAACTGGTATTTTAGTCCTCGCTGGGCTAAAGCCTGTGTACATACCAAATTTCATCCAAATCGGACAATAATATGTTTTTGTCAAGAGTAACGATCAGATTTTGAAACACTACATGGAAGTGCCATTTGTGTGTGATAACCTTTCTATATACAAAATTTCATTAAAACCCACCAATATATAAAAAAATAATGGCAAAATAACGGGTTAATGGTTATATAACCGATATACACTTTTGAAACCGGTATTTTTAGTCCTCACTAAAGCCAGATATAACGAGGCAATTTTGAGCTAAGGTAATGTTGCTTATAGCCCAGCCAACCGCAAAGGGCCATATCAGGGCTGTCACCGTCTTGAAGTCAACTTACAATATTAAAATTGAAAAAACAAAAAACGGCGATTTGTTCTAAGTGGTTCGGACTGTAGTTTGTGACCGACCTTGTCTGTTGTAAATGAACTTGTTCAACTCGTTGTGTTGATGCATTTTGTGACTGAACGTAACTGTTCTAAATGAACTTTTTCAACACGTTATTTTATGACTGAACATGTTCAATTGGTTGTAAAAATGTTGGTTCATTTTTCAACTTCTGGTGATGATGTATGACTGTTGAGCTCACGGTGAAGATGTCAGTTATAAGCTTGTTCAACTCATGATGATGAGGTAAGTTATGACTGTTCCACTTATAGTGAAGATGTCCATAGAAAATGAACTCGTAAAAATTCATTGTGATGACTGAACTTGTTCAATCAGATTGCCTAAGCCCCAAATACAGACAAGACAGGATTTTCCACCTGACTGTCAAACGCTTTGTATACAAATGATATGAATGCGACAATCTGCTATGAACTGTGAATGTCATGACCGGTGTGGTGAAAAATGTAAAGATTAGTTTAAAAGTAGAAAACCAAGATGAATATGAGGAAAAAAATCTTTAAAACGGAACCACCAACCTACAAGGCTTTTGATGGGGTTGGAAACAAGTTAGGTGTTGACTCTATGGAATTGGTCTTATCTCGATGTTTGACCGTTGCTATATCAGACATGAGACTTTCCAGGTTTTAGCCTGAAGTCAGGCTTTTCTAAAGCTCCTCAGGGCCATTCTTGAGATTTGCATAAATCTGCAGAGAAATTTGGGGGTGGGGGTAATACGTTGATGAAGACCATCAGGTTTCCAGTTCACAGTTCAATCCATTATCATATTCCAGTTCAGTTTGTCAAGGGGGATAATATCTTGATGAAGACCACCAGGTTTCCAGTTCACAATTCAATCCATTATCATATTCCAGTTCAGTCTGTCAAGGCTTTCTCAAAACGTTTTATAGTCGGAGAAAAGAAATATTGAGAAGACTGGGAGCATCATACCTTCAAACTCACAGTAGTTTGCAAGTCTGATTAAAAAAAAAAATTTTAAGCTTCACCTTTTAGTTCTGGGTCTTCACCCTCTTATCCCTCAAGCTGAGGCCACTGCCCATGGAGCCCACCTGGGGAGGGGTAGGGGGGCCTAATGCCAGCACCTGGCCCCTCTAAACATTTTCAGGCTTTTTGTAAGAAGTCAACGATCATCATTCATCAATCCTCCCATATGCCTGATCAAGATGTCTGTCAAACACACCCTAGCTTTTGGTTGGCTTGCCTTGCTAGGTTTGCACTTTCCGCTTCAGTGTACGTTTCCAACGTCACCAAGCTTCCTTGTTGCCAATGCACAGCATCGTCAGAGCCCTGACCAATCAAACTTGGCGGCCTCGCACCAACAGCTAATGAGACCAGAGCATCAGTCATGGCCCTTTCATTTTGTAAGTTAGTATGTTCTACCAGGGGTTGGCAAGTGCATCTGCCATCCTGAACCAAACAATCCAGCAGCTGACAAAAGCTTCACCTCAAATACACATGGCAGCCTTCAAATGACAGAGGCTTGTCCCTTTGTACTCTGTGCTCTGTTTTTTTTTTTTTTTTTAGCACCAAAGGTGTTTCCATGTATGGCAACCGGTATCAGTAACTGGCACCACCACCGTTGGACCCAGTGGCAGCAAGCTTTCCAATTTTTTGGTCAACTTTCAGATCAGATTTGTAGACGACCATTTCATCCCTGGCATCATTTAATTGCAGTTCCCTCGAATCAAACAAGTGGGCAAAAAAACACTTCAGTCCAACTGACACAGCCGTAAATGGAAACTGTACGTAGATTTTTTTTTTTTTTACCTGCCCACAGTACCCAAGTCTGGCAGGGAAGGGGGTGGGAGTGGGGTGCGGTGTGAAACAGAGAAACAACAGACAAATTGTCCAGATGATTTGTAGCATCAGGCACTGAAGAGTATGTATGTTGTGAGAGAGAGTGACAGACAGACAGACACAGAATGAGAGAGAGAAAGAGATTTCTTACAGTGATCCATGTGTAATACTTAGGATAATACTCACGGTCGCTGTTTGCTGTCCTCAAAATGTTGTCAAGCCCGTTCACCAGATACAGACGTAAACACACACTACTAGCCAACTCATGCATTTTTAAAAAATTTTTTGCTGTGATTGTAACATGCTTAATTTCCATATAAACATAAACAGATTTTAGTTTGCATGTTTCATGCTTTTTTATGCTGCGTCTGTAACATGCCGAGTTTTTACAACACACACACACACACACATATATGAGCATGTGTGTGGGAGAGAGAGTCAATGCAACGCGAGAGGGGGCGAAAGAAAAAGGGGGGGGGGGGGGGGGAATGCAAAACAGACATTGACGCTGACATTTTATTGAATAAACATATATGCATATTTATTTCAAGGGGACAGCAAAATGGACACACCATTCACACAATTCGTAGTCCCATGCGCATTGACATTAGAATTAAGTAAACAAGTGGGGTATGTTTTGCTCCCATAAGGAAACCTAACACAGAGTAACTTTTATTCAAGACTGGCACAGCCTTTTAAACTTGAATAAAGTCAGACAAATACATAGACGAACAATCTAATAGTGGGGGAAAAAACAAGCTAGGAGAAGATAAGATAAGATAATGTTGCTTATAGCCCAGCCGACGCAAAGGGCCATATCAGGGCTGTCACACGTTAAAATCAACTCACCAGTCATAAAAAAAAAATTAAAAAAAAAACATTTCATACATCTCATTAAATGACATCGTCTACAAACGCACCAGAAACTTTGTTAAAAATCTTTCTTCCGTAAAATCTTAAATCAGATGAAAAATATTAATCTCTCTCAAAAACTCAAGGATCACATCAGGCATCCCTGAACAGGATCTTCATGGACTCCGCTGTAAAATGTTTGTGTCTCACATCGTGCAAGTCCCAACACTCTAAAAGAACATGTTTCATTGTGAGTGGCGCATGACATGGAATGCACCACGGAGCTTCTTCACTCTTTAAAGGTAAGCATGGGTAAAATACGAATGGCCGGTGTGCAGCCGGCACAGAACCGTTTCCTCTTTACGACCTCCCGACGTGGATGGGAGGAAGTCCTTAAGGTTTGGACGGATCTGAAAGAGTTTGTTACTCGTCTGTGTGTTCCAATCCTCCTGCCAGAGGTCTCTCACATATTCGTTAACTTTGGGTTTCACATCTGAACAGGGGATATAAATGTTGGACAGTTTCTCTCTTGTGGCGTTCTTGGCTAAACGGAACATATCCATTCCGATGCTTCTGTCTATTCTGCTGAACTTACTGCTCTGGTACTGGCTTTGAAGATAATCTCACATTCTTCAAAGAGGGACTTTCTGGTTCTGTCGGATTCGCTGTCAGCTTTGGAAGCCATAGCTGGCCGCAACCTTCAGCATCCAGAACTTTTGCATTTCTTTGAACTTTTTAGCAAGTTGAAAGCGGACGGTTACAACATTACTCTTGCTTGGGTTCCTGGTCATGTTGGCATCGGCGGGGAACGAAATGGTTGATCGTTTAGCCAAGAACGAAAAAACAAGCGCAGGACAACAACCGAACTGTCTTCATAGTAATGACCTGGCAAAGATTTGGACTTGAGGAGAGGGGAGTCCGAAGACGGAAGAAACTGGGAACATGAAAAAAAAAAAAAAAAAAAATGTTACAGATATGAAAACTTTTCACTAGCTGCATAAGGGAACCATCGCAATCCCTTTTGAAGGCAGATATATTTGTATTCCCTGCTCCAAGGCCTTTCGGAGGTAAAGGGTGTGTGACAAGTCTCTGTAGAGGTAAAGGGTGTGTGACAGCTCTCTGTAGAGGTAAAGGGTGTGTGACAGCTCTCTGTAGAGGTAAAGGGTGTCTGACAGCTCTCTGTAGAGGTAAAGGGTGTGTGACAGCTCTCTGTAAAGGTAAAGGGTGTGTGACAGCCCTCTGTAGAGGTAAAGGGTGTGTGACAGCTCTCTGCAGAGGTAAAGGGTGTGTGACAGCTCTCTGTAGAGGTAAAAGGTGTGTGACAGCCCTCTGTAGAGGTAAAGGTGTGTGACAGCTCTCTGTAGAGGTAAAGGGTGTGTGACAGCTCTCTGCAGAGGTAAAGGGTGTGTGACAGCTCTCTGTAGAGGTAAAGGGTGTGTGACAGCTCTCTGCAAAGGTAAAGGGTAGGTGACAGCCCTCTGTAGAGGTAAAAGGGTGTGTGACAGCTCTCTGTAGAGGTAAAGGTGTGTGACAGCTCTCTGTAGAGGTAAAGGGTGTGTGACAGCTCTCTGTAGAGGTAAAGGGTGTGTGACAGCTCTCTGTAGAGGTAAAGGGTGTGTGACAGCCCTCTGTAGAGGTAAAGGGTGTGTGACAGCCCTCTGCAGAGGTAAAGGGTGTGACAGCTCTCTGTAGAGGTAAAGGGTGTGTGACAGCTCTCTGTAGAGGTAAAGGGTGTGTGACAGCTCTCTGCAGAGGTAAAGGGTGTGTGACAGCTCTCTGTAGAGGTAAAGGGTGTGTGACAGCTCTCTGCAGAGGTAAAGGGTGTGTGACAGCTCTCTGTAGAGGTAAAGGGTGTGTGACAGCCCTCTGTAGAGGTAAAGGTGTGTGACAGCTCTCTGTAGAGGTAAAGGGTGTGTGACAGCTCTCTGCAGAGGTAAAGGGTGTGTGACAGCTCTCTGTAGAGGTAAAGGGTGTGTGACAGCCCTCTGTAGAGGTAAAGGTGTGTGACAGCTCTCTGTAGAGGTAAAGGGTGTGTGACAGCTCTCTGTAGAGGTAAAGGTGTGTGACAGCTCTCTGCAGTGCACGACGCAGGTTTTGTGCTAGCTGGATGTCCGTTTGTCCACGTTGTTGTGGAGAAGAAGGAAAGGGGAATGGGGCGGAGTCATGGGAGCTCTGTGGTGTTGGCATGCCATTGTCCTTGGTGTTGGCATGCCATTGTCCTTGGTGTTGGCATGCCATTGTCCTTGTCGTCAAGCTGTCCTCGTGAACGGCCGTTGTTGGCAGAACCACTGTCATCCTGTCTTTGACTTCTAAATTTGATTAGTTTGGAGCCACGGTAAAAACCTGTATACCCTTCTGCCTTCAGGTCTTTTAATTTGCGGCGCTGCTCTTCTGTCAAGTCGTCATTGAGGCGAACACCAACATCAATATTTGTTCCTGATCAGATTTCGTTTATCTTTGTTCTTTCATTAAAAACTTTGCCAAGACAGGGCGTGGTCGTGTTTGGTTTGCTTTTTCTGACCTAGTCTGTATGTGGAGGAGAAATCGTCTCCAGACCAACTTTTTGACGAGTCGTGCTGATTAAGCAAGTCGACGCGAGTCTGTTCACAGTCCTCCCGTCTCATCCATGTCTGTTTCCTCTGGTATGCCATAGAATACAATATTGGCCTTTCTCATTAATATGTTGAGTCGTTTGTATTGTTGTTCTGTTTGTTCTAGTCTATATTCTAGCACTTCAACATTTTCTTTTGAACTACAGATTTCTTCTTCTCGAATCTTAAGCTGTTTAGCAATATCTTGAAGTTGGGCAGACAACGAAGAGACGTTAGAGAAAAGAGACTGCATGTCAGTCGCTGCACTGTCGAAGCGGTGATCAATGGACATCTTCATGTCGGTTAGCATTTCTTCTACAGAGGCGCCGGGGTTTTCTTCAGTGTCGCCAGAGGACATAAGAAAACTCCTGAAGAAGAGTTGACATATCTTAGTTGATTAACAGACTGTTCACACACCCTCATCATAGTCACTGACCTTTGGTTTGGCGCTGCCAGATGGAACACACATGAGCAACAACACTGACAATTGCTGACAATTGCTCCCACCAGTCATACACACACTGCACAAGTCCAGTTTCACATTCAATGTGAACCACATACCTGACTGCCAAAAGAAAAAAATATGCCGCGCACAGTAGTCACAATTAACGGTACAAGTCTGTGAAGAAATCCCCTCATGTGAAAGGGCAATATGGTTTTGCATATCAGAGCCTGGCTGACCTTTCACCTTTCGTTTTCAGCAGAGTAATTAGTATTGGATGAACCATTCCAATTTTCACTCGAAACCGTATATTACAAGGCATCCTAAACTAAATCAGTTTCAGATGACCTCTAGAAAATTATCTGAAAAAAAAAGAAGCAAGTTTTCAACTTGTCGCAGCACCTCAAAATCACATATTGCCAGTTCGACTGCACAGTGTTCACCTAGGGAATGCAAGACAGGACAGAGAGGCAGACACATTAAACCTGAGTTATGTATACAGTGAAATAAACATAACATGCAAAAAAACAAAAACCGGTCTTTACTCTTAAAAGAAAGCAGCCGGTATGGGTGCAGTGCAATGAATGAATAACACAGGGCTCAGTTGCAAACAACAAAACAAACTTGGACTTACTGACATACCAAAACAAAGCTGCGATTTTCCATACAGTAAAGCAACAACAACAACCAGTCAGCCAACCCAACCATCCAAACTAACAAAGAAAACAAGTTAAATAACAAAAAGCTATAAAGGCTAATGGACACTGAAAACACTGACATTAGGCTATATACGACATAGAGAACAGGAAAAATGATGACCGTGTAATTTGGCACTTGAAAAAATGCATAAGCATATGTAGCTGTGCATTCAGAACGAATACAATGGACGTGCAGTTAATTGGTGAAACACACACACACACACACACTCCACTATGTCATTAAGCAACGCACAGTAAACTGATAAAGAAGAAGAGGGAGAGAGAGAGAGTTAAAAATCCAGAATGGTATGGATTAGCGCTAAAAGGGCAACATAAAGTACAAGCACACATGAATGGGGGTCGATGTACAGTTAGGCAACGGGTACATTTGATGGGTGACGGTGTGCATACGCGCACGTGCGCACACACACACACAAACATGCACACAGCAATTTATCCCTGTGTCGGTGTGTGTGTGTGCTCACATGGGATTACATATGTGCGTGTATGTGTGTGTGTGTGCGTGCGCACGCATGTGTGTGAATGAGTGTGCGTGTTCTGGAGAGAGAGAGATTCTGGGTTTGTTCATTATCTAAAATTTGGAATGTTACTTTGCCTTTACTTTCTTTTTTTTTTCTTAGGCGTGTCCTGCATTATGGGGGATGCTTGCATCCATTGCTCTTTCATGATCAGGGCCAGCCTCTGGTCATCTTTTCTGATACCCATGCTCTGCGCTTCAGCTGGTTGACAGTGGCATGCATACCTTCTCCCCCTGTTCACCAAGTAAAGCTAACCCAAATTTCCACCTCTGGATCCAGTCAGCTCAGTGGTCTTCAAGGATGTGCTGCTTTGGGATAACATTGACGTGATGGCCAAAGTATGTTCTGTAGAGTGTCATGTACTGGTCGATTGCGAGTTGGATCTCGTTTATATCCTTCTCAACAGGCTGGCTTGATGACAGTAGGCTGTGCACATTGGAATAAGCCTTGTGGTGTATCTACGTTTTATTTCTCTTCCTATGGCCTGAATGCTTTGGTCGTCTGTCATACTATTCACTGTCTCCTCTATGCTGTCAAAAATATCCATGATTACCTCTGCTTCGAGCTGTTTGTTACAGTGGTTGCCTTTATAGTGCCACTGTAATAGGCTTGCTTCACAATCCTGTGTCTTTGAAGCACAGACTCAACTGAAACACCTACTGGTCCTTCACCCTTCTTAAAAGGATTAAGGCCTTTCAGTGAAGGAGTATCTGTGTTCTGACGCTGACAACATAACTTCACCATCTGAACACTTCTTTGAAACTCTGGGTGTGCATCTCTTACATTTGGTTTCTCTTTCTTTGCCAGATCTATTGCTATCCTTTTGTCAACATCATAGCACTCATCTTCCAAAAGATCATGATGCTTGTTGACAATTCCCGAAAGGATATGAGGTAGGGAGGGGCGACATGATCCAGTTCAATGTTCCACACATTCGGCAAGATAAGATTCTGGAAGCACTTGGCCCGAGATTTTATTCCACCTTCTTTCACAAACTTGGCATGCATTTTCTTCATGCCTTCAAGCGTTCTCTGTTCGATGGTATCCCCAAATCGATCACTGCACTTCTTTTGTGCTTGTTCTTTTGTGGCTGTACACCACAGACATGGATACACACCCCGAGCTCCAGACAGCCATACATTTTCAGGAGGAAATCATAATCCCCAAACAGAAACCGTCTAATATTTTTTCCTTTCCATGTTGTTTGTGCAAGCCGACTGATCTGCTGTTTGAAAGGATTCAGAATAGTTATGTTTTCGCTGCTGTCTTTTGCCTCTACTATGCAGACCAGGAACAGTTTTTCCTTGGCATTGGGGTGTTCAAGATTTGCGACAGACATGGCCAGTTTGAAACTGCCACCCTTATGATCACCTCCAACTTTCACCCATATTTCATTTTCAGGGATAGTGTTATGATGCCATGTCAACAACTTTTCTTCATACTGGTCTAAGAGATTTGTCAGGAATCTTGGCAATTTTCAACACGTACCACAGGGGTACTTTTCTTTTCATCTCCGTTAGTTTTCTGGTCATGGAAGATGAGGTTTTTTCCAGTCGACCCGAATCTTTCTACACTTCAAACTATTTTGAAACTCTTTTCTTTTTCCTCACTATCAAGTGTTATCCCTGCCTGTTTTTAGATCTTCCTAGCGCCTTGGCTTAAGGCTGTGTCAGGCCAATTGACATAGGCTACAATACCAATGCTAAATCAAATTTTGTAATGCTCTGCATAGTTATGGGGGGGTTGTCTTCAGTTGTGACAAGCTCCTAGCATAACATTATCAGTCACCAAAATCCCCCGAAGTCGGGGTGTGGCTGCCCATGTGGTGGGGTAATCAAAAACAGTCACACACATAATGTTCTCATCCCCAGCTGATGCATTTGTACCATAGTGTTCAAGTACTTCGACTGTTCGAATGATCCCTGGAGTCTTTTCGCCGGGGTACGACAACAACAAATCTTCCTAAACTGCCTCCGTTTTGCCCACCGACTCTGTTTTGCCAAGTCAGCAACATTCTTGCTTTCATTTTTGTTGCCTGTTTTGCTGTGACGTGTCCTTTCAAGCAACCAGCAGCTTTTAGAATCTCTGTCCTTTTTCTTTTTCCCATGAATCTAAGCTCAGTGCTTTGCTGTTTCAGCAAATCAGACTCCAAAGCACCTGAATATTCTCTGCGGATTTGGGCAATCTGGTGTCCTCTTTTCCTTCGAGTGTGAGTACTTGCAAAGGCTGAAGACTTTCTGGCTTTGATGATCTTTTTCAGAACTATAGGCTGACCCTAGTTTTGCATGCAACAGTCCGTTTGTCACTGGATTTTTCCATTTTGATACGGACTAAACGAGTGAGATACGCTTCTTCTCCAGCTGTCAGAGGTGCACACAAATCTTCTAGTGGTCGAACTAATTTTCTTTTCTCAGTTTGTGATGAGCGGTGCTTCACCGTTTTGTGTGGTTGTCCTTGTCCGGAATCTGTGTACGAGGGCTAGTTACAGGTGTGCTCAGCACTGACTGTGATTGCATTCGCATGTGCAGCCAGTTGATACGTTATTCAATCTCTGTTTTGACTTGTAAACTGCTCTTATTGTTGGCATCATTCTGACAGAAGTCAGGCCTTCGGGCTTTGAAAAAAGTCCAACGCCGCATTTTGACAGTTTTTTTGTTAAATTTGTTAAAGAGCTGAAGGCTGGAACTTTTTCCCCCCCTCTGTAAACTGCTGTCGTTCTGTTCTGCTAGTGTTATTGCTGCGAGAGATGTTTCTTCACAGACCCGAAAGAAAGGGATTGTTTAAGAACTTCACTTTTTGTCGGCCACATACTTTCATGTACTGTTCGGTTGCAGCGACGTTGATCAACGTCGTCACTACTACCGGAGGTGCCCGTATTTCAGGGTTGCTCACCCATTCGGCCAAGTTTCATCACAAATTTTTCTTTGGGTCTATATTTGTGTTGCAAGTGGTGGTCATTGGTTTTTGTCTTTGTATGTCGTCTGCAAACCCTTTTTGCCACAAAAATTTCCCCCTCGAATAAGAAAAAAGCACTGTCAGAAATATCACCCCACGACCTGTGTCAAGCGACTCTTTTTTGTTACTGAATCAAGATTTCCTTGCTGCTGCTGTTCTGTTTTGAATTGCTTGGGGTCCGTTTCCTTTTTTTTTAAAAGTCTACCCTGGTTTTGGACTGTTCATGAAAAGTGTGGCCCCTGTGCAAAACAGCTTCCCCTTTAATCGTTGGGTAAAATTGGTCCAGGCTATGGGGTTAGGGGGTTCTGTTTTTTTTTATGTTGGAGAAAAGCGCACTTTTTTTTCCCTTTCTATAAGATAGGGGGTAGGATAATTTTTTGCTTATAGCCCAGCCGACCGCCGAGGGCCCCATCAGGGCTGCCCACGGGTTTAAAAACAACTCACCAGGGCATTTAATAAAATAAAAAAAAAAAAAAAAATAAAAAAAAACCCCTTTTACCTTTTCGTTTTAAAAGACATGTTACAAAAAGAACCCGAAACTTTGTTTAAAAAACCTTCTTCCGTTTAAAAATTTAAAAACAGATGAAAAAATGTTAATTTCCTTTTCCCAAAAAACCCAAAAGGTCATCAGGGGGAAATCCCCGACAGGTTTTTCATGGAAAAATCCCCTGTAAAAAGTTTGTGGGTTTTCCCTCGTTTTCAAGTCCCCAAAACCCCCTTTTAAAAAACATGTTTCATTGTGAGTGGTGCATGACATGGAATGCACCACGGAGCTTCTCACTCTTTAAAAGGTAAGATGGGGTAAAACGAATGGCCGGTGTGCAGCCGGCACAGAACCGTTTCTCTTTACGACCACCCGACGTAGATGGGAGGAAGTCTTTAAGGTTTGGACGGATCTGAAGATTTTGTTATTCGTCTGTGTGTTCCAATCCTCCTGCCAGAGGTCTCTCACATAATCGTTAATTTTGGGTTTCACATCTGAGCAGGGGATATAAGTGTTGGACAGTTTCTCTCTTGTGGCGTTCTTGGCTAAACGTCAAACCATTTCGTTCCCGCCGATGCCAACAAAGGGCCAGGAACCCAAGCAAGAGTAATGTTGTAACCGTCCGCCTTCAATTGCTAAAAAGTTCAAAAAAAATAAAAGTTCTGGATGCTGAAGGTTGCGGCCCGCTAAAGGCCTCCAAAGCTGACAGCGAATCCGACAGAACCGAAAAATCCCCTCGAAAAATGGGGATTATCTTTTAAAGCCAGTACTAGAGCAGTAAGTTCAGCGAATAGACAGAGCATCTGAATGTATATGTTCCAACAATATCTGAGAAGGAGCCCCGGGGCAGTAGGCTGCACAGGCCCCTCCATCCTCAGACTTGGAACCGTCAGTGAAAACTTTTGATAGGATGGGAATTTGGAACAGAGTCGGGATACAAAGCCTTGTACGCCAGAGAGCTGGTAGACTCCCCTTTCGGAAAGCTGCGAGATCAAAACGAATCTTGGTGTGAAAAAAGGGCCATGGGGGTTGATCCGGAAACTTGGAAAAATCGGAAACTACTCCCCGGTCTATACCTGCATTCCGCACGTGAGGCTGCATCGAAGCCCAAACGGCGGAATACATTTCGGGTTTGTTTTTAAACTTACTTTGGAACGGAGGGTTTAAAAACACAGTCATAGGCAGGATTTGCGGTTCTTTAGAACAGTCGGATGTAATAATTCAAAGACAGTTTCAGCCTGCGGTTGGACAGGGAAGGTTCACCTGCCTCTGCGTACAGGCTGTACACAGGGGTGGTGCGGAACGCTCCAAGACAGAGACGAAGCCCTTGATGGGGATTTGGGTCCAAGAGTTTGAGGTAAGATGATCTTGCGGAGCCGTACACAGCACAACCGTAGTCCAATTTGGAACGGACCAGGGCTCTGTAGAGGTGCAACAAAGTTTTCTTATCAGCGCCCCAGTCGGTTTTGTACTACGAACCGCAGAATATCAGTGCCTTTTGGCAAGCAGTTTGAGGTTTTTATATGGCTGAGAAAGTTAAGTTTTTAAAAGCTCAGAAATTG
>CM031618.1:25138422-25225922 GCA_018398815.1 Conus ventricosus
AAAACCCCAAAAGAAAAATTTTAGGGGGGTCACTAATTGTTGAACAGAATTTGACTGAGTCAAAGTCGAATTAAAGGGATTTAAACATCTGGTTTGTTTAAACAGTCACAGCAACTGCTAAAAAATAGGAACTAGTCAGATTTGTCCTTGCTCTTGGCAAAAACTGGAAATTTGGTTCTGATGTAATCGTTCATGGTGAAAGATAATAACAAACAGTTTCAAAATGTACACAGGAAATTCATTCAAGAATAACATAACATTGACTGTTTGAATACGCCCGCTGGAAGGCTATCGTGGGGTGTTAAAGTGGTGAAAACGTGATTGTTGTCCAGCTCAGTAAGCCGATCCTTGTCTGAACTCATTGATTAGCTGGCTCCGATGTAACACGTGGTACCCCTACAAGGCCCGACTAACAGAGTCTTGTGTCTTCCTCTTCGGCTGGTGGCTGACTCTCTCTGTCTGCATGCTAACTGAATTTTGTCATGCAGAGTCATCATTTTCCCTAGTGTTTACTTCACTTATAAGAAACTCGGCAGTTTGCCATTTTAAAAATTTCCTACAACTTCCGGTCCCACATCCTGGCTTTCCTTAAGATTGATATTTTCCGTCTGCAAGTGTGGTGTGTGGGTGTGTGCGTATTCAAATTGCGGTTGTGCATCTTGCACCGTGCAAGCGTGTGTTCGTGCATACGTGAGAGAGGAGGGAAGAGAAGAGAAAGAGTTGCGTTGTCAATGAAAAATAGGGTGAATAGCGTGTGTTTTTTTGGGGATAAGTTATAAAATGTGCATGTCAGTGTACATTGCGTTCCTTGTTGTCTTAGGACGTACTAAAACTCTGTCTTCTTTGTGTGTGTGGGTGAGTGAGACAGAAGATGGCGTCGTTGAGCACACAGTAAAAAATCTAAGTGCTACAATCTTATGAGACTGATGTGGGCTTATGTAACTGATGCAGTGCCCATCACTACCTCAACCTCGGAATTCACAGACATACATTTATTGGAGATGAGCCTGCAGAACTGGAACAAATAGGATATCACTTCTGAAGAAACGAGAAAAAATGTGCGCTGTTCACCCCCACAAATTTAAAAGAACAGAAAGTGCGTTACCTTACCATATGACAATTTGACCCACGTTGAAGAGCGATGACAGTGCTGCAGTGTTCTCTCAATGTTGTAAAAGAACAGATACCAGCAATCAAACGATTTTGTGTGCACCAATTTGAAACGGATTTGAATGCAAACTGATTGACACAGGTGTGTTGAATACTTTCATGAGACTCCAAACATTCAACTGGGTTTTGAAAGGCAACAGAAACAACCCCACAGAGCAAAACAATACAGTAGAACAGCAAGGATAACTCAGTAATGTTATTAAAATCGTGAATACAGCTTAAAACAAGTTTGTAGTGATCATAATTCAAGCATGCACTGAAAACATATCAGATGGTATTGTGGCACATAATGTGATACGCTATAAGCAAGATACAACAACAATGACTAACTTGTAGACACAAATAACTGCAGATCAGAAGCTTAACTGCAAGACAACAAGTTGGACAATTCACATGTGTAGCAAGTGTCATACGGCACTCTATCTATATTTAAAGAATATCTTAAAAGCACACCGTCACTGCAACTGAGAACTAGAGCAGTATGAGGTAGTGTGGCTGTACAAACGATGTGACACTTCTGGCATGCAAACCTTCATTGCATGTCTGTTAACAACTCGTACTCTGTCAGAGTCCACTATCATGGCAGAAAGAAACTACACTGGCAAGACCATGCTTGCACTTCTATACTAATAGTGCTGACACCTGAACTAGAATAATGCTTCAAGGTCGCTGTGCTCTCTGCAGCCCTGAAGCTCTTCTTCAGAATGATCCACAATAGGAGCAGTTGTCAATTCAAACCGTAAAGCATTCGATAACTGTCAATCTGACTGTCCTCATGCGGTTGCATAGTGCAGTGCTGAGACCGCGTTGTTAACCCTTCATACACAGTAGGTACAAGATATGTAACCATTCACAAACTAAGCACCTGACTTCCTCACAAACTGGACGAACATTTCACCATTTTGAGCTCATTTGTGCATCCACTGACAGCTGGAGAATAAGCGTATCCACTCTTTAGTCGTATCAAAATGGAAAAATCATACAAACGGCTTTCACTGCAAAACTAGGGTCCAGTCTCTATGTTCTAAAAAAGATCCACAAAGCCAGAAAGCTTCAGCCTTTGCAAGTTACTCAAACTGAAGAAAAGAGAAACATGATAGCCAAAATCGCAGAGAATATTCAGTGCTTCGGTGTGATTTGTTGAAACAGCAAGACTGGCTTTGAATCATGGGAAAAGAAAAGACAGAGATTCCTAAAAGCAGTGGTTGTTGAACGACACGTCACATGCAAACGTGGGCAACAAAACGAAAGCAAGAATTTGTGACTGCAAAATAGGCAGTTTGGAAGATTTTTGTTACCGTATCCGTGCTGACATGTTGAAAAGACTCCAGGATCACAAACAGTCAAAGTACTGAACACTATGTACAATGCATCATCTGGGGATGAGAACAGGAATGCTGACCGTTTTTGATTAACCCACACATGGGCAGCCACACTCCGACATTGGTGGAATTTGGAGACAAATATCTTATGAAAAGGACTTGTCAACAGCTTTGAGACAATCCCAGCATAACTAAGCAGAGCATACAACCCCTTTTGATTTAGCATAGGTGTTCTATGCCCTATTCCAGTTGGCCTGACACAGCCTTAAGCCAGCTCCAGGAAGGTAAAAAACAGGCAGGGATAACACATGATAGGAACAAAAGAGTTTCAAAACCAGTTCAAGTCGTTGAAAGATTCTGGGTTCGATTGAAAAAAACCTAATCTTCCTGACCAAAAACACCAGAATGAAAGAAAAGCATCCCTTGGTAAGATGAAAATTTTGCAAGACTCCTGACAAAACCATAGACCAGTAGAAGAAAAGTTGATGACATCTGACATGGCATCATAACAATATCCTAAAAATGTAAATATGGTAAAGTTGAGGTGATCTGGGGGTGGCAGTTTCAACAACGGCCAAGTCTGTCGCAAACTTGAAACAGCCAGAGCCAAGAAAAAACTGAGGTCTGATAGTAGAGGCAAAAGCAGCAGTCGAAAAAAACTATTTTGAATCTTCAAACGAGCAGGATCGGTCGTTTAGCAAAGCAAACATGGAAAGGCAAAAAATATTAGACCGATTCGTTTGGGGATTATGATTTCCTCCAGAAATGTAGGGCTTTGCAACAATAGTGTGTAAATCCATGACTGTGGTGTATTCTGCACAAGTACCAAGTGGCAAAAGAACTGCAGTTGATCCGATTTTTTTGAGGGATTCCCATCAACAGAGAAGCTGGAAGCATGAAGAAATGCAAGCCAAGTTTTGTGAAAGAAGGGGGAAAAAATCTCGGCCCAATATTCAGAACCTTTCTCTGCCGAACGTGTGGGACATTGAACTAGATCATGTTCGCCCTGCCCTACCTTCAATATCCATTCGGGAAAAATTGTCACAGCACAGTCTTTGAGATGAGTCTATGTATGTTGACAAAAGGATACAACAGACCTGGCAAAGAAGGTCGGAAACCAATGTAAGAGATACACACCCAGAGTTTCAAAGAAGTGTTCAGATGGTGAAGTTATGTTGTCAACATCAGAACACAGATACTCCTTCACTGAAAGGCTTAATCCTTTAAGAAGGGTGAAGGACCAGTAGTTGTTCAGTTGAGTCTGTGCTTTAAAGACACAGGATTATGAAGCAACTTATTACAGTGGCACTAATAAAGGCAACCACTGTAACAAACACCTCGAAGCAGAGGTAATCATGGATATTTTTGACAGCATAGAGAGACAGTGAATAGTATGACAGACGACCAAAGCATTCAGGCCATAGGAAGAGAAGTAAACCGTAGATACACCACAAGGCTTATTCCAACGTGCACAGCCTACTGTCATCAAGCAAGCCTGTTAAGAAGGAATATAAACGAATCCAACTCGCAATCGACCAGTGCATGACACTCTACAGAAGATACTTTGGCCATCACGTCAATGTTATCCCAAAGCAGCACATCCTTGAAGACCACTGTGCTGACTGGATCCAGAGGGAAATTTGGGTTAGCTTTACTTGGTGAACAGGGGGGAGAAGGTATGCATGCCACTGTCAACCAGCTGAAGCGCAGAGCATGGGGTAATCAGAAAAGATGACCAAGCTGGCCCTGATCATGAAAGAGCAATGGATGCAAGCATCCCCCATAATGCAACACACGCCTAAGAAAAAAAAGAAGGGAAAGGCAAAGTAACATTCCAAATTTTAGACAATGAACAAACCCAGAATCTCTCTCTCTAGAACACGCACACTCATTCACACACATGCGTGCGCACGCACCACACATGTAAATGTGTGCGTGCATTCACACACACACACACACACACACACACACACGCACATATGTAATCCCATGTGAGCACACACACACACCGACACAGGATCAATTGCTGTGTGCATGTTTGTGTGTGTGTGCGCACGTGCGCGTATGCACACTGTCACCCATCAAATGTACCCGTTGCCTAACTGTACATCGACCCCCATTCATGTGTGCTTGCACTTTATCTTGCCCTTTTAGCGCTAATCCATACCATTCTCTCCCTCTTCTTCTTTATCAGTTTACTGTGCGTTGCTTAATGGAGTGTGTTGTGTGTGTTTCACCAATTAACTGCACGTCCATTGTATTCGTTCTGAATGCACAGCTACATATGCTTATGCATTTTTTCAAGTGCCAAATTACACAGTCATCATTTTTCCTATTCTCTATGTCGTATATAGCCTAATGTCAGTGTTTTCAGTGTCCATTAGCCTTTATAGCTTTTTGTTATTTAACTTGTTTTCTTTGTTAGTTTGGATGGTTGGGTTGGCTGACTGGTTGTTGCTGTTGTTGCTTTACTGTATGGAAAATCGCAGCTTTTGTTTTGGTATGTCAGTAAGTCCAAGTTTGTTTTGTTTGCAACTGAGCCCTGTGTTATTCATTCATGCTGCACTGCACCCATACCGGCTGCTTTCTTTTAAGAGTAAAGACCGGTTTTTTTATTTTTGCATGTTACATTTATTTCACTGTATACATAACTCGGGTTTAATGTCTGCCTCTGTGTCGAGTTTAATGTCTGCCTCTGTGTCCGTCTTGCATTCCCTAGGTGAACACTGTGCAGTCGAACTGGCAATATGTGATTTTCAGGTGCTGCGACAAGTTGAAAACTTTGCTTATTTTTTTCAAATAATTTTCTAGAGTCATCTGAAACTGACTTAGTTTAGGATGCCTTGTAAAATACGGTTTCGAGTGAAAATTGGAATGGTTCATCCAATACTAATTACTCTGCTGAAAACGAAAGGTGAAAGGTCAGCCAGGCTCCGATATGCAAAACCGTATTGCCTTTTCACATGATGGATTTCTTCAGACTTGTACCGTTAATTGTGACTACTGTGCGCGGCATATTTTTTCTTTTGGCAGTCAGGTATTGTGTTCACATTGAATGTAAAACTGGACTTGTGCAGTGTGTGTATGACTGGTGGGGAGGATAAGATAAGAAAATGTTGCTTAAGTCCCAGCCGACCGCAAAGGGCCACATCAGGGCTGTTGGTGGGGAGGAAACGTCAGCAATTGTCAGTGTTGTTGCTCGTGTGTGTTCCATCTGGCAGCGCCAAACCAAAGGTCAGTGACTATGAGGGTGTTTGAACAGTCTGTTAATCAACTAAGATATGTCAACCCTTCTTCAGGACTTTTCTTATGTCTCTCTGGCGACACTGAAGAAAACCCCGGCGCCTCTGTAGAAGAAATGTTAACAGACAGGAAGATGTCCATTGATCACCGCATTCGACGGTGCAGCGACTGACATGCAGTCTCTTTACTCTAACGTCTCTTCGTTGTCTGCCCAACTTCAAGATATTGCTAAACAGCTCAAGATTCGAGAAGAAGAAATCTGTAGTTCGAAGAAAATGTTGAAGTGCTAGAATATAGACTAGAACAAACGGAACAACAAAACGAACGACTCAACACACATTGATGAGAAAGGCCAATATTGTATTCTATGGAATACCAGAGGAAACAGACATGGATGAGATAGGGGAGACTGTGAACAGACTCGCATCGACTTCCTTGATCAGCATGACTCGTCAAAAAGTTGTCTGGAGATGATTTCTCCTCCACATACAGACTAGGTCGGAAAAGCAAACCAAACACGACCACGCCCTGTCTTGGCAAAGTTTTTAATGAAAGAACAAAGATAAACGAAATCTGAACAGGAAACAAATATTGATGTTGGTGTTCGCCTCAATGACGACTTGACAGAAGAGCAGCACCGCAAATTAAAAGACCTGAAGGCAGAAGGGTATACAGGTTTTTAACCGTGGCTCCAAACTAATCAAATTTAGAAGTCAAAGACACGATGACAGTGGCTCTGTCATCAACAGCATGTGCACAAGGACAGCTTGACGACAAGGACAATGGCATGCCAACACCACAGAGCTCCCATGACTCTGCCCATCCCCTTTCCTTTCTCCACAACAAAGGGGACAAATGACATCCAGCCGGACAAAAACCAGCGTCGTGCACACAGGATGAGGGGACCACAGGCCACTGCAGAGAGCTGTCACACATCCCTTTACCTCTGCAGAGCTGTCACACACCCTTTACCTCTGCAGAGAGCTGTCACACACCCTTTACCTCTGCAGAGAGCTGTCACACACCCTTTAACCTCTGCAGAGAGCTGTCACACACCCTTTACCTCTGCAGAGAGCTGTCCACCACCCTTTACCTCTGCAGAGAGCTGTCACACACCCTTTTACCTCTACAAGAGAGCGAGCCAGGCAGAGGAGGGGAACGGATGGCAGTCCAACACTTGATGTTGGTAACCAGGATCACCACGGGACTTCAGTCGTGGTCAGGGGGCTACGCCTCCAAGCCAAGGCACCAGCAGACACTCCTATTGCATAACTATGCAGAGCATAACGTTTTGATGTAGCCTTGGTGTTCTAGCCTATGTCAATGGCCTGACACAGACTCAAGCCAAGGCACCAGCAGACACTCCTATTGCATAACTATGCAGAGCATAACGTTTTGATGTAGCCTTGGTGTTCTAGCCTAGTCAATTGGCCTGACACAGACTCAAGCCAAGGCGGCAGAAGGGATTATGTCCGCTTGTGAAGGAGGTATTGAAGATGAGTTCACATCTGTTTGTTTGAATACACGTGTATGAAGCATTTAGAGGAAATGTGAATGCTATCAATAATGCTGAGAAAAGTGTGTCATATGTAATGTCAATGTGCCGATGAAATGTCTGTGAAACAAGTCTCATGTTTTCTGTACAATGTTTTCCAAAGAAGATCACAGTTGATGCAAGAGGAAGAGCTGAAGAGAGTGTGTGTTCATGCTGTGGAATGATGATCTTCAATGGACAAAATTAAACTCTAGCAAATATCCACAGGATTAATGAAGTTAATGGATGGAATGCTTGTAAACTTGATTAATAATGATTGAGGATCACAGTATAAACTGAAATGAAGACTGATAGGGGATCAAGGTGGTAAATAATATGTTAGTGGGCTTTTATGGAGATTGATTACTGACAAGTGACCAAAGATGGAGGATGACTGAAGATGACTATTGATCAGTTTGTTTGTTTTTCAATGGAGGATGAATGATTCAATGATAATGATGACTGATTATCAACATTGATCATGGCCTCTATGGTTAGTAATTGATGATTGATTTTGATCGAAAAAATATCCATATACAATTAATTTTGACGGTCGAAAATGCTGAGGCTTAACTATTGGTGCTCCTATTGATATCCTATTGATCAATTTTCAAGAATTTATTGTTTGCCTGCCTTAATTCTAATGTCAATGCGCATGGGACTACGAATTGTGTGAATGGTATGTCCATTTTGCTGTCCCCTTGAAATGAATATGTATTTATGTTTATTCAATAAAATGTCAGCGTCAATGTCAGTGTTTTGCATCCCCCCCCCCCCCCCCCCCCTTCTTTTTCTTTCGCCCCCTCTCGCGTTGCTTTGATTCCTCACTCCCACACACACGCTCATATGTGTGTGTGTGTAAAAACTCAGCATGTTACAAACGAAGCATAAAAAAGCATGAAACATGCAAACTAAAATCTGTTCATGTTTATATGGAAATTAAGCACGTTACAATCACAGCAAAAAAAAAAAAAAATGCATGAGTTGGCTAGTAGTGTGTGTTTACGTCTGCATCTGTGAAGGGGCTTGACAACATTTGAGGACAGCAAACAGCGACCGGAGTATTATCTTAAGTATTACACATGGATCACTGTAAGAAATCCTTCTTTCTCTCTCTCTTTCTTGTCTGTCTGTCTCTCTCTCTCACAACATGCATACGTCTTCAGTGCCCGATGCTACAAATCATCTGTACAATTGTCTGTTGTTTCTCTGTTTCACACCGCACCCCACCCCCACCCCCTTCCCTGCCAGACTTGGGTACTGTGGGCAGGTAAAAAAAAAAAAAATGTACGAACAGTTTCCATTTAAGTCCGTGTCAGTTGACCTGGCCAGGGATGAAACGGTCGTCTACAAATCTGATCTGAAAGTTGACCAGAACTTTGGAAAGCTCGCTGCCATTGGGTCTAATGGTGGTGGTGCCAGTTACCGATACCTGTTGCCACACATGGAAACGCCTTTGGTGCTAACCCCCCCCCCCCCCCCCCCCCCCCCCAAAAAAAAAACAAAAAAAAAAAACAGCACCGAGCACAAAGGGACAAGCCTTTGTCATTTGCAGGTTGTCATGTGTATTTGAGGTAAAGCTTTTGTCAGCTGCTGGATTGTTTGGTTCAGGATGGCAGATGCACTTGCCAACCCCTGGTAGAACTTACTAACTTACAAAATGAAAATGCCATGACTGATGCTCTGGTTTGATTAGCTGTTGGTGCGAGGCCGCCAAGTTTGATTGGTCAGGGCCCTGATGATGCTGTGCATTGGCAACAAGGAAGCTTGGTGACCATGGAAACATACACTGAAGCGGAAAGTGCAAACCTAGCAAGGCAAGCCAACCAAAAGCTAGGCTGTGTTTGACAGACATCTTGATCAGGCATATGGGAGGATTGACGATTGTTGACTTCTTATTCAGACATGAGTCCTGAGCGCATACAAAAAGCCTGAAAATGTTTAGAGGGGCCAGGTGTTGACATTAGGCCCCCCTACCCCTCCCCAGGTGAGCTCCATGGGCAGTGGCCTCGGCTTGAGGGATAAGAGGGTGAAGACTAGAACTAGAAGGGGAAGCTTTCATCTTTTTATCAGACTTGCAAACTATCGCGAGTTTGAAGGTATGATGCCCCCAGTCTTCTCAATATTTCTTACCAGTTCTTTTTTCTGACTTTAAAACATTTTGAGCCCCCACTTTCTGCTGGCAGAAAGCCTTGACACACTGAACTGGAATATGATAATGGATTGAACTGTGAGCTGGAAACCTGATGGTCTTCATCAACATATTACCCCCCCTTGGCAAACTGAACTAGAATATGATAATGGATTGAAATGTGAACTGGAAACCTGATGGTCTTCATCAACGTATTACCCCCACCCCCAAATTTCTCTGCAGATTTATGCAAATCTCAAGAATGGCCCTGAGGAGCTTTAGAAAAGCCTGACTTCAGGCTAAAACCTGGAAAGTCTCATGTCTGATATAGCAACGGTCAAACATCGAGATAAGACCAATTCCATAGAGTCGACACCTAACTTGTTTCCAACCCCATCAAAAGCTTTGTAGGTTGGTGGTTCTGTTTTAAAGATTTTTTTCCTCCTCATATTCATCTCGGTTTTCTGCTTTTAAACTAATCTTTACATTTTTCACCACACTGGTCATGACATTCACAGTTCATAGCAGATTGTCGCATTCATATCATTAGTATACAAAGCGTTTGACAGTCAGGTGAAAAATACTGCCTTGTCTGTATTTGGGGCTGAGGCAATTTGATTGAACAAGTTCAGTCATCACGATGAATTTTTACGAGTTCATTTTCTATGGACATCTTCATTATAAGTGGAACAGTCATAACTTACCTCATCATCACGAGTTGAACAAGCTTATTTATAACTGACATCTTCACCGCGAGCTCAACATCATCATACATCATCATCAGAAGTTGAAAAATGAACCAACATTTTTACAACCAATTGAACATGTTCAGTCATAAAATAACGTGTTGAAAAAGTTCATTTAGAACAGTTATGTTCAGTCACAAAATGCATCAACACAACAAGTTGAACAAGTTCATTTACAACAGACAAGGTCGGTCACAAACTACAGTCCGAGCCACTTATAATGAATCGCTGTTTTTTTTTTTTTTTTTTTTCAATTTTAAATATTGTGAGTTGACTTCAAGACAGTGACAGCCCTGATATGGCCCTCTGCGGTTGGCTGGGCTATAAGCAACATTACCTTAGCTCAAAACTGCATCGTTTTATTTGGCTTTAGTTAAAACTGAAACGTTGGTTTTAAAGAATTTCTACCTGGTTGCTTCGTTATATCCGGCTGACACGTTTCTCTCACTCTGTCTCTCACCGATGTACCCACTCACACACACACACACGCACACGTGCGCACCCACAAACATGGGCAGTAATCAAGCTTGTTTCCTAGGCTGTTAAATACTTTGATAAAAAATATTTTAAAATTGTATGCAAAATATGGCTGTAAATTACTGTAAAAAGATCACATAAGCCTATATATTGCAATTTGAAGGTTTAAAAAGCAATAATTAGTAAAACGTGAACAAAATTCACTGTATTATTCTGAAGACTCCAGAAGAATAGATCGTCAGAAGAAATTACACAAATGAAACCACAGAAAGGATGACTGTCGTTGCAGCTGGATGAAAAAAAGAAATTCCTCAAATTCTCACATTCTGTGCAGCAACAGATAAGAATTAATGTTCCCACACTGGACGGAAAAAAAAAATCCCCTAACTTTTTATGTTCTGTGCAACAACAGAAAAGGATTATTGTTGCCACATGGATGGGAAAAACAATCCCTCAAATGTCGCACTCTTTGAAAGAACAGACAAGGTTGACAGCTGAACAAACAAAAAGAAAAAAACACACAAAAAAACTCAACATGAACAGTGAAGAGAAAGATCCCAAATTTTGTTTTTCATCTTCGTAACAGCAGTCCACATGATCACACAAAAGCACCCAAGTACATGTACACGCAGCAGGTCTGTCAAACTTCTCGTTTGATTTTCACTGACAGGTACCTAAAACAGAGTTCTGGCGTGCTGCACTGCCCTCTCCTCCAAAATACTGACTTTCACACTTCTCTTCGGAAGCCAGAATGGTTCGAGTGTTGATGGCGCAATTTTATATTCTTCCACTGTTATCTTCTGTTTTGGTTGGTTTCTTTCAAGTTCTTGAATAATTTCAATTTTTCGCTTTATCAACAGACCTTTGCAACGTGCAGATACCTTGATGAATTGGCCTATTAAATTAAAGCCTGACACACTGACACCCTCCTTCCCCTTCACCCCACCCTCATCCCCCCAGCATCTCGGTCCACAGCCGCTGAATTTTACCCCACTCGCATTACAGGATATTACAATATGATTTTATTGCTTACGGATTACAGAGATGATGTTTACCATACAACAAAGAGTAAACAATTCTGTGTACTTCAATCTACCAGTGTGAAGCTGTGTAAGAAAATGAAACAAGCCTAGGTTATGCAGCTAGTCAAACATGTACAAACATGTGGTTTCTATTTACAGCAACGCATAAAAATCTCTACATTTCATGTGCTACGCGGACACTCCTCCATCTCCCTAGAACAGCAAGCGACCATATGAGCCAATACACATCGTAGTGAACTAACCATTTAAGAGAAATGGTTCCTGTACACAAAAGTAACCATTTTGTTACATCTGGCTTCATGGGGTTGAACATAAGATTCTCTATAGGCAGCTGCTTCGTTAAAACTGGCGTGATCCCCTGCCGAGGAGCAGTTTGTTACATCCAACTTCCATTACAGCCAACGTAGTTCTAGGAAGGAAGAATTTTTGCCATAACCAACCTTTTTGCTTTGGTGTAACCAGCATTTGTTGCATCCAACTTGGTTGTAAGCGGCTTTGACTGTACATCAATGCTATGTGTTGAACAAGTTAATCTACAACGGACAAGTTTAGTCGCAACATAAATAGGCTTAACAAACATCATCACCATGAGTTGAACAAGTAATTAACAACATACTTTCCCTTCACCATTAGTTAAATGAGCTCGGTCACAACATCAGTGCAGCATTTTGCATTTGAAGTGTATAGCATTGCAAACTTGAGCACTGCACTCATATGATATCACCAAGTCAGACTCTGCAGCACTCTTGGTCACACTTCGCTTAACACACGATATAATGGAAAGATTAAACAGATGGAAATCTTACCAACTAGCATGTGGTTTTGTTTTGATTAACAAAAAATTAAAATGGCAGACAACGAAACCAACCGACAATGTGGCAAAACAACAACTGTCTTTAGCCATTTTTCTGCTGCTTTTTCTTCCTCTCCTGACTGACTGAACTTGGATATTTTTGACGAAGTAAGTCTACAGGCTCAAGACCTATGTTGTGTCTATGTTTAAGCTGCTGCCAATTTTTGTGTGTGTGTGTGTGTGCATATTAAATTTGTGAGGTTTTTTTTGCTTCACATTTCATTATAAAGTGTAGCAACATCAACAACATGGCTGTATGCTATGCAAAAAGCATAGCAGTTGGCATTTCCACAACATGCTTCGATCTTCATCGCGAGTTCTGTCTTAACATGAATTCATCTTCACCATGATCACAGTTCAGTCACAACACGAACGAGTCTTTACTATGAATTGAACGAGATCAGTCACAGCTTGCCTACATCTTCACCATGAGTTGAACAAGTTGTCCATCTTGAGTTGAACAAACATGATCTCCATCTTGATTCAAACATACATCTTCACATTGAATTGAATAAGTTCAGTTACAGCATATGAGTTGAACAAGGTAGGTCCCAAAACACATATTACTATGGATTCAGTCACAACATACATCTTCAACATAAATGAAGTGAAGTAAATTCAGTCACACCACACAAGTCTCATGAGCTTGAGTTGCGAATTCAGTCATATTCCACATCAGTTCAGCGACAGCCAGAGAGAGATGTGAAAGGAAAACTCCAGTTCCACACTACAGAAATACAAACACAAGACAAGGCATTCGTTGTTCTGGTTTAATGGTCAGTATGGCCAAAAGTAAGCCTGTCCCTGCCGACTGATCATCACAGGACACGGCAGACCGGTTTCAGGCAATACACAATGCATCTTTGTCACTTCCTCCCGGCCCTTCCCTTAATTCCTCACAATACATGGTTTGCTGATGCCACACTCCCCTCCCCCTCCCATTTCAAACATAGACTGTCATATTAGTTCTCCCCACCGATGCTGACGGTGCAGTTTTCCTGTCCTTAGGAACCATTGACGAGGGACTTTCACACAAACAGGCTACCCATGCAAGCTTTAAACTCTTTACATGAAACAACTTTTTGTATTTCTTTTTAAAAGAGTACTTGTATAGTGCCTATCCCCAGCCAGACACCAAGCTCTAAGCGCTTTACAATCTGCATTCTCGTTTACACAACGGGCTGTCTACCTGGGTGGAGCCGACTGAAAAGCTGCCTGTTGGTGCTTCATCCCGTCATTTCCTGTGTCATTCAGTAGATATTGTTCATTCAATTTCACAACTCTTTTGTTATTCTGATTTTTCATGCTGAGTGCATGCTATGTGTAACGTGTCATCCATACCAACAGCCAAACTGGCCTCTTCCGAAGGTTGGTGATGGGGATTTTACGTGTGTGCAAGATGTTATGTGTGTGTTCACACACAGAACCTCAGTTTATAGTCTCATTCCAAGGGCTATTTGGGAAGTGGAGTCAGGACCAATGTTAACCCCGAGGGAAAAATCCCCCTGTACTGAAACAGCCCAGCGGAGATTCAAACCCGCGACCCCGTGATCACCAAGCCTGGCGCTCTACCAACCGAGCTATTCTGATAACTGCCCCCTGCAAGCTATGCTGTTGGGGTTATTTGACTGATGAGGGTTTCCTCACCTCTGTTGCAAGCTATATTGCTAGGATTGTTCAACTGGTGATGAGTTTGCTCTCTTTGATCATTTGCTCAAGCTGTCTTGGAAAATAATGCTGATTGTTTGCTCAAGGTGTTCAGGGAGTGAAAAAAACAAAAAAAACCCTGATTGTTCGATGTGGTAGGTTTGGTCTATGCCACCCCTCCCCCCCCCCCCCCCCCCCCCCCTCACCTCCCCCCACACCCCCTGCCTCCTTCCCCCAAACACAAACAAACCATTCTTAATACTTGCACTTTTGTTGTTGCTGTTTTTTCTTTTAACTGGGGAGACTGAAGCCTTCATGTCTGGCCACTATTCATCCATCAATGATTACATATTTGCATATACATATGGACTTGTTAGCATTCATTTCTGTTTTGCTGCCCTTACTGAATGGGGAGTTAAGTATAACTTTGGTTAGTATGGATTGAGAGCATTTTGCACTGACTGATGGGTTACAAGCGACATTCCCAGTTCTGATAGGCTACACACCCAGTGCAGCATCATATTCAGCCACCGACGGTTCAAGTTGCTGGGATCAGTCGAGACCAGTCTTTTTGGACAGTGCAGCACTGGCCATGTGAACTTTGAACAAGTCCTTTAGAAATCGGTTAAATAATCGCAGTTGTACAAGAATACCCTGACAACATGAAGACTGCACTTTTCCATGCTCACAACCGACAAATCTACATGATCTATGTACAAACTAGAAGTTGACATGTTTAAAATATACGTTTCCACACAGGACATCAATGGATTGGACAATGGTCAGCAGCAGTGCCCATGGACAAAAGCTATGCTCAGGCGTTATCAACAGTATGACTGACTGCTATGTTCAGGCATTAGGCATTATCAACAGTTTGCTTGAAAGCTATGTTCAGCTGTTATCCACATTCTGATTAAAAGCTACATTCAGGCATTATCAACAGTATGACTGAAGGTCCATCACAACTGGTGGAGGCTTCCAGCTCCAAAGGACCTGCCCATCTGAAGGCAGTAAAACGGACAGATTTATCATGACACACTCTGCGTCCATTCACCAATAATTTGTGTGCCTAGACAATCATCAATATGTATGCAAGGACAATAATCAAATATACAATCAATGCATATGCTCAAACAATCCTCATTATGTCAACATGACAGTGACAGAATTATGAAAACAGCACAACCTGTGAAGACAGTTCAACTTGCAAACGCACAAACATCGCAGCAATGGACAAATGAGCACCAGACAGTCATTATAGGAAAATTCCACTGAAATCTCTCCCTTTCCCGTTCTCTGTCAAGTGCATCATGTTCTGCTCACATTCATCATACACACACACACCGGTTAAAGCACACAGATCTAGATACTGTCATACTGTGGCAAGCAACAGCAAACTGTTGGTGTCAACTAAATATCAAGTTGGTTTAAAAAAAGAGACAAACAGCTCCCATACCCACAGTGACCAATATCTGGTTCAAGTCACCCAAACCATCTACTACAGATCTCTTGTTAAAAACCTCCCCAAACTGCAAGTATCGGTGGTATATTGTTGTAATCTCCCGAACCTGCAGTTACTCGTATCTTGTTATTGTCTCCCAAAGCAGCAGCTACTGGCATCTGTTGCAGTCTCCCAAACCTGCAGCTGGTTATTGGCATCTTGCTATCTAGTCTCCCAAACCTGCAGCTGGTTATTGGCATCTTGCTATCTAGTCTCCCAAACCTGCTGCTACTGGTATCTGATTAATTGCCCAAACCTGAAGCTACTTAGCTAGTCACTGGTATTTTGTTACAGTCTTTCAACACTGCAGTTACTGGAATCTCAGTAAAGTCTGCCAAACTTGCAGCAATTAATATCTTGTTAAAATCTCCCAAACTGGTTACTGGTGTGGTTGTTAACTGTTATCATTGTTTTCAGCACAGGCGGTCTCTTCCCTGACAGCTCTAACCCAAACCTAACTAACCCTGACTCTATGAATGACTCACCCAAACCCCAACATATGTAACCCTGACTCTATGAATGACTCTCACCCTAACCAGACCCAAACCTATCTAACTCTATGAATGACTCTCACCCTAACCAGACCCAAACCTATCTAACCCTATGGATGACTCTCACCCTAACCAGACCCAAACCTATCTAACTCTATGAATGACTCTCACCCTAACCAGACCCAAACCTATCTAACCCTATGAATGACTCTCACCCTAACCAGACCCAAACCTATCTAACCCTATGAATGACTCTCACCCTAACCAGACCCAAACCTATCTAACCCTATGAACGACTCTCACCCTAACCAGACCCAAACCTATCTAACCCTATGGATGTCTCTCACCCTAACCAGACCCAAACCTAGGATGTCTCTCACCCTAACCAGACCCAAACCTATCTAACCCTATGGATGTCTCTCACCCTAACCAGACCCAAACCTATCTAACCCTATGGATGTCTCTCACCCTAACCAGACCCAAACCTATCTAACCCTATGGATGTCTCTCACCCTAACCAGACCCAAACCTATCTAACCCTATGAATGACTCTCACCCTAACCAGACCCAAACCTATCTAACCCTATGAATGACTCTCACCCTAACCAGACCCAAACCTATCTAACCCTATGAATGACTCTCACCCTAACCAGACCCAAACCTATCTGACCCTATGAATGACTCTCACCCTAACCAGACCCAAACCTATCTAACCCTATGGATGACTCTCACCCTAACCAGACCCAAACCTATCTAACCCTATGGATGACTCTCACCCTAACCAGACCCAAACCTTATCTAACCCTGACTATGGACGACTCTCACCCAAACCCTAACTGTAGAAAACTTCCACTGATAAATCATGTCTGCAGTATGGGAAAGATGGAGTGGTCTTCTCCTTTTTTCCTTCCATACAGGAAAGATCATCCACCACTTAACAGTCAACATTTTTTAATATTTAAAAAAAAAAGTTTTTTCTACACTTTTTGAGCAATAACTATACAACAATACCCTAAATTTCAAGTACTTTTTTTCCCCTGGTAAATGTTTTTTTTTTAGATTTGTGTTGGTAAACTTCTGCTTTGATAAAAAGATATGTTTTTAAATAAGATAATTACAAAACAAATCCCCCACAAAAAACCCTTTGATCACTAGTGATTGAATTTTAAGGCAAAGAACTGCAGGCAGTTAAACCACTCGGCCAAATACAGTGTGCCCTTCCATTTCCATACACTCCATTTCTTGGGGCAAACAATTTTTTTCATGGCTGTGGTAAACTGAAACGAACCCCCCCCCCCCCCCCCCCCCCCAAAAAAAAAAAAAAGGATTTCAGTTTAAAGCAAACTGGAAAAAAAAAATCCATCTACGGACGGAAAAGTTCAATCCATGGAAATATGAACTGTATCTCTTGATCTTATTTTACCATGACTCCATACACAGGCCTCGACTTGACTACCATTGTATCTGGTTACATGGCTGTACATCACAGAAAACGTGCTGAATCAAGTAATGGCAGCAGTGGGCACAGGCATATCTTTTTTCCACAACACTGCTCCACTCACATCGAGTGGTGTATTTCACAACACTGCCCATTCACACAGAGTGGTTTATTTCACAACACTGCTCCATTCACACAGTGGTTTATTTCACAACATTCACACATTGGTTTATTTCACAACATTCACACAGAGTGGTTTATTTCACAACATTCACACAGAATGGTTTATTTCACAACATTCACACACAGTGGTTTATTTCACAACATTCACACAGTGGTTTATTTCACAACATTCACACAGTGGTTTATTTCACAACATTCACACACAGTGGTTTATTTCACAACATTCACACACAGTGGTTTATTTCACAACACCGCTCCATTCACAAAAAGTGGTTTATTTCACAACATTCACACACAGTGGTTTATTTCACAACATTCACACACAGTGATTTATTTCACAACACTGCTCCATTCACACACAGTGGTTTATTTCACAACACTGCTCCATTCACACACAGTGGTATATTTCACAACACTGCTCCATTCACACACAGTGGTATATTTCACAACACTGCTCCATTCACACACAGTGGTTTATTTCACAACATTCACACACAGTGGTTTATTTCACAACATTCACACACAGTGGCTTTTTTCACAACATTCACACACAATGGTTTATTTCACAACATTCATACACAGTGGTTTATTTCACAACATTCACACAGTGGTTTATTTCACAAATTCACACAGTGGTTTATTTCACAACATTCACACTTTGGTATATTTCACAACATTAACACAGAGTAATTTATTTCACAACATTAACACACAGTCATTTATTTCACAACACTGCTCCATTCACACACAGTGGTTTATTTCACAACATTCACACAGAGTGGTTTATTTCACAACATTCACACGCAGTGGTTTATTTCACAACACTGCTCCATTCACACACAGTGGTTTATTTCACAACATTCACACAGAGTGGTTTATTTCACAACATTCACACACAGTGGTTTATTTCACAACATTCACACAGTGGTTTATTTCACAACATTCACACACAGTGGTTTATTTCACAACATTCACACACAATGGTTTATTTTACAACATCCACACAGTGGTTTATTTCACAACATTCACACAGAGTGGTTTATTTCACAACATTCACACAGAGAGGTTTATTTCACAACATTCACACACAGTGGTTTATTTCACAACATTCACACACAATGGTTTATTTCACAACATTCACACACAGTGGTTTATTTCACAACATTCACACACAGTGGTTTATTTCACAACATTCACACACAGTGGTTTATTTCACAACATTCACACACACTGGTTTATTTCACAACATTCACACACAGTGGTTTATTTCACAACATTCACACACAGTGGTTTATTTCACAACATTCACACACAGTGGTTTATTTCACAACATTAACACACAGTGGTTTATTTCACAACAGTCACACAGAGGTTTATTTCACAATATTCACACACAGTGGTTTATTTCACAACATTCACACAGTGGTTTATTTCACAACATTCACACAGTGGTTTATTTCACAACATATACACAGTGGTTTATTTCACAACATTCACACAGTGGTTTATTTCACAACATTCACACAGTGGTTTATTTCACAACATTCACACAGAGTGATTTATTTCACAACATTCACACAGTGGTTTATTTCACAACATTCACACACACTGGTTTATTTCACAACATTCACACACAGTGGTTTATTTCACAACATTCACACAGTGGTTTATTTCACAACATTCACACAGTGGTTTATTTCACAACATTCACACACAGTGGTTTATTTCACAACCTATACACAGTGGTTTATTTCACAACATTCACACAGAGTGGATTATTTCACAACATTCACACACAGTGGTTTATTTCACAACATTCACACACAGTGGTTTATTTCACAACATTCACACACAGTGGTTTATTTCACAACATTCACACACAGTGGTTTATTTCACAACATTCACACACACTGGTTTATTTCACAACATTCACACACACTGGTTTATTTCACAACATTCACACACAGTGGTTTATTTCACAACATTCACACAGTGGTTTATTTCACAACATTCACACACACTGGTTTATTTCACAACATTCACACACACTGGTTTACTTCACAACATTCACACACAGTGGTTTATTTCACAACATTCACACAGTGGTTTATTTCACAACATTGCTCCATTCACACCAGTGGTTTATTTCACAAGACTGTTCTATTCACACTGCTTTATTCACACAGTCAACAACTTCCCCTCCCCCCCTTTTTTTCTGTTACCATTTTGTTGTTATTGAAAACTGGCCACAGTATAAAATGCTCAGAATAAGCTGAAGCAAAAAAAAAAAAAAAAAGAAAAAGAAAAAAAAGAAATCCAACCACCAAAAACAAACAAGCAAGCAAAAAAACAGAGGAAACCCCCTAAAGCACAACAGTATCAGCCCAGACCAAAACGCTCACCTCTGGCAAAATCACAGACATGTTGCTTTGACCAAAGGCACGGGAACATGTGAAGGTCAAGGGTGCGGCCACTGAGTGGCCACTTCATCTACTGGCCTCTGTGCAAAGCTCTGACCTCCCAAGGCAAAGCTTTCTCCACCTCTTCACCGCTAACAACACATTAACTGCCTCCCCCCCTCCCCCATTTTGTGACCATGCTGCTTTGCAAATCATTTCACACACATCACTGATCGATTCCCTGCATAAACACTTTCTTTTAATCCATGTGGCAGATCCGATGTCTTAAGCCGACAATTAACAGTCTTTTTTTTCTCTGTGCTTTCTCCCTTCAGTCATGGACAACGCTGGTCTCCACAACAAGAGTTATCTACACCTCTGTGTCCATGTCACTCTAGAGCGTTGCTTGATGTTACAGACCTCTGTGTCCATGTCACTCTAGAGCGTTGCTTGGTGTTACAGACCTCTGTATCCATGTCACTGAGTGTTGCTTGTGTTACAGACCTCTGTATCCATGTCACTGAGTGTTGCTTGGTGTTACACACCTCTGTATCCATGTCACTGAGTGTTGCTTGGTGTTACAGACCTCTGTATCCATGTCACTGAGTGTTGCTTGGTGTTACAGACCTCTGTATCCATGTCACTGAGTGTTGCTTGGTGTTACAGACCTCTGTATCCATGTCACTCTGAGTGTTGCTTGGTGTTACACACCTCTGTATCCATGTTACTGAGTGTTGCTTGGTGTTACAGACCTCTGTATCCATGTCACTGAGTGTTGCTTGGTGTTACACACCTCTGTATCCATGTCACTGAGTGTTGCTTGGTGTTACAGACCTCTGTATCCATGTCACTGAGTGTTGCTTGGTGTTACACACCTCTGTATCCATGTCACTGAGTGTTGCTTGGTGTTACACACCTCTGTATCCATGTCACTGAGTGTTGCTTGGTGTTACAGACCTCTGTATCCATGTCACTGAGTGTTGCTTGGTGTTACAGACCTCTGTATCCATGTCACTCTGAGTGTTGCTTGGTGTTACACACCTCTGTATCCATGTCACTGAGTGTTGCTTGGTGTTACAGACCTCTGTATCCATGTCACTGAGTGTTGCTTGGTGTTACAGACCTCTGTATCCATGTCACTGAGTGTTGCTTGGTGTTACACACCTCTGTATCCATGTCACTAAGTGTTGCTTGGTGTTACACACCTCTGTATCCATGTCACTGAGTGTTGCTTGGTGTTACAGACCTCTGTATCCATGTCACTGAGTGTTGCTTGGTGTTACACACCTCTGTATCCATGTCACTGAGTGTTGCTTGGTGTTACACACCTCTGTATCCATGTCACTGAGTGTTGCTTGGTGTTACAGACCTCTGTATCCATGTCACTGAGTGTTGCTTGGTGTTACACACCTCTGTATCCATGTCACTGAGTGTTGCTTGGTGTTACACACCTCTGTATCCATGTCATGGCAGTGTCGCTTGGTGTTACACACCTCTGTATCCATGTCATGGCAGTGTTGCTTGGTGTTACACACCTCTGTATCCATGTCACTGAGTGTTGCTTGGTGTTACACACCTCTGTATTCATGTCATGGCAGAGTGCTGATTGGTTACAGTCCTTGTGACTAATCCTAGTGTTACAGTCACATAACCAGTCCTGGTGTTACAGTCACATCACCAGTCCTGGTGTTAGTCTTTGTGACCAGTCCTGGTGTTACAGTCACATCACCAGTCCTGGTGTTAGTCTTTGTGACCAGTCCTGGTGTTACAGTCACATAACCAGTCCTGGTGTTAGTCTTTGTGACCAGTCCTGGTGTTACAGTCTTTGTGACCAGTCCTGGTGTTACAGTCACATCACCAGTCCTAGTGTTAGTCTTTGTGACCAGTCCTGGTGTTACAGTCACATCACCAGTCCTGGTGTTAGTCTTTGTGACCAGTCCTGGTGTTACAGTCACATAACCAGTCCTGGTGTTACAGTCTTTGTGACCAGTCCTGGTGTTACAGTCACATCACCAGTCCTGGTGTTAGTCTTTGTGACCAGTCTTGGTGTTACAGTCTTTGTGACCAGTCCTGGTGTTACAGTCCACATGACCAGTCCTGGTGTTACAGTCACATAACGAGTCCTGGTGTTACAGTCACATAACCAGTCCTTGTGTTACAGTCCACATGGCCAGTCCTGGTGTTACAGTCACATAACCAGTCCTGGTGTTACAGTCACATAACCAGTCCTGGTGTTACAGTCCACATGACCAGTCCTGGTGTTACAGTCCACATGACCAGTCCTGGTGTTACAGTCACATAACCAGTCCTGGTGTTACAGTCACATAACCAGTCCTGGTGTTACAGTCCACATGGCCAGTCCTGGTGTTACAGTCACATAACCAGTCCTGGTGTTACAGTCCACATGGCCAGTCCTGGTGTTACAGTCACATGACCAGTCCTGGTGTTACAATCCACATAACCAGTCCTGGTGTTACAATCCACATAGCCAGTCCTGGTGTTACAGTTCACATGACTGGTTCTGCATTCTCTTGAAACACACAGGCCCACAGACCCCAGGCTGGTCACCTAATGATATCACACACATCCTACATCAACCCTAAATTTGTGAAGATACACTATTCGACAACCGCTTCCTCACACACACACACCCCTTTTTCCCCAATCAGCACACAGTCTTGACTTTCCTGTTTGTCAGAGAGCAGCCGTGACTTCCACTCCCACCTGCAAGCATCCCACGACCCTAACCCCCAACAGACAGCAATCACTTTCACCCTCATCAGAAAGCAGCCAAGACATTCACTCTCAACAGACAGTGGTGATGAGTGTCACCCTCATCAGAAAGCAGCAATGACTTTCACCCCTATCAGAAAGCAGCCCTGACTTTCAGCTCCATCAGAAAGCAGCAGGAGCTCACAGTGATTGTGGTGATGAGTGGTGGTTTCTACTGGACGTGACGTGACTGAAGCCCTTGCTGTGACAGTCTGGCAATGAGGTGAGGTGTAATGTTATGGCTAACTCAATGATGATGCAAGATTTCAAGTCATGATGAGCATCTTGCTAATGGCAATAAAAATGGTTGCTTGTCTAGTCCTCTTCGTCAACATAGGCAAGAGGGAAATAGCCAATCTGAAACACACAAGATACAATTGCAATGTGTCCACGTCATCCAATCCCACTATCCTCAAACAAAAAGCTTGGATGAAAACCAAGTGGCTACATGATATAACAGAAGGTAACCAAGTCAACTGGAGTTATCCCCTACATACAAACCCTGTGCAGGTTAATAATGAGACAGTGATCCCCCACATGCACACCCTGTGCAGGTTAATAATGGGACAGTGATCCCCCACATGCACACCCTGTGCAGGTTAATAATGGGACAGTGATCCCCCACATGCACACCCTATGCAGGTTAATAATGGGGCAGTGACCAGCTGCCGTGGTGAAGTGGTTAGCGTTGTGGACTCCTGGCTGGGAAGTCGTGGGTTCGATTCCCATTATAGTCATGTGGGATTTTTCTGCCCTGACCGGCTCCTACCTAGAGTTGAGTTTGCTACGGGCTCAGTTGGGAAGACTGGGACCACACAGCTGAGTTTCATCCACTTAATGGATGCGTCTCTGAGACAGTGTAGCTCAAATTTCCTGACCAACACTGCAGGTGCCTGTATCTCTTGGGCCTGGTTGACGCCAGGATATATTATAAAAGGAAGCATAGAGTGCAGCCCTGTCATGTAGTCTCAGTCCGGAAAGGAAACCCATGGCATCATCTTCATCATTCTCATCGATCAGCATAAAAAAAATATCAGATTCTGAGACCTTTCATGCCCTGCTCTCATGGTGACCTGTTTCGATGCCCTCTCATCTGTGGCCTTGGTTTGGTTCCATCGGGGTCACCGGTACTGGTGAGTCCATGGAAAATGTTGTTGGACACACGTGGTGGCATCCTCCAGAGGGAGAGCTCATTCATACCGGCTCTGCAACTAAGCAATTATTGCTTCAAGTAGGGGGCTTAGTAGATGGTGGCCTGCGTATGTTAGATCAGAACAGGCGCCAATGAACACCACCGAAGTGACTGGGCAGCAGTGCAGTGTCTCCTCTGGTGGGTTGTCTCGTGATGACTTGACATTGACTGCTCCCTGTGGATTGACGGTGCCGGGGCTGCGGCGGGGCCGACCGGGCTGTGGCTGTGGACGGGGTGCTGGAATGAGTGGCGTGGGTGCACTGCCACTGAGGTGGCACAGAATATGGGACAGCAAAAAAAAAAAAAAAAAAAAAATTGTTAAGGTAATCCCCCACATACACACCATGTGCAGCTTAATAATGGGACAGTGATCTCCCACATATACACCATCTGCAGGTTAATAATGGGAAAGTGATCTCCCACATATACACCCTGTGCAGGTTAATAATGGGACAGTGATCCCCCACATACACACCATGTGCAGCTTAATAATGGGACAGTGATCCCCCACACATACACTCTGTGCAGGTTAATAATGGGACAGTGATCTCCCACATATACACCCTGTGTAGTTTAATAATGGGACAGTGATCTCCCACATATACACCCTGTGTAGGTTAATAATGGGACAGTGATCTCCCACATATGCACCCTGTGCAGGTTAATAATGGGACAGTGATCTCCCACATACACACCATGTGCAGCTTAATAATGGGACAGTGATCTCCCACATACACACCAAGTGCAGGTTAATAATGGGATAGTGATCTCCCACATATACACACTGTGCAGGTTAATAATGGGACAGTGATCTCCCACATACACATCATGTGCAGGTTAATAATGGGACAGTGATCTCCCACATATACACCCTGTGCAGATCAATAATGGGACAGTGATCCCCCACATATACACCCTGTGCAGGTTAATAATGGGACAGTGATCCCCCACATATACACCCTGTGCAGATCAATAATGGGACAGTGATCCCCCACATATACACCCTGTGCAGGTTAATAATGGGACAGTGATCCCCCACATATACACCCTGTGCAGATTAATAATGGGACAGTGATCCCCCACATACACACCATGTGCAGATTAATAATGGGACAGTGATCCCCCACATACACACCATGTGCAGGTTGATAATGGGACTGTGATCCACTATATACATACAAGTGCAGGTTATGACAGGACAGTGACTCCAACCCCTCCCCCTCCCACACATATCAACCCATAAATGACGGGACAGTGATCCCCAACGTAGACAGCCAGTGCCGGTTATGACAGGACAATGATCCCACCGCCACCCCCTGCCTCACATACACACACACCCAGTGAAGGTTGAGACAGGACAATGATCCCATCGCCTCACATGCACACACACCCAGTGAAGGTTGAGACAGGACAATGATCCCATCGCCTCACATACACACACACCAGTGAAGGTTGAGGCAGGGCAATGATCCCATCGCCTCACATACACACACACCCAGTGAAGGTTGAGGCAGGGCAATGATCCCATCGCCTCACATACACACACACGCAGTGAAGGTTGAGGCAGGACAATGATCCCATCGCCTCACATACACACACACCCAGTGAAGGTTGAGGCAGGGCAATGATCCCATCGCCTCACATACACACACACCCAGTGAAGGTTGAGGCAGGACAATGATCCCATCGCCTCACATACACACACACCCAGTGAAGGTTGAGGCAGGGCAATGATCCAATCGCCTCACATACACACACAGCCAGTGAAGGTTGAGGCAGGGCAATGATCCCATCGCCTCACATACACACACACCCAGTGAAGGTTGAGGCAGGACAATGATCCCATCGCCTCACATACACACACACCCAGTGAAGGTTGAGGCAGGACAATGATCCCATCGCCTCACATACACACACACCCAGTGAAGGTTGAGGCAGGACAATGATCCCATCGCCTCACATACACACACACCCAGTGAAGGTTGAGGCAGGACAATGATCCATCGCCTCACATACACACACACCCAGTGAAGGTTGAGGCAGGACAATGATCCCATCGCCTCACATGCACACACACCCAGTGAAGGTTGAGGCAGGGCAATGATCCAATCGCCTCACATACACACACAGCCAGTGAAGGTTGAGGCAGGACAATGATCCCACCGCTACACCCCGCCTTACACACACACACCCAGTGAAGGTTGAGACAGGACAATGATCCCATCCTCCCACCTCATTTACAGTGCAGAAAACAACAACTATCTGTTACAGTGTCCAGAAAGCAACAACTATCTGTTACAGTGTCCAGACAGCAACAACTATCTGTTACAGTGTCCAGAAAGCAACAACTATCTGTTACAGTATCCAGAAAACAACAACTATCTGTTACAGTGTCCAGAAAGCAACAACTATCTGTTACAGTGTCCAGACACCACAACAACTATCTGTTACAGTGTCCAGAAAGCAACAACTATCTGTTACAGTGTCCAGAAAGCAACAACTGTCTGTTAAAGTGTCCAGAAAACAACTGTCTTTACAATGTTAGAAAACAAGAACTGTCTTTACAGAGTGTCTAGAAAACAACAACTGTCTGTTACACAGTGTCTAGAAAACAACAACTGTCTGTTACACAGTGTCCAGAAAACAACAACTGTCTGTTACACAGTGTCCAGAAAACAACAACTGTTTGTTACACAGTGTCCAGAAAACAACAACTGTCTGTTACACAGTGTCCAGAAAACAACAACTGTCTGTTACAGTGTCCAGAAAACAACAACTGTCTGTTACACAGTGTCCAGAAAACAACAACTGTCTGTTACAGTGTCCAGAAAACAACAACTGTCTGTTACACAGTGTCCAGAAAACAACAACTGTCTGTTACAGTGTCCAGAAAACAACAACTGTCTGTTACAGTGTCCAGAAAACAACAACTGTCTGTTACAGTGTCCAGAAAACAACAACTGTCTGTTACACAGTGTCCAGAAAACAACAACTGTCTGTTACACAGTGTCCAGAAAACAACTGTCTGTTACAGTGTCCAGAAAACAACAACTGTCTGTTACAGTGTCCAGAAACAACTGTCTGTTACACAGTGTCCAGAAAACAACAACTGTCTGTTACACAGTGTCCAGAAAACAACTGTCTGTTACAGAGTGTCCAGAAAACAACTGTCTGTTGTAGTGTCCAGAAAAAAACAACTGTCTGTTACACAGTGTCCAGAAAACAACAACTGTCTGTTACACAGTGTCCAGAAAACAACTGTCTGTCACACAGTGTCCAGAAAACAACTGTCTGTTGTAGTGTCCAGAAACAACTGTCTGTTACACAGTGTCCAGAAACAACTGTCTGTTACACAGTGTCCAGAAAACAACTGTCTGTTGTAGTGTCCAGAAACAACTGTCTGTTACACAGTGTCCAGTAAACAACTGTCTGTTGTAGTGTCCAGAAACAACTGTCTGTTACACAGTGTCCAGAAAACAACAACTGTTTGTTACAGTGTCCAGAAAACAACTGTCTGTTACACAGTGTCCAGAAAACAACTATCTGTTGTAGTGTCCAGAAAACAACAACAATCTGTTACACAGTGTCCAGAAAACAACTGTCTGTTACACGGTGTCCAGAAAACAACTACTGTCTGTTACACAGTGTCCAGAAAACAACTACTGTCTGTTACACAGTGTCCAGAAAACAACAACTGTCTGTTGTAGTGTCCAGAAAACAACAACTGTCTGTTGTAGTGTCCAGAAAACAACAACTGTCTGTTACACAGTGTCCAGAAAACAACAACTGTCTGTTACACAGTGTCCAGAAAACAACAACTGTCTGTTGTAGTGTCCAGAAAACAACAACTGTCTGTTGTAGTGCCCAGAAAACAACAACCGTCTGTTACAGAGTCTCAAGAGAGTGACAACTATCTTTTACAGTGTGTCTAAAGAGTGACAACTATCTTTCACCATGTTCGGCCAGCCACAATCTGTCTTTTACAGTCTCCAGAGACAGACAACTATCTTTCACCATGTTCGGCCAGCCACAATCTGTCTTTTACAGTCTCCAGAGACAGACAACTATCTTTCACCATGTTCGGCCAGCCACAATCTGTCTTTTACAGTCTCCAGAGAAAGACAACTATCTTTCACCATGTTCGGCCAGCCACAATCTGTCTTTTACAGTCTCCAGAGACAGACAACTATCTTTCACCATGTTCGGCCAGCCACAATCTGTCTTTTACAGTCTCCAGAGACAGACAACTATCTTTCACCATGTTCGGCCAGCCACAATCTGTCTTTTACAGTCTCCAGAGACAGACAACTATCTTTCACCATGTTCGGCCAGCCACAATCTGTCTTTTACAGTCTCCAGAGACAGACAACTATCTTTCACTGTGTTCACACAACGACACCTGTTTTTTTACAGAAAGTACAATTGTCTTTTACAGTGTGTCCATAGAGCAACAACTGTCTTTTACAGTGTCCAGAAAGTCTGCTGTAGCTGGCACCCTATACACGATGTCCAGAGGACGATAACTCTCCAGACAGTGACAAGTGTCTGGTTTAAGTGTCGACAGTCTGATCTGACAGAGCCCTGTCTGACCAGTGTTTCAAACATCCAGGTAATCCTGTTTGACAGAACTGAGTCCACTTACTACAACAGAGCCAGCCAGTGTCCAGTCTGACCAGTGTCTTGAATGTCCAGGTAATCCTGTTTGACAGAACTGGGTCCACTTACTACAATAGAGCCAGCCAGCGTCCAGTCTGACCAGTGTCTTGAATGTCCAGGTAATCCTGTCTGACAGAACTGGGTCCACTTACTGCAACAGAGCCAGCCAGTGTCCAGTCTGACCAGTGTCTTCAAAAAGAGTGCAGCCAGTCTCGTTTGACGGAATCCTTACCACAATACAGCCAGTTTGACATGGGAGCTTACCTTTTTGGTCCTCAAGTTCTCTCCCTTCCACCAGCCCTTGTCCTGTCCGTTCTTGCTGAGGATGGCGATGCGGTCATTGAGTTTCATCGTCACCTGAGATGTTGATGTGGCTGCGTAGTCGTAGACAGCCACTGCATAGCCCAGAATCCATGCACCTGCTGCTGACAGTATCATGAACCTTCAACAGATGCTGCTTTGGATCACACACTCCCGATGATGCAAAGCAACCTCACAACCCATGCATTTCACAGGGGCTTTGTCTTTAAAGGAGGACGGGCCATGGGACACCCCAATCATCACAGGTGAGACATGTTAAAACCTCTGTGAAACAGGTGGGTTGTGAAAGACTTGCATCATGGACAGTGCATTGCCATGAGAGATGTCAAGTAAACCTTACAGAGTATATGTCTAGTAAGACCCGCAACATGGACAGTGTACAGTCCAGAGTGACATTCAGTGAAGAGCACAATTAAGTCCTGTAAACTGTAAACCCACATCATGAACAGTGCACAGTGAAGTGGAGAGTATGTGTGTCCTTTAAGACCTGCATCATGGAAAGTTCAGAGTTTATGGCAAGGCTTTGTGAAGATTACTGTGTTCAACCTGCATCATGGAAAGCTCAGAGTCTATGGCAAGGCTTTGTGAAGATTATTGTGTTAAGAGTCCTGCAAGACCTGCTTCACAGAAGCATGTCATCCAACATACCTGTGTGATTATTTTTGTAGTTGTTGTTTTTCACTCAAAAAAGAACGATAACAAACTGATTGATATATAATAAGCTTTTGACAAATACCTAAATTTTCACTGGAATAATCTGAACAGTTCTACAGAAATCATGGTCATATTCTGTCTCCGAGTCATCAGTGACTTAAGAAGCAAGGCAAAGATTAAGATGACTAGTGGAACAGTCTGCTGACATCATCACTGTGGCTACCAGATGTTAACACTGTTGTGTGTCTTCAGTTGACATCATCATTACCATTACCACAGTTACCTCTCCCGTATCAGTGTATGTTTTCTTTAAAGTCACCAGAAGTTACTCTGCTGTAAGTCTTCAGTTGACATCATCCGGGTACCAGATATCAGCTGTATTTCTTCTACTGACATTATAATGGTTACCAAAAGTTAACTCCACTGTCTGTCTTCTGTTGATATCATCATAACAGTTACTAGAGATTAACTCCACTGTCTGTCTTCTGTTGATATCATCATAACAGTTACTAGAGGTTAACTCTGCTGTATGTCTTCTGCTGACATCATGATTACTATTACCACAGGTTAACTCTGCTATTGGTCTTCTGCTGACATCATGATTACTATTACCAGAGGTTAACTCTGCTATTGGTCTTCTGCTGACATCATGATTACTATTACCAGAGGTTAACTCTGCTATTGGTCTTCTGCTGACATCATGATTACTATTACCAGAGGTTAACTCTGCTATTGGTCTTCTGCTGACATCATGATTACTATTACCAGAGGTTAACTCTGCTATTGGTCTTCTGCTGTCATCATGATTACTATTACCAGAGGTTAACTCTGCTATTGGTCTTCTGCTGTCATCATGATTACTATTACCAGAGGTTAACTCTGCTATTGGTCTTCTGCTGTCATCATGATTACTATTACCAGAGGTTAACTCTGCTATTGGTCTTCTGCTGACATCATGATTACTATTACCAGAGGTTAACTCTGCTATTGGTCTTCTGCTGTCATCATGATTACTATTACCAGAAGCTGTCTCTGTCAATGTCTTTTGGTGACATCATCAATACTATTACCAGAAACTGTCTCTGCCCAATGTCTTTTTGTGACATCATCATTACTATTACCAGAACTTGTCTCTGTCAACATCTTTTGGTGACATCATCATTACTATTACCAGAAGCTGTCTCTGCTCAATGTCTTTTGGTGACATCATCATTACTATTACCAGAAGCTGTCTCTGCTTAATGTCTTTTGGTGACATCATCATTACTATTACCAGAAGTTGTCTCTGCTCAATGTCTTTCGGTAACACCATGATTACTATTCCCAGAGGCTGTCTCTGCTCAATGTCTTTTGGTGACATCATGAATACTATTACCAGAAGTTGTCTCTGCTCTATGTCTTTTGGTGACATCATCATTACTATTACCAGAAGCTGTCTCTGTCAATGTCTTTTGGTGACATCATCAATACTATTACCAGAAACTGTCTCTGCCCAATGTCTTTTTGTGACATCATCATTACTATTACCAGAACTTGTCTCTGTCAACATCTTTTGGTGACATCATCATTACTATTACCAGAAGCTGTCTCTGCTCAATGTCTTTTGGTGACATCATCATTACTATTACCAGAAGCTGTCTCTGCTTAATGTCTTTTGGTGACATCATCATTACTATTACCAGAAGTTGTCTCTGCTCAATGTCTTTCGGTAACACCATGATTACTATTCCCAGAGGCTGTCTCTGCTCAATGTCTTTTGGTGACATCATGAATACTATTACCAGAAGTTGTCTCTGCTCTATGTCTTTTGGTGACATCATCATTACTATTACCAGAAGTTGTCTCTGCTCTGTCTTTTGGCGACATCATCATTACTATTACCAGAAGTTGTCTCTGCTCTATGTCTTTTGGTGACACCATCATTACTATTACCAGAAGTTGTCTCTGCTCTGTCTTTTGGTGACATCATCATTACTATTACCAGAAGTTGTCTCTGCTCTCTGTCTTTTGATGACATCATCATTACTATTACCAGAAGTTGTCTCTGTTCTATGTCTTTTGGTGACACCATGATTACTATTACCAGAAGTTGTCTCTGCTCAATGTCTTTTGGTGACATCATCATTACTATTACCAGAAGTTATCTCTGCTCAATGTCTTTTGGTGACACCATGATTACTATTACCAGAAGTTGTCTCTGCTCAATGTCTTTTAGTGACATCATGAATACTATTACCAGAAGTTATCTCTGCTCAATGTCTTTTGGTGACACCATGATTACTATTACCAGAAGTTGTCTCTGCTCAATGTCTTTTAGTGACATCATGAATACTATTACCAGAAGTTGTCTCTGCTCTATGTCTTTTGGTGACACCATCATTACTATTACCAGAAGTTGTCTCTGCTCTGTCTTTTGGTGACATCATCATTACTATTACCAGAAGTTGTCTCTGCTCTGTCTTTTGATGACATCATCATTACTATTACCAGAAGTTGTCTCTGCTCTGTCTTTTGGTGACATCATCATTACTATTACCAGAAGTTATCTCTGCTCAATGTCTTTTGGTGACACCATGATTACTATTACCAGAAGTTGTCTCTGCTCAATGTCTTTTGGTGACACCATGATTACTATTACCAGAAGTTGTCTCTGCTCAATGTCTTTTGGTGACATCATCATTCAGACTCCTGGAAATGCAAAGAGGATAAGAACAGCAGACCGACAAACACAGGCAACAATGACAGACAACCAGAGAAAGCACTGACCGGATAATGTTTTGAAGGGGATGCGGAGCGTCGTGGTGACATCAGGAAACGTGTCAGCAAGTTCGTTCCTTTCATAGTGCTGCACCAGACCCTGTAACAACGCAGTGTATACGTCCACACTACACATTTCATCAATGACCCTGTCACATCACATTACCTATGTCGACACTACACATTTCAACAATGACCCTGTCACATCACATTACCCATGTCCACACTACACATTTCAACAATGACCCTGTCACATCACATTACCCATGTCCACACTACACATTTCATCAATGATCCTGTCACATCACATTACCAAAGTCCACACTCCACATTTCAGCAGCAAACACTTCAATAGAACTGTGCCAACAGTATACCTGTCAGCAGAGTAGTGACAAAAGTACACATGTCAGCAGTGCAGTGACAAAAGTACACATGTCAGCAGTGCAGTGACAAAAGTACACATGTCAGCAGAGCAGTGACAAAAGTACACATGTCAGCAGTGCAGTGACAAAAGTACACACATCAGCAGTGCAGTGACAAAAGTACACACGTCAGCAGTGCAGTGACAAAAGTACACATGTCAGCAGTGCAGTGACAAAAGTACACACGTCAGCAGTGCAGTGACAAAAGTACACATGTCAGCAGTGCAGTGACAAAAGTACACACATCAGCAGTGCAGTGACAAAAGTACACATGTCAGCAGTGCAGCGACAAAAGTACACACATCAGCAGTGCAGTGACAAAAGTACACATGTCAGCAGTGCAGTGACAAAAGTACACATGTCAGCAGGACAGTGCAAACAGTACACACATCAAAAGTACAGTACCAACAGTACACACACCAACAGCACAGTGCGAACATTACACATTCCAACAGCATTGTGCAAAACTTGGCACCAGTAAAGCGTAAACAGTGCACTGGCTACCAGTAAAGTGTCAACAGTACCCATATCAAAAGTACACATCACGTGACATGTCAAACACCACAGAACACATGTCAAATGCCATAGTACACATGTCAATGGTACAAGTCAAATACCAATGTACCCCTGTTAAACACCACAGTTCACATGTCAAACATCACAGTTCAAATGTTAATCACCACAGATCACATGTCAACTGCTACAGAGCACATGTCAAACATTACAGTACACATGTTGATGGTGCACATGGCAAATACCACAATGTACATGTCAACTGCACACATGTAAACGGTGCATATGTTAAAATCAACAAAACACTCATCAGTAGAACACATGTCAACAGTATAGTACATATGTCAACCACACACATTGCAAGCATCATAGTACACATGTCAATAGTACACACGGCAAACACTACAGTATACATGTCAAAAGTACACATGTTAACAGTACATGTACAGAAAAACAACAACAGTAAACATCTAAACAATACACATGTCTGACACCACAGTACACATGTCAACAGCAAACATGTAAAAAACCACAATATATATGTCAACAGTCATGATCCGAACAGTAAACATGTAGGACACAACGATACACCTGTTGACAGGACACAGGTTAAACAGCACAAAATGCATGTCAACAGTACACATGTCAAATATCACACCAGGCATTCCAATAATACACATATCAAACAGCACAAAATGCCTGTCAACAGTACACATGTCAAATATCACACCAGGCATGCCAATAATACACATACCAAACAGCACAAAATGCCTGTCAACAGTACACATGTCAAATATCACACCAGGCATTCCAATAATACACATATCAAACAGCACAAAATGCCTGTCAACAGTACACATGTCAAATATCACACCAGGCATGCCAATAATACACATATCAAACAGCACAAAATGCCTGTCAACAGTACACATGTCAAATATCACACCAGGCATTCCAATAATGCACATATTAAACAGCACAAAATGCCTGTCAACAGTACACATGTCAAATATCACACCAGGCATGCCAATAATACACATATCAAACAGCACAAAATGCCTGTCAACAGTACACATGTCAAATATCACACCAGGCATGCCAATAATACACATATCAAACAGCACAAAATGCCTGTCAACAGTACGCATGTCAAATATCACACCAGGCATGCCAATAATACACATATCAAACAGCACAAAATGCCTGTCAACAGTACGCATGTCAAACATCACACCAGGCATGCCAATAATACACATGTCAAACAGCACAAAATGCATGTCAACAGTACACATGTCAAACACCATGGTGCATCTGCCAAAAACCACAGTACATATGTCAAACACCACATAACACATGTCAAACACCACAAAACACATGTCAAACACAACAGAACGAATGTAAGCACCAACAGATAAGATAAGATAAGATAATGTTGCTTATAGCCCAGCCGACCGCAGAGGGCCACATCAGGGCTGTCACCACGTTAAAATCAACTCACCAGTCATTTGAAAAAAAAAAAAAAAAAAAAAAAAAAAAAAAAAAAAAAAAAAAAACTTTCACACATCGCATTAAATGACATCGTCTAGAAACGCACCAGACATTGCATTAAAAATCTTTCTTCCGTAAAATCTTAAATCAGATGAAAAATGTTAATCTCTTTCAAAAACCCAAGGATCACATCAGGCGGGACATCCCTGAACAGGATCTTCATGGACTCCGCTGTAAAATGTTTGTGTCTCACATCGTGCAAGTCCCAACACTCTAAAAGAACATGTTTCATTGTGAGTGGCGCATGACATGGAATACACCACGGAGCTTCTTCACTCTTTAAAAGGTAAGAATGGGTAAAATACGAATGGCCGGTGTGCAGCCGGCACAGAACCGTTTCCTCTTTACGACCTCCCGACGAAGATGGGAGGAAGTCCTTAAGGTTTGGACGGATCTGAAAGAGTTTGTTATTCGTCTGTGTGTTCCAATCCTCCTGCCAGAGGTCTCTCACATAATCGTTAATTTTAGGTTTCACATCTGAGCAGGGATATAAATGTTGGACAGTTTCTCTCTTGTGGCGTTCTTGGCTAAACGATCAACCATTTCGTTCCCGCCGATGCCAACATGACCAGGAACCCAAGCAAGAGTAATGTTGTAACCGTCCGCCTTCAACTTGCTAAAAAGTAAAAAAAAAAGTAAAAGTTCTGGATGCTGAAGGTTGCGGCCAGCTATGGCCTCCAAAGCTGACAGCGAATCCGACAGAACCAGAAAGTCCCTCTTCGAAGAATGTGAGATTATCTTCAAAGCCAGAACCAGAGCAGTAAGTTCAGCAGAATAGACAGAAGCATCTGAATGGATATGTTCCAACAGTATCTGAGAAGGAGCCCCAGGGCAGTAGGCTGCACAGGCCACTCCATCCTCAGACTTGGAACCGTCAGTGAAAACTTTTTGACAGGATGGGAATTTCGAACAGAGCTCAGCATACAATGCCTTGTACGCCAGAGAGCTGGTAGACTCCTTACGAAAAGCTGCAAGATCGAAACGAATCTCTGGTGTGAAAAAGGTCCACGGAGGTTGATCCGGAAACTTGGAAAAATCCGACACAACTCCTAGGTCTAGACCTGCATTCCGCACGTGAGGCTGCATACGAAGACCAAACGGCGGAATACATTTCGGGTTGTTTTCAAACTTACTTTGGAACGGAGGGTCAAAGACACAGTCATAGGCAGGATTCTGCGGTTCTGAGAACAGTCGGATATAATAATTCAAAGACAGTTTCAGCCTGCGGTTGGACAGTGAAGGTTCACCCGCCTCTGCGTACAGGCTGTACACAGGGGTGGTGCGGAACGCTCCAAGACAGAGACGAAGCCCTTGATGGTGGATAGGGTCCAAGGGTTTGAGGTAAGACGATCTTGCGGAGCCGTAGACAGCACAACCGTAGTCAGTTTGGAACGGACCAAGGCTCTGTAGAGGTGCAGCAAAGTTTTCTTATCAGCGCCCCAGTCGGTGTGCGCTACGACCCGCAGAATATTCAGTGCTTTCTGGCAAGCAGTTTTGAGGTGTTTGATGTGGCTGAGGAAGTTAAGTTTTGGTCAAAAATGACTCCAGAAATTTGGCCTCTTTAACAGCTGGAATGGGAGATTTCCCTACTTGAAGTTCAGGATCTGGAAAAAAAACTGACGGAAATTATGGAAATGAATACACTGCGTCTTTGTTGGAGAAAAGGTGAAACCGTTTTCATCTGCCCACCGATGGATTTTATCTACGCAAAGCTGGAGCCTGCGCTGGACACTCGGGTACAGGCTTCCAGTTGCGTAGACAGCGAAATCATCCACAAACAATGAGCAGTCTGAACCCTGCTGAACTGATTGAACAATGTTGTTGATTTTAATACTAAAGAGGGCAGGAGACAGTATGCTCCCCTGTGGAACACCCAATCCTGCTCGTGGACATCAGAGAGAGTGGTGCCAACCCGGACCTGAAACTGTCGTTCTGCCAAAAAAATTTCGAATGAAAAGCGGAAGATGACCTCGAAAACCCAGATCGTGGAGATCATGAAGTATCCCCGACTTCCAGGTAGTATCGTAGGCCTTCTCCAAGTCAAAGAAAATTGCCACTGCATGCTGTTTGTTCAGAAAGGCGTTCCGAAGTGTAGATTCCAGACGAATCAAATAGTCAACGGTAGTCCGATGTTTGCGGAAACCACACTGTTCTTTCGCCAAAAGACCATCGGTTTCGAGTTTCCACATGAGCCTAGCATTGACCATTTTTTCCATCAATTTACAAACACAGCTGGTCAAAGCTATGGGACGATAATTTGAAGGATTAGAAAGATCTTTTCCAGGTTTGGGGATGGGAACAATGAGGGCTTTTCGCCAAGAGGGTGGAAAAAAACCTGTAGTCCACACATGGTTGTATACCTGTAGCAGTATGGTCAGACCTTCTTGCGGAAGATGTTTCAACAGTTGATAATGAATTCATCCATACCTGGAGAGGAATCGCTGCAAGAGAGTAAGGCAGATTTCAGCTCGTTTAACGTGAAAGGAAGATTGTAGTCTTCCATGTTGTCGGACGAAAAGTTGCAGGGTGATTTTTCTTTTAGGGCTTTGTTTTTGACAAAAGTGGCTGATTTGTTAGAAGAGGAAGAATTCTTTTCAATGGTTGAAGCAAGCAGATTAGCAACTGCTTTTTTATCTGTTATTAAAGAGTCCGAAAACTTGAGATGGTTCACAGTGGGACAGGTGTTCTTCCCTTTGATTTTCTTAATGATGTTCCACACTTTTTTCTTGGAAGTTTTCGATGTCAGCCTGGGCAGAAACTTCTCCAGGACCGACGTTTACTGATTTTTAAAAGTGTATCTCGATTTGGCACGGAGTTTCTGATGGGCTCGAGCGTTGGGACCCGAAGGTCGTTGGTACACCTGACGCTGAGCCCGTTTTCGAACTTTGGAAATTTGTTGGCAGTCTGAATCAAACCAGGGTGTTTTTGGCATTTGAAGTTTATCAGAAGACACTGGAATACAAGCTTTAGCACACTTGATCACAGCGTTAGTCAGTGATTCTGCTGGGTCCGGACTCTGAAGAAAATCAGAGTCCTGGAATTCCTGAGAAATATTGGCTGCAAATAAATCCCAGTTTGCTTTCTTATAATTTAAATGTTGAGAGACAGAGACGTGTTCAGTTATTACAGGTTGTAGGACAGGGAAATGGTCACTTCCGTGCAGATCGTCATGGACAGACCACTCATAGTCCAGGACCAGCGAGGGGTCACAAACCGACAAATCTAAACACGAAAGTGAACTGTGGAAGAGTGGAGATAAGTTGCAGATCCGTCGTTCAGACAACACAAATCCAAATCCGAAAGGACATCCTCAATCAGCAGACCTCTGGATGACGTACCGGCACTACCCCAAAGAGGATTGTGACCGTTAAAGTCACCCAACAGCAAAAAAGGTCGAGGAAGTTCTCCTATCAGACTGACAAGGTCCTGACGACAAACCGGGACAGAAGGTGGGAGATAAAGGGAACAGATTGTCACAGTCTTGTGGAGAGTGACTCTCGCAGCTACAGCCTGAAGGGAGGTAGACAGAGCAACAGGACTATACAACAAAGTTTTATGTAGGAGAAGGGCAACACCGCCCGACAGTCCCAACGTGGATGGTTGTGCAGGTTTTGAAAGAGTAAAGGTCTTCTGGCTTTGAATTTGAGTTTCTTGAAGAGCCACGACGGAAGGTTTTATAGATTGACACAGAAGCTGCAGCTCCTCGAAGTTGGAATTTAGACCACGGATATTCCAATGGAATATAGTACTATCCATGGTGCAGAGGGTGAAAAGGAGAGAGATCAGGTCATCTCCTCCTCAACGTCTGCTTCCAATGGAGTGAATTTATTTTGTAGTTTCACTGGACTGTGTTCTTCAGACCTGCTGGCAGACTTGCCAACAGGTGAAGGTGGTCTGGGTTTGGGAGACGGTGGAGGTTTCTTCCTCATCTCCACCATCTCCACACTGGGTTGAACTCCCTTGCCCGCACGGGCACTGGACAGAGGAGTTCGAGGTAGGGGGGCTGGTTTTTTAATCTGCCCAGCAGCAGATGTTGTAGACTGCTGGGCAGTCTGAGGGGTGGCGGATTTTTTGCCTCCACCAGGGGCATTCACTTTGGTTTGGGAGGTGGTGGACCTGCTTCCACCAGAGCTGACAGTTCTTCCTTGCAGTGTCTTGGAAAAGATAAATTCATCAGTCTGGCAGCAGACTGACCGAGTGGATACTTTCTTTACGGCCGAAGCATATGAAGATGCTGAGGGCGTCTGACTGCCCACAACCTGTTTGCGGGCCTCAAAAAGGAGATTTTCTTTTCAGTTTTAATTCGTTGGATAGTGGATTCCTGAATCCAAAGAGGGCAGTTTCGTGAAGAGGAGGGATGGTCGCCACCGCAGTTAGCACAATGTGCCGGATCTTTGCACGGCCCATCATGGGTTGCCTTGCAGCAAACACCGCACACCTCCTGCCCAGAACATCGGTCTCTGACATGTCCAAACCTCTGGCACCGGAAGCATCTCAATGGGGACGGGATATACAGCTGAACACGGACGTTCAGGTAGCCAACTTTGATGACCGGAGGCAGCACACACGGCTGTTCAGAGCAAGTTACTTAGTTTTGAGTCGCAGGGGAGTTTACAGCTGCAGAGACCAAGCTGTGAATGCAGGTGAGGGAAAGGAATGTTTTCTGCAGGCCGCTCCCCACCAGCCAGCTAACCGCACTGTATTCGGCCAACTGAATGTCATCTGTGCATAGCTGGTCTGGCAGCAATGCGTTCGCCAAGGTTGAGCGGCCATTACAAATGGGGCTGTAGGTTTGATAATTAGTTATTGTCATGAAAATGTAATATATCTGCACTATTGAGATGACTGAATTGGTGAATTCCCAACAATTCTTTTAATACCAAACTCGACTGGGTTTATTTTCTTGTAGATAACATAGATGCCGCATGAAAGCTTGTACGCAAGTGGTCAGGCAATATTAGAACAATGACAACAAACACAATATTGTGCAAAAATGACGTCATCACTTTCTGGGAAGTTAATTTTCCATAGTTAAGTAGTACACAAGTTTGATACATGCCTCTGCTCAGACTACAGCAACAAAAATATTGAATTACAAATGTGTAAAGCCTTGTTTGTTTGCCCTTTCACTAAGTGTCTCAATAAGGACGGAAATATAAAGCTGTGCACAGGGTTGCAGAAGGTCAGAAAGAGGGTGTTGGTGGCCACTCTCTCTGCACCTTTCTTGACTGTCACCCTGCGCACCTCCGTCACACCCTGGGACGCCAGTTCCGTTTTTATTTCTGCCTCTGAGACACCCGTTAGATCTCTGCAGCGAATCACACCTTTGGATGAATTTAACTGTTTATGGGGAGTCACCCTGATCTCCCTATCCACTATTTTTGTTGCCCTCAACAGCTGTTCAGATTGTTTTCTTGATCGACATTGAACTAGAAACGAACCATTCCTCAACCTTTTTACGGACTGAGGGTCACCTGCTAAGCCTTGAAAGCCCTTTTGAATAGCAAAAGGGCTCAGAGCTGAAAGGGGTCTTTCCTGCTCCGTCCCTTCCACCACGAGCCAGGAAGCCCAGAAACCTGTTCTCTGTCGTACCTCCGTGTCAGAATCGCTGTCAGAATTGAAATCCCCTGAAATAGGGGATGCTGCCTTCCTCTTCTTTTTGGGGGGAATTGTTTTTGAGAAAGCCATATTTAGTATATTATGATTCATCACTCCCTTACCCACCCACCTTGGAGTCCAACTAAGGGGCCAGGGCCAAGAAAACAATGTCTTGACCCCTTCCAGGCTTCGGGAGAGATATACGACAAACAGAAACTACCAACCCTATCCCCCCTGATCATGCTCAACTCCCGGGGACAGAGAGCTGAGCACTGCAGGGGTTTACATGGCCAGCAGGGGAACTGTCTGTCTTGACCCAACCCCAAAAAGGGGAGCCGATTAGTACACCCGGGCCAAAGTGTACTCCCTGTCTAGGAGAGGTCCGAGCCAAAGTGATGTGTTGAGAGCACTGGCTCTCTCAATCACCAGGATCTCATTCCCCTCCGACACAGGTCGCACCGCACGGCAAACGCGGCGGATCTGAAGGAGATCACAGAGAGAAAAGGAGTGTGGAAAAGAAGACTTGAAGGGGAGACGAAGATAGAAAAGGGCCAAATAAGGAGGCAGAAAACAAGAAAAGGAGAAAGGCGGGTTACTCTTAGTCAGGATCCTCACCCTTAGCCTATCTGACATGGGAAGCCCTACCAGGGGCATCAACTTCTTACCACGTTTCGCTTAGGCCATACAGCATCTTCACCTCTCAGGCCTACAAGCAGTGTGAAAGAACCCAGCCTATCTCCCAAGTATTGATGCCCCCGCCAGCAAAGCCTAAGGGATCACTGGACCGCGCAAGCCCTCCGACCACGACAAGGTCGCAACCCCCCGGAGGGAAGCACCAACACCACACATGCCAACAGTACACATATTAAACACAACAGTACACATTCAACAGTTCACATGTCAACTGTATACATGTTGACACTACACACATGAACCACAACAGTGTACATGCCAACAGTACCCATGTCAGCCACAATAAGTATCAATGCCTGTTTAAACAGCGAAACACCTGTAGCATTACTGTGTCTATGCTATTAAACTCGGCAAACCTTGCCGCACAAAAATGAGCATCTTGCGTACGTGCAAGAAACAAATGTAGTTCTTGCACTCACACTTTCCCTTGCCTTGCCATGTTTGTGGTCATCCAAGGTGAATTCATAGGAAAGCAGAATGCAGACTGACTGGTCATGTGGCTCGGAGTGCACACCTACAACCCCTTATCAAAGCTGAGAAGAGCATTCATCATCGAATACCCAAATCTATGGGCAGGTATCTATGTTGGTATTAAAGCATTAATGTCTTACTGCTAATGTCTGACCGCTGCCCAAGTTTTATTCTGTACTGATCTCACAATGACTTCGATTTCTTCGTTTGAACAGTAGCATTTGTGCAGAGCCGGTGTGCATAAAGCAATGTGAAAAGTCAGACATGCTAATGTCTCAGCACTGTGTCTTACGTGTGGCTGGCTGTGCCTGCGGAGAGTGGTGTGTCTGAAAACTGTCTCAACATGGTAAGTATCTTCTATGTCTGCGGGCTGCCTAAAAGCAAGAAAGACCTCTTGACCTCGGTGAAGAAAACAAGAGAGAAATCATGCAACGAGGAGATGGTGGGTTACAGAGCACACAATCTTCATGCTTGCTCTGACTGACAGATCACCTTCGCTGTGCGAGTGTTTCGCTGGAAAAGTTAGGTAAATCATGTTCCACTTCCCAAACTGGATGACTAGTCCCTCTTGTGCTCTCTTACCAAGGTACCAACACTTGCAGTGTTGAGAAGCCAGCACAAGCGCGAGACCCTTGCCCAGTTTGACTCAGGCTTTACAGTGCTTACTCCTGTGCCAATGAATTACTGTATCCTACCTGAATACTGTCAAAGAAATGACCCTCTCCCAGATAGAATCGTCCCTGAGAGGTTCTGTTCACTTTGATATGTCGAACTGCGTTAGCATACCTGAAACACATATGAAATACCAGAAATACACATGTGAATATACCTGAAATACACATCATGAACACACCTGACATACACATTATCATACCTAAAATGCGTATCATGAACATACCTGAAACATGCTATGAACATACCTGAAACACACATGATGAATATACTTGAAATATCATGAACATACATGAAACACACACGATGAATATACTTACAATGTCATGAACATTCCTGACATGGATACCACTAACAGCTGATGATGGACAGTAAAAGGGAAACAATTCAAGAAATGAGACAAACATCGCTCTTACTTCCTACCTCCTTTTTCTCCCCCTACAGAAATAACCAATACACAACCATTCGGAAACAACCACATTGTGAAGCAGTTCCAGACATAATGCAGACAGAAAAATATAATCACTGTTTGAGTACACAGAATTTTTTTGCCAATGATTAAAAAAGAACTTTATAACCAAGTATGGAAGCAAAGTAATGTAATGTAAATGTAATGCAGGATATTTATAGAGCGCTTTACCTCGCAAAAGCATAAAGCGCATATTACAGAAACATGATAAATTACTAATTCTAACTCAAAGCACACACACACACACACACACACTCACGCGCGTGCACACACACACACACCACACACACACCGAAAAACACACACACGCAGACAGACACACAAGCGCGTCAACACCAGCAAACATGCATGCAGAGATAAGGGGATATTGTTAATCAGTCCGAGGAAAAAAATGTGTCTTTAGTGAACACATTTTGATCATCTCGTAAATAAACACATTCTAATGATAGAGAGAGAGAGAGAGAGAGAGAGAGAGAGAGAGAGAGAGAGAGAGAGAGAGATAAGATAAGATAATGTTGCTTATAGCCCAGCCGACCGCAAAGGGCCACATCAGGGCTGTGAGAGAGAGAGAGAGGGGGAGATAGAGAGAGAGGGAGAGAAAGAGATGGAAGGAGGAGGACAGACCGAGTGCAAGGTGTTGTGTGACAGAAGAAGAGGTGACAAACAGAGACAGGGTTGCTGGTACCATGGCCAGGGAAAGAAAACCAAAGAACCCCAGAGGACAGAATGGCACTGACTTGATGCTGAGAGACAACTCCCCTCGGCGCTGTGGGTTGTTGGTGACCCTGATCAGGAAGGTTCCGTCGGGGCAACTGTCCAGCTGCTTCTGTGCCATGGGTCGCTCCATTACTCCGACATACCTGGTCACAATCACCAACACCTGTCTTATCACATGACAGTGGTCACACATATCAACACTTGTGACATCCTCAGGACTCCCATTTCTCTACCAACTTGTGGATTTCAGCAGAATGTAAAACTGATATTCCACACTAAAATAAAAAAACAAGGAAACAAAATGGATAAAAGAAAGATAAAAATTAGGGGAGAAGAAAAAAGTGAAATTCGAATCCGCAGAGTGCTGGTCTTTTCCTTGCAACTAGCTACAACACTGACATGAATTCATGTACACTTTCTGAAAGCCAGCAGTCGTCCACCTGTCTGAAGGCAGAAGTGGAAGAGACTGACAAAAGTGGGCTCAAACAAATGATCTTGGCTGTGGTTGGACCACAAAGTCAGCAATACACTGCTTGACACTCAGACTTTTTTCAGTCTGCACCTTTTCTGCTTCAGGATTTTTTTAGAGGATGGAACATATGCTCATCAGACCTCCTGATATTTAGGCAATTTTTCATTTTCCTTCGTGGAAACCTCGTCTCCTGCAGCAATGCACCACAACACATCAGCAGGCAATGATCACGGGAGGACATGAGTGTAATGGTGATGCCCCAAACAAAGAACTGACTGTGAAGTGGACATCCACTTATTTGTTTAACTGACAAAGTGCAAGTCGGTTAAGAGCTCGTGGCGTTTATATGCATATGTGAATTTGCATTGATAAATGATTCTAACCGAGTGAGAACATAACGCAGATGTGATGTGCGAATGCCAGTGTGAACATCGTGAATGTCAGAAGAAACTGAGGAGCCAGGGAGGGACCCACCAGTCGTAGGCCTGCAGACTGCTAGGTCGTTGACGTAATCAGGACCATTACGAACAGAGTGGGCTGCTGGGGGTGGCGGTGATGACTCAAAACGACCACCTTGACCAGGCTTGACGTGCACGTACGATTCCTTGCGCTGAAACACATTAATCACCGTTGTCAAAACTGTTCACATTACCACAGTAAACCATGAGTAACACTTAATATCGCCACACACCTGACAGGAGGGAGAAAGAGCTCGCATCTGCATAAACACACTTTCCTGTGCATGAAATATGCACTTACACACACACACATGAACACAACAATATGCACAAGCACACATACACAGGAACAAACAAGACAGAACAATCATGTGGTGACTCTGGAATTCATTGAATTGATGCGATGTGTGAGTTCTTTGTTCATGTCGATCACCTCTCACCTAATTTCAGTATGAACCACTAACCCCACACCGCAGCCGCCATGCGGTCAATGCATGCAGATAACACCCAAGAAAACTGTGGCACCAGTTCATGGGATACCCCTCAAGAATAAAAGCAGGATTGTTTCTTGAGAACATGCAGTCTGCTGGTGGGCTCTACATGTTGCTCTGGTGTCAGGCTGGGAGGCAACAGCTTGGTGGCAGATTAAAGTACATGTTGCTCTGGTGTCAGGCTGGGAGGCAACAGCTTGGTGGCAGATTAAAGTACATGTTGCTCTGGTGTTAGGCTGGGAGGCAACAGCTTGGTGGCAGATTAACCCTCTTGTATTCATAACGGGCGCAGACGGGAGCGCTGAGACAGCGCGCTAGATTTCGTAACGGGCGCAGACGGGAGCTGCCCGCCACCTGTGTATGGTACTTTTCCATCACGTGCTGACTCCGTGAAAATACTCGGAGAGCCACTAAAAGTTGTTGGGGATTTCCCACTATAGCCCAGTAATGTGGCAGCACTATTTTTGGATGCTGGCACCACTTCCATTCACTAAGAAAGAGGAGAAACTGCAAGCGAAGAGTTGTGCGTGAGACTGACCGATTTTCACAATGGCGTCGTCTGCTAACAACAGCGAGTTTGGTGATATTCCTGAGTATTCAGCGGAGGAGTGGGATCAAATTATGCAAGAAGTAGAGAAGTATGAAAATGGAGAGTTAGGAGAAGAGAATTATGTTGAAATCGGCACCAATGAAGGAGAGGAAAATGGTGAAAGCGATCCTCAGTACAACGTGCTACTCGCCGTTCTGCAAAACAATGGTGACCGGCTACACATCCTGCCCATGTGGTCGCATTCCAACAGCCGACAGGCCCAGCGCACTCACTGCCGAACACTGCCACCGCACTAGATTATTTCTTTTTTCTACCTCTCACATTTTTCCAACTAGTAGCAGAAGAAACTAACAGATACGCTCAACAAAGACAAGCAGCTAAGGGCACACCTGACTCCCTCTGGTTCGACACAACACCTGACGAAATGCGGGGCTGTCTCTGTACTGATTATTCCGTACGACAACTAAGGGATGACGTGTAGACACGTCATATATGTGTTCTTTCTGCCAGGTGCCTCTATACTTTCATAAGAATGACTGTTTCCATGACTACCATGCGCAGAAAGTGGCTCAACAGTAAGGCAGTTTGCTCGTCTCTCTGTGTGTACGTGTATATATGCTTACCTGTAGTTTATGGTGACAGTGCTTTGATGACACTTGGCAGTGACACTCTACTCAATTTCTTCACAGCTATACATTGTGTTGTGGCCCTCTGCGGTCGGCTGGGCTATAAGCAACATTGTCTTATCTTATACATTGTGTAAATACATATGGACATGTATACGGTGCTTAGAACAGTGACAGAAAAACAATGAGGAACTGTGCTTGAATCTACAGTAACTGTTCAGTAGTGACAATTGACACTAGTTGTGTGTGACATTCTGTGGATTACCTGTGGGGACTGAACAGGCGGACAGAAGACAGATCATCTCACTTAGGCCGCAGCTTTCATTTTACAACGCTAACATGCATGTGCATGGGATAACTGCGTGTTGGTGTGCTGTATTAGAATTGTCACCATCGCATGCGACACATTGGGTGACATTTTGGTGACAGTGACACGACCTTTCACCTCGAGACACACAAAATCTTGCTCACAGTATAGAACAAAGCCTTGTGACCATACATGCGGAATTTCGTAGCTCTAGAGGTTTATTCTTGGTTGTGGTGAAGCATGAACCATACATACCTATTTTAAGGCTAAATTCACAAAAAAAAAATCTGAAAACTAGGGGGAATTTGGCCTCAAGAATCTGAATACAAGAGGGTTAAAGTACATGTTGCTCTGGTGCCAGGCTGGGAGGCAACAGCTTGGTGGCAGATTAAAGTACATGTTGCTCTGGTGTCAGGCTGGGAGGCAACAGGTTGGTGGCAGATTAAAGTACATGTTGCTCTGGTGCCAGGCTGGGAGGCAACAGCTTGGTGGCAGATTAAAGTACATGTTGCTCTGGTGCCAGGCTGGGAGGCAACAGCTTGGTGGCAGATTAAGAAGTCAACGTTACCATGTCACTCCATGAGTAACTCTCTTTACCATAATGCACCATGAATAACAGTTTGTTTGCAGTTTACTATGGTTTTACTGACAATTATCAAACGTTCCCTCTACAGTTTACAATAACACCTTTGATACAACACGCATGTTTATAATGAGCCTGACATACACTAAATGACACCACCATTCTGTCTTGGCACATTATCAACCTGAACTATGGTTAGAAAGTCACTGCCGCTGGCTGCACAGTGTAACTATGCTACTCAGTACACCAACACAACCAGCAACGGACTTTCTTCTTGTCTTACCATTTATAATAGGGCCACACAAGCACATACAACGTGGTACCACACACATATAAAATATGCTAGCACACATATGTAATGTGATAACATACACATTTACAATGTGCGAGCACACACATATTCAATGTAGTAAGACATGTGTTCACACACACATGTAATGTTGTAACACTGGTGAACAAACTGAATGCACACAGTCAAACGTATATGTAACATGGTAACACACATTCACATTGCAGTGACACACACAGTGTATGGTAAACATTTTATGTAGAGACCGCATGATTAAGGAATCAAGACACACTAACACAGAGAAAATCCATTCAGACACACACACACACACACCCCGAAATACACTCAAATACCCTCTCCAACTAACAAAAGCAACAAGCCATAAATTACCATGAAGAAAGGAACACTCAAAGGCCTATCAAATACAGAGAGACTGATAGACAAACAGATAGTCACCTCTAGCCGATGCATGACGATGCAGCGACTGGGGAAAAATCCTTCCTCTCCACTGCACCGTCCCTGCAGACAAGCAGTCAATATCATGAGGCAAAAGCGACACAAAGAAGTCCTGAAAACACCCCAACAGCCCGAACCCTCCCCAGTTTTCTTTATCACCCTCTCGTCATATTTTGCAGTAGCTAGCCAAAAAATTCTACAAGCCAAATAATGCAATCTAAAAAATGCTATCTACACAATAAGAAAAGGTGGTCCGCAACTTTTACCTGCACAGCATATCATATGAAAAAATGACAAAGAAGAAAAAGCATATCATATGAAAAAATGACAAAGAAGAAAAAGCAGATTCAACCATTTCTCCCTGCCTTGGCTTAAGGCTGTGTCAGATCAATTGACATAGGCTAGAACACCAAGGTTACATCAAAATATTGTTATGCTCTGCATGGTTATGCGGGGATTGTCTTCAGTTGTAACAAGCTCCTACCATAACATTATCAGTCTCCAAAATCCTCCAAAGTCAGAGTGTGGCTGCCCATGTGGCCGGGTAATCAAAAACGGTCACATACGTAATGTTCTCATCCCCAGCTGATGCATTTGTACCATAGTGTTCAAGTACTTTGGTTGTGCGGATGATCCCTGGAGTCTTTTCGCCATGGTACGACGACAACAACAACAACTATTTCTCCTATTTCGACTATTGGGTTGAACCCAACATTAACCACAAACAGAATGAAAACAGGTAACTTCATGAAGGAAAAATATTGCATGTCTGGAAGGCCCTTGGCGTTGGATACACGTTTAACCACCTATGACATGACATAAGGTGGATGAATGGACTGAAAAAGCCTCAAGACAATGTTGCAGTTATGAAGGGCAAGTTTTGCATCTGTTTTCATATACTTGCCTTTGGTGAATGAAATTTTGTTTTCACTTTAAAAAATATTTCTTTTTCTTGCCTTGGAGAGTAATGCAAGACACTTTCAAGGCTTTGTGAACTCATACTATTCATCTGAATAAATCCCTGACATTGGGGTGTTAGGTGGGGTTTGGAGAGAACTATGAAGGAAAGATTGATAAAAACAATTAATCACAATAAAGTCCTGACATGTACGTTGTTAGGCGAGTTTGGAGCAAACTTTGCAGGAGAAGTCCTCATGTTGGAGACAAGCAAGCTGCTTTGATTGTCAGCTTTTACATCATAAATGAGCATTGAAGAAGAATGTCCAGGGGTTCATCACTGCTATTCATCAGCTGGAACAGACTTCATCTCAGGCTGGCCTTTTCTTCGCTCTCTGCTTGCTAAATCGTTTGTATTTTTTTCTTCATTTATTTATTTAAAGATCTTTTTTTCACCTCGTTTCTCTGGTCTGCAGAAGCCCCCAAAGTAGAAACACACTGCTTCTGTATTATCTATTGATCTGATGGCCAAAAAACACATCTTTGATTCTGTGAAATGTTCAATGGGTTTGTTCACTGGTATAATGGCCAGGTAACTCCACTTTTATTCTGTGAAATGTTCAATGGGTTTGTTCACTGGTATAATGGCCAGGTAACTCACTTTTAATCTCTGAAAATTTAAACGGGTTTGTTCTATGTTTGATGGCGTAACAACTCCATTTTCATGATCTGAAATGTTAAATGGATTTGTTCATCAGTTCAATGGCCACGTAACTCCACTTTCATTCTCCAAAATGCTCTAGGTTTAGTAAGCCAGTGGTTTTGTGAAATTCTACAGGAACAAGAACTTTCAACCACTTGGTGTTCTTTTTTAGGAAGGACTTGCAGTCATTCTGCACAAAACGCAAAACACCCCTAACACATCGATACCTCTATCCCTGAATGTTAAATCCAACACGCATGTCTTGGCTGTTTGTCACCTCTGACAGACAACCATGCTGCCCTAACTTGGTCAGGGCACTCCTGTAACCATGGTTTCCACTCACCCTGCACCAGTCTGGATCTGGCTGGGCCACGACATCCACCACAGTGTCTTTGTCAAAACACAACACAGGCCGCAGACCTGGAGGAGGGGCGGGTATTCCTTTGTATCCCTCTGCTGCCTTCCCCTTGAAGGGCGCTGGGGAACAAACACAGCCATCAGTTATCTTCCCCTTGAAGACTGCTGGGGGGGGGGGGGGGGGGGGGGGGGGGGGGGGGGAGGGGGTGCACATAATCATCTCCCCCTTGAGGAGGTACTGGCACAAAATACAGTCACCAATTATCTTTTCCTTGAAAGGTACTAGGCGAAGGTGGGGTTACAAACACAACCATCACTTGTCTTTCCTTGAAAGATAATGGGAATGGGGAGGGACAAATACAATCATCAGTTATCTTTCCCCTGAAAGTGATGGATGGGGCAGAGGTAAACACAATCATCAGTTATCTTTCGCTTAAAAGGTGTTGGGAAGGGGGAGGGGCAAACACAATCATCAGTTTATGTTTCCCTTGAAAGGAGCTGGGAAGGGGAAGGGGCAAACACAATCATCAGTTATCTTCCCCTTAAAGGTGCTGGGAAGGGGGAGGGGGCAAACACAATCATCAGTTATCTTTCCCTTGAAAGGTGTTGGGAAGGGGGAGGGGGCAAACACAGTCATCAGATATCTTTCCCTTGAAAGTGTTGGGAATGGGGAGGGGCAAGCACAATCATCAGTTATCTTTCCCCTGAAAGGAGCTGGGAAAGGGGAGGGGGCAAACACAATCATCAGTTATGTTTCCCTTGAAAGGTGATGGGAAGACGGAGGGGCAAACACAATCATCAGATATCTTTCCCCTGAAAGGAGCTGGGAAGGGGGAGGGGCAAACACAATCATCAGTTATCTTTCCCTTGAAAGGAGCTGGGAAGGGGAGGGGGCAAACACAATCATCAGTTATGTTTCCCTTGAAAGGTGATGGAAGATGGAGGGGGCAAACACAATCATCAGTTATCTTTCCCCTGAAAGGACTGGGAAAGGGGAGGGGCAAACACAATCATCAGTTATGTTTCCCTTGAAAGGCGTTGGGAAGGGGGAGGGGGCAAACACAATCATCAGTTATCTTTCCCTTGAAAGGTGCTGGGAAGGGGAGGGGCAAACACAATCATCATTTATGTTTCCCTTGAAAGGCGTTGGGAAGGGGAAGGGACAAACACAATCATCAGTTATCTTTCCCCTGAAAGAAGCTGGGAAGGGGGAGGGGGCAAACACAATCATCAGTTATCTTTCCCTTGAAAGGTGCTGGGAAGGTGGAGGGGGCAAACACAATCATCAGTTATGTTTCCCTTGAAAGGCGCTGGGAATGGGGAGGGGCGAACACAATCATCAGTTATCTTTCCCTTGAAAGGTGCTGGGAATGGGGAGGGGGCAAACACAATCATCAGTTATTTTTCCCTTGAAAGGAGCTGGGAAGGGGAGGGGGCAAATACAATCATCAGTTATCTTTCCCTGAAAGGAGCTGGGAAGGGGAGGGGCAAACACACAATCATCAGTTATGTTTCCCTTGAAAGGCGCTGGGAATGGGGAGGGGCGAACACAATCATCAGTTATCTTTCCCTTGAAAGGTGCTGGAATGGGGAGGGGCAAACACAATCATCAGTTATCTTTCCCTGAAAGGTGTTGGAAGGGGGAGGGGGCAAATACAATCATCAGTTATCTTTCTCCTTGAAAGGAGCTGGGAAGGGGGAGGGGGCAAACACAATCATCAGTTATCTTTCCCTTGAAAGGAGCTGGGAAGGGGGAGGGGCAAACACAATCATCAGTTTATCTTTCCCTTGAAAGGTGATAGGAATGGGAGGGGGCAAACATAATCATCAGTTATCTTTCCCTTGAAAGAAGCTGGGAAGGGGGAGGGGGCAAACACAATCATCAGTTATGTTTCCCTTGAAAGGTGTTGGGAAGGGGAGCGGGCAAATACAATCATCAGTTATGTTTCCCTTGAAAGAAGCTGGGAAGGGGGGGGGCAAACACAATCATCAGTTTATGTTTCCCTTGAAAGGTGTTGGGAAGGGGGAGCGGGCAAATACAATCATCAGTTATCTTTCCCTTGAAAGGTGTTGGGAAGGGGGAGGGGGCAAACACAGTTATCAGTTATGTTTCCCTTGAAAGGTGTTGGGAAGGGGGAGGGGGCAAACACAATCATCAGTTATCTTTCCCTTGAAAGGAGCTGGAAGGGGAGGGGGCAAACACAATCATCAGTTATGTTTCCCTTGAAAGGTGTTGGGAAGGGGGAGGGGGCAAACACAATCATCAGTTATCTTCCCTTGAAAGGTGTTGGGAAGGGGGAGCGGGCAAATACAATCATCAGTTATCTTTCCCTTGAAAGGTGTTGGGAAGGGGGAGGGGCAAACACAATCATCAGTTATCTTTCCCTTGAAAGGCGTTGGGAAGGGGGAGGGGGCAAACACAATCATCAGTTATCTTTCCCCTGAAAGGAGCTGGGAAGGGGAGGGGGGAAACACAATCATCAGTTATCTTTCCCTTGAAAGGTGTTGGGAAGGGGGAGGGGCAAACACAATCATCAGTTATCTTTCCCTTAAAAGGTGATGGGAATGGGGAGGGGGCAAACACAATCATCAGTTATGTTTCCCTTGAAAGCGTTGGAAGGGGAGGGGGCAAACACAATCATCAGTTATCTTTCCCTTGAAAGGTGTTGGGAAGGGAGAGGGGGCAAACACAATCATCAGTTATCTTTCCCTTGAAAGGTGCTGGGAATGGGGAGGGGGCAAACACAATCATCAGTTATGTTTCCCTTGAAAGGTGTTGGGAAGGGAGAGGGGCAAACACAATCATCAGTTATCTTTCCCTTGAAAGGTGCTGGGAATGGGGAGGGGCAAACACAATCATCAGTTATCTTTCCCTTGAAAGGCGTTGGGAAGGGGAGGGGGCAAACACAATCATCAGTTATCTTTCCCTTGAAAGGTTTGGGAAGGGGAGGGGCAAACACAATCATCAGTTATGTTTCCCTTGAAAGGTGATGGAAGGGGAGGGGGCAAACACAATCATCAGTTATCTTTCCCTTGAAAGGAGCTGGAAGGGGAGGGGCAAACACAATCATCAGTTATGTTTCCCTTGAAAGGTGTTGGGAGGGGGAGGGGGCAAACACAATCATCAGTTATCTTTCCCCTTGAAAGAAGCTGGAAGGGGGAGGGGGCAAACACAATCATCAGTTATGTTTCCCTTGAAAGGTGTTGGGAAGGGGGAGTGGGCAAACACAATCATCAGTTATGTTTCCCCTGAAAGGAGCTGGAAGGGGGAGGGGGAAACACAATCATCAGTTATGTTTCCCTTGAAAGGTGTTGGGAAGGGGAGGGGCAAACACAATCATCAGTTAGCTTTCCCTTAAAAGGTATGGGAATGGGAGGGGCAAACACAATCATCAGTTATGTTTCCCTTGAAAGGCGTTGGGAAGGGAGGGGGCAAACACAATCATCAGTTATCTTTCCCTTGAAAGGTGTTGGGAAGGGAGAGGGGCAAACACTATCATCAGTTATCTTTCCCTTGAAAGTGCTGGGAATGGGGAGGGGGCAAACACAATCATCAGTTATGTTTCCCTTGAAAGGTGTTGGGAAGGGAGAGGGGGCAAACACAATCATCAGTTATCTTTCCCTTGAAAGGTGCTGGGAATGGGGAGGGGCAAACACAATCATCAGTTATCTTTCCCTTGAAAGGCGTTGGGAAGGGGAGGGGGCAAACACAATCATCAGTTATCTTTCCCTTGAAAGGTGTTGGGAAGGGGAGGGGGCAAACACAATCATCAGTTATGTTTCCCTTGAAAGTGTTGGGAAGGGGAGGGGGCAAACACAATCATCAGTTATCTTTCCCTTGAAAGGTGTTGGGAAGGGGAGGGGGCAAACACAATCATCAGTTTATGTTTCCCTTGAAAGGTGATGGGAAGGGGGAGGGGCAAACACAATCATCAGTTATCTTTCCCTTGAAAGGAGCTGGAATGGGGAGGGGCAAACACAATCATCAGTTATCTTTCCCTTGAAAGGAGTTGGGAAGGGGGAGGGGCAAACACAATCATCAGTTATGTTTCCCTTGAAAGGAGCTAAGAAGGGGGGAGGGCCGGGCAAACACAATCATCAGTTATCTTTCCCTTGAAAGGAGCTAAGAAGGGGAGGGGCAAACACAATCATCAGTTATCTTTCCCTTGAAAGGAGCTAAGAAGGGGGAGGGGGCAAACACAAATCATCAGTTATGTTTCTCTTGAAAGGAGCTGGAATGGGGAGGGGGCAAACACAATCATCAGTTATCTTTCCCTTGAAAGGCGTTGGGAATGGGGAAGGGGGCAAACACAATCATCAGTATCTTTCCCCTTGAAAGGAGTTGGGAAGGGGAAGGGGGCAAACACAATCATCAGTTATCTTTCCCTTGAAAGGAGTTGGGAAGGGGAAGGGGCAAACACAATCATCATTGACTTTCCCTTGAAAGGTGCTGGGAAGGGGAGGGGCAAACACAATCATCAGTTATCTTTTCCTTGAAAGGTGTTGGAAGGGTGGTAGGCAAACACAATCATCAGTTATCTTTCCCGTGAAAGGTGATGACTAGGAGGAGGGGAAAAAACAATCATCAGTTATCTTTCCTTTGAAAGCTTCTAAAGTCAAACACAGTCAGTTAACCTTAAACTGAAGGGTGTTGGGAGGAGGGGAGGGCGAGGGGGAGGTCCCAGACAAATACAGTCATGAGTCCTTTCAAGGATGCTTGGGGGGCAGGGGTGTGGGTCGGGGCCCATCATCAGTTATCTTCCCCTTGAATGGTGCTGGGGTACAAACACAGTCATCAGCTATCTTTTGATGGAAGGGCGCCGAGCGACAAACAAAATCCTATTACCTTCTCCTTCACGGATGCTGGGGGCAAACATAGTTATCATTTACTTACTGTTGGTCCCCTCCCCCTCCCTTCCCCCCCAAAGTATCCAAGTCTTCATTGAGAAAAGAGCAGAAACCAGACTGTGCCAGTGCCCGAGATGTGGTGCTCCACATACGATGGCAATGACCTGACAGTGGTGGGTGTGTCTTACATTGACAGTGCCCGAGATGTGGTGCTCCACATACGATGGCAATGACCTGACAGTGGTGGGTGCGTCTTACATTGACGGTGCCCGAGATGTGGTGCTCCACATACGATGGCAATGACCTGACAGTGGTGGGTGTGTCTTACATTGACGGTGCCCCGAGATGTGGTGCTCCACATACGATGGCAATGACCTGACAGTGGTGGGTGTGTCTTACATTGACAGTGCCCGAGATGTGGTGCTCCACATACGATGGCAATGACCTGACAGTGGTGGGTGTGTCTTACATTGACAGTGCCCGAGATGTGGTGCTCCACATACGATGGCAATGACCTGACAGTGGTGGGTGTGTCTTACATTGACAGTGCCCGAGATGTGGTGCTCCACATACGATGGCAATGACCTGACAGTGGTGGGTGTGTCTTACATTGACAGTGCCCGAGATGTGGTGTTCCACATACGATGGCAATGACCTGACAGTGGTGGGTGTGTCTTACATTGACAGTGCCCGAGATGTGGTGCTCCACATACGATGGCAATGACCTGACAGTGGTGGGTGTGTCTTATATTGACAGTGCCCGAGATGTGGTGCTCCACATACGATGGCAATGACCTGACAGTGGTGGGTGTGTCTTACATTGACAGTGCCCGAGATGTGGTGTTCCACGTACGATGGCAATGACCTGACAGTGGTGGGTGTGTCTTACATTGACAGTGCCCGAGATGTGGTGTTCCACATACGATGGCAATGACCTGACAGTGGTGGGTGTGTCTTACATTGACAGTGCCCGAGATGTGGTGTTCCACATACGATGGCAATGACCTGACAGTGGTGGGTGTGTCTTACATTGACAGTGCCCGAGATGTGGTGTTCCACATACGATGGCAATGACCTGACAGTGGTGGGTGTGTCTTACATTGACAGTGCCCGAGATGTGGTGTTCCACATACGATGGCAATGACCTGACAGTGGTGGGTGTGTCTTACATTGACAGTGCCCGAGATGTGGTGTTCCACATACGATGGCAATGACCTGACAGTGGTGGGTGTGTCTTACATTGACAGTGCCCGAGATGTGGTGTTCCACATACGATGGCAATGACCTGACAGTGGTGGGTGTGTCTTACACTGACAGTGCCCGAGATGTGGTGTTCCACATACGATGGCAATGACCTGACAGTGGTGGGTGTGTCTTACACTGACAGTGCCCGAGATGTGGTGTTCCACATACGATGGCAATGACCTGACAGTGGTGGGTGTGTCTTACATTGACAGTGCCCGAGATGTGGTGTTCCACATACGATGGCAATGACCTGACAGTGGTGGGTGTGTCTTACATTGACAGTGCCCGAGATGTGGTGTTCCACATACGATGGCAATGACCTGACAGTGGTGGGTGTGTCTTACATTGACAGTGCCCGAGATGTGGTGCTCCACATACGATGGCAATGACCTGACAGTGGGGGTGTGTCTTACATTGACAGTGCCCGAGATGTGGTGCTCCACGTACGATGGCAATGACCTGACAGTGGTGGGTGTGTCTTACATTGACAGTGCCCGAGATGTGGTGCTCCACGTACGATGGCAATGACCTGACAGTGGTGGGTGTGTCTTACATTGACAGTGCCCGAGATGTGGTGCTCCACGTACGATGGCAATGACCTGACAGTGGTGGGTGTGTCTTACACTGACAGTGCCCGAGATGTGGTGCTCCACATACGATGGCAATGACCTGACAGTGGTGGGTGTGTCTTACATTGACAGTGCCCGAGATGTGGTGCTCCACATACGATGGCAATGACCTGACAGTGGTGGGTGTGTCTTACATTGACAGTGACCGAGATGTGGTGCTCCACATACGATGGCAATGACCTGACAGTGGTGGGTGTGTCTTACATTGACAGTGCCCGAGATGTGGTGCTCCACATACGATGGCAATGACCTGACAGTGGTGGGTGTGTCTTACATTGACAGTGCCCGAGATGTGGTGCTCCACATACGATGGCAATGACCTGACAGTGGTGGGTGTGTCTGACATTGACAGTGCCCGAGATGTGGTGCTCCACATACGATGGCAATGACCTGACAGTGGTGGGTGTGTCTTACATTGACAGTGCCCGAGATGTGGTGCTCCACATACGATGGCAATGACCTGACAGTGGTGGGTGTGTCTTACATTGACAGTGCCCGAGATGTGGTGCTCCACGTACGATGGCAATGACCTGACAGTGGTGGGTGTGTCTTACACTGACAGTGCCCGAGATGTGGTGCTCCACGTACGATGGCAATGACCTGACAGTGGTGGGTGTGTCTTACATTGACAGTGCCCGAGATGTGGTGCTCCACGTACGATGGCAATGACCTGACAGTGGTGGGTGTGTCTTACATTGACAGTGCCCGAGATGTGGTGCTCCACATACGATGGCAATGACCTGACAGTGGTGGGTGTGTCTTACATTGACAGTGCCCGAGATGTGGTGTTTCACATACGATGGCAATGACCTGACAGTGGTGGGTGTGTCTTACATTGACAGTGCCCGAGATGTGGTGCTCCACATACGATGACAATGACCTGGCAGTGGTGGGTGTGTCTTACACTGCTCTCTCACATGTCAGGGTTTAACCCCCCCCCCCCCCCCCCCCCCCCCCCCCCCCCCCCCCCCCCCCCCCCCCCACAGTAGCCTCAAAGCACATGGAGATTGTTGCCTTTGGCTTGGCGCACACACACTCACACCTTACTTACTTATGTTGTGATTCTGCTCTGCTGAGGTTCTGACATGTCTCGGTTCTGCAACAAACGACACAAATCTTTTCCTGTCAGGCCAAGGAGTTAATGTCAGCATCACGGTGTTTGTACAGTATGATGTCATAGTACTTTAAATGTCAGCACACAGAATGACCTGTTAAAACACTTCACACCAATCACTGTGTTTGTACAGTATCACGGTGTTTGTACAGTACGATGTCATAGTTCTTTAAATGTCAGCACACAGAATGACCTCTTAAAACACTTCACACCAATCACGGTGTTTGTACAGTACGATGTCATAGTACTTTAAATGTCAGCACACAGAATGACGTCTTAAAACACTTCACACCAATCAAGGTGTTTGTACAGTATGATGTCATAGTACTTTACATGTCAGCAAACGGCAAAGGAAAGGAGAGCAAATGAAGAAGAGAAAGTGAAGGGGAGAAGGGTTTCAGAGACAGAGGACGGGGACAGAGGGAAGCTGCCAATGGGAAAGAGTGAGTGAAAGGGAGACAAGAAAGGGGAGAGAATAGATGGAAAACACATAGGGAGAGTGGTGAAGGACAGGGCAAAAGACAGAAAACAAATAGGGAGAGTGGTGAAGGACAGGGCAAAAGACAGAAAACCAATAGGGAGAGTGGTGAAGGACAGGGCAAAAGACAGAAAACCAACAGGGAGAGTGGTGAAGGACAGGGCAAAAGACAGAAAACCAATAGGGAGAGTGGTGAAGGACAGGGCAAAAGACAGAAAACAATAGGGAGAGTGGTGAAGGACAGGGCAAAAGACAGAAAACAAATAGGGAGAGTGGTGAAGGACAGGGCAAAAGACAGAAAACCAATAGGGAGAGTGGTGAAGGACAGGGCAAAAGACAGAAAACCAATAGGGAGAGAGGTGGAAGACAGGGCAAAAGACAGAAAACAAATAGGGAGAGGGTGAAGGGACAGGGCAAAAGACAGAAAACAAATAGGGAGAGTTGTGAAGGACAGGGCAAAAGACAGAAAACAAAGGGAAGAGCGCAGAGGAAGGAGGGCAGAAAAGAGGAAGTTAGCACAGGAGAAAGCGAAAGGAGACAACCAAGGGGTAAGTGAAGAGGACTGAAGGAGGGGGAGAGGGAAGGGAAGAGATGGAAGGAGAGAGAGGTAAAAGAAAGGGAAAAAGCAACAGAGGGAGAGGACGGGGAAAAGAGGGAAGGGGAGAGTGGTAAAGAAGACAGCGAAAGGACGAAAGCATAGAGAAAAATGAAGATGGGGGGGGGGGGGGGGGGGGGGGGGGGAGGAAAGGAAATGGGAGAGGGGAGAGTGGTGAAGGAGAGAGTGAATGGGAGAAAGCAAAGGGTACAGTGAAGAAGAGAGAGGGAAGAAGATGAGGGGAAGGAAGCAAGGGAAGGGGAGAGGAAAGGAGAGCAAGGGAAAGCGAAATGGAGGGGGAGCAGGAGGTACGAAGATACAGCCAAAGCGAAACGGAGAAAGCAAAGGAGAGACAGGGAAGGAGGATAAGGAAGGAGGAGAGGGAAGGGGTATGAGGGAAGAAGGCAAAGGCTGGGAGACAGAGAGGAAATAGAAAGGGGATAGGATTTGGGATGGAAAGAAGAAGAAAGCAAGTGGATGTGAAAAAAAAAAGAAGAGGGAGACCAACCACAGAACAAAGAAGGGAGAAAGAGGAGAAATTAAAGGACAACATTAACACCCCACTGACTTTTGGCTTGGTGCTGCTTGCCGATGCACTCCTTATGTACTGCCATTTGCTTCTCTGCAAACAATCCAACAAACAGACTCACCTGATAAAGGTAATCATCGAGATGCTGATGTCTCAGGTACTAAAGTCACACACTGATTTTCTTCAGCAATCAGATAAACTCAAGAAACTGAAGTAGTTTTCATAAAACATATTATATGCAATAAAACTTTGAACTACAACAACCTTTATACAAACAATGCAGCACTGGATGCAGTTAGATATGCAAATATCCGTGTTGTTTCCAATGATGGCTGACCATTGCAGCCCCTTGCCTTCCCTGGGAAGCCTGAACATCTAGACTAAGTGACCAGATCACTGTGTGTTGTTTCTAATGATGACTGACCACTGCAGCCCCTTGCCTTCCCTGTGAAGCTTGAACATCTAAACTAAGTGACCAGATCACTGCGTGCTGTTTCTAATGATGACTGACCACTGCAATCACTCCTTTTCAATGTGAAGATCCAACATGAAAACTGACTGACCACATCCAGTTCTCTGCCATCAAGTCCAAACAGATTTCAAGCACACTCGTACAGTCTACACTGATGTCTGAACTGTCAGGCCCATTATAGAGCTAGGTCTTACTGACGTGGGTCTATGGATTAATTACTGACATGATACACAAGTTTTCCACCAAATCAGACAAAACAGTGGCCATGCCCAATCCACCCTGGTATTACAGAAGTATGAACTTGTTAACCTCATGACAGACAAGTTCCGCATCAAATTAGACACACAGTGGCCATAGTAGGGGGACAGCCAGCGCTGGCAGGGGCTGTGTGTGTACCTGCTGATAGGGCCGTTTTGACAGATGTTGGAGAGTTATTTCCCATCATGAAGCTGGCAGTATGAACTGTGGCACCCAACTTGCTCAGGCAAGTCAAATACATGCAAATCAACCATTACAAAATGTTTTCAACAAAGGTCGACAGAAGTACTGCTGAGGTGAGTTAAACGCTTACAAATTAAGAATTACAAATTAGCTCGTTTCACTGAACGCCTACCTTGCACTGAAGAGATCTAAGCTAAGTGACAAACTCGTTCATTTTCATTGTCCTATTTATTTGCGTCTTGCCTGAAGAAGACCTATGAGGTCGAAACGCGTCGTGTTTTGTCTTGTGACTCGTTTGTCCACGTTTCTCTTGGCGGTTCGCTAACATTTATTTAAGATTTGTAAGAATTACAAAACATTTTCAACAAAGGCCGACAGAAGTATTGCTGAGGCAAGTTGAATGCTTGCAAATCAAGAATTACAAAATGCTTTCAACAAAGGCCAACAGAAGTATTCCTGATGCGAGTTAAACGCTTACAAATTATGAATTACAAACTGTTTTCAACAAAGGCCGACAGGAGAAGTACTGATGATCATCTTGCTGTGATGAGTAAAATACTGGCAAATTAAGAATTACTGAATGTTTGAATACAGTCCCACAGGAAAAGCATTGATGAATGTTGTCCTTCCATGTGTCATTTTATTTTGTGTGATATAAGAATGGTTAGTAAAATCAGGAGACTGAAAAATACTGCAGAACTGCTGAAACCACGCTTAAATAATACATAAAATAAAGTAGAAGGGCTGCTTATCTATTACACAATACTAAACACATAAGTGATTGTTTTTTACAAGACTCTTCAGCCGTGTGAAATAACATGCATAAAAAAAAATTCCACAAGCTATACTCCCCAGATGGCAGTCACAATGACGACTTGCTGATGCCTGTGTTGAATTATTCACTTAGTTACTGGCAATGTCGAAAGGATAACAACCCCGTATATATACATTAACATGAGCAGTCAAGTCACCAAGTGTTGACCTTGGCGATCGATTGACAAAAACAGACACACACCATGTAGGTGTGCATCCATGAAGCAAATAGACGGAAAGATTATACTTTCAGACATATCTTATTCTTGGAGGTTAGCCAAATCTGGCTACCATGAACTGTCTAATACTTATTTGTATCATACAGGAATAATATTTGACTTAGATCTGCAACAAAAGGAGTTCGAAACTACAGTATTTCAACTGCCCCCTGTGTGTGTGTGTGTGTGTATGTGTGTGTGTGTGTGTGTGTGTGTGTGTGTGTGTGCGTGTGTGATGGATCCAAGGACTTAACACCATGACAAGTTCCTTACCACAGAAAACAAAACTGATATACCACTGTAACTGAAATGGGTAAACACTGTCTTTACACCACCCAAAGTGACAGCAGGTGAGTTGAGCAGAGCAAGACCAAAAAGTTGGAAGAAGGCAGAATGACTCTTACCTTGGCACCAATAGCCCTGGAAGAAAATTCCCCTGAAAAACGATAACACCATATCAACATGTATCCCATGTTTCTGGACACCATAAACAGTGCGATCATCTCCACAACATTCCCTGGATACAATACAGCTAAGAGAACACCAGATCCGCTTGCATTCCATGACTGTGCACACAGACGCACAGCACAAACATCTCCACTACATTCACTGAAAACAATACAGCTAAGAGAACACCAGATCCATGGGTTTTCCATGATTCTAGACACAAAAACAGCAGAATCCTCTCTCAACATCCACTGGATACATTAAGAGAAGGATTCAGCTCAAGAGAAGGATTCAGCTCATGAGAAGAATTCAGCTCAAGAGAAGGATTCAACTCACGTGGATTATCAAGCCCAGCCATTCAGAAGGATGGCAGGCTCATGTCCATCTATCTCACTTTATCAGACATTTAAAAAAAAAAAAAAAAAAAAAGACAGCAGAATCATGTCCACGGAATCCACCGTATCTACATGACCTTTTGACCGAGAAGTTTGGTGCGAGAGAAGAGGAGGAGAGGAGCGGGAAACTATACCTTCAAGGCATGCAGTGAAGCACCCTTCTTTTGACAAGCTGGAAATTATACTGCTTATAAGTTCACTTTCCTTCAGCTGCAAGAGTCAGACAGCCAATGGAAGTGAAGACAGCAGTAACATCCATTATGATGGCTTCCACGGAGAAAAAGCACAAATCGCTCAGATTCTTTCAAACTGCTGTTGAATGATGCAAATTGGAGATCCAGAGGTGTATCATCCGCTTTTCTGTCCAACCATAACCAGGACCAGTTGTGTGTCGAGCTTTGGTCACTCTCCTGCACCTTGGCAGTGTCTGACTCATTCATGACATGACACTGACATTATTTCAATCTTTTTTTAGGTAGACAAAATGGCAACTGCTCTTTTGAAGAAGTTTACAGGAGATTTTGTGACCTCAGTGTTGTCTGCCAGCAAACAAATAAACAAACAAAAAAGATGACCGGTGTTCCACACACTTTTCTCTTCCCCCCCCCTTTTTTTTTTTTTCGCTAAAAATTTTTTCCTGCAGTTTTTCATTGCAACATTTAACTGAAATCAGTGAATTCTCAGAGAAGTTGGGTGCCCTGGTTTTAAACAAAGAATCTCATTCACTGGCCTTTAGTAAAAAGCATCTCAAGTGGGCAAGACAAAGAGAGATTTGTGCTTAAAGAGCTTACCACAAACATCCCTTAGCATTTTACAATCACCACGGCTTCATTTACCTCAATAGTTTACCAAACATGTCATCACATACTGTGTCCTTTTCCTCAACACTTTGTCACTCGCATCCCCTTGTTTACCTCAATAGTTTCCCCTATACATAACACACTGACATTTACCTCAACAGTTTCCCATATACATCACACACCATGACATTTACCTCAATAGTCTATGACACACACACACAATGTGTCATTTACCTCAGGAGTTTACCACAGACGTCACATTCTTTGGGTTTGCTGAAGGTGTGCATGACGTAATTACGACTGCCTCCTGCTGCCGCTGGCTGTGTGTTGTCCCTGACATCAGACAGCAAAACAGGCACCTGATTATCATTTTTTTCCCCATCAACAGAGTGATATTTCTGAGATATTAAAGTGTTCATACCCGCTCACCACAAAAAGCACTGTTGTTAACAAAGATTTCTGGCTGGTGTCTCTCTCTCTCTCTCACACACACACTCACAACCTTTTCAGTTGTTAACCTCTTCCCTGCTTGCCCCGTGTCTATTACAGGGTCGTTTTCATGATCTTGTACACCCGTAACCATGTCTATTATGGGGTACTTATTCAAAAACAGTTGCTTGTATATCATACCAATGACCAGCAAAATCCAACTATTATGACACCACATCATAGCACAGGGTATCAGAAAAAAACATGCTACAAAGCTAAGAGATATCTCAATAAATGAACGAGTAGTGAACAGATGAGTGAATCTACTGCAATTTGGCCCTGGCACTCAGCAAAAAAGCTCTTATACTGTGGCAGGGAAAGGGTTAAGACTCATTGCTGTTCCTTTATATGCTACTAAGACATTGCACTTTCGCTATCTGCTCATTTGATGATCCTATTGATATTGTCATTTTTAGATTGTACTGATATGATCAATTTGATGAATGTACTGATGTTGCTGATTTGATGATCTTTTTGATCTTATCGATGATCACTTTGACATTGTTGATGATATATTTGATGTTGTTGACCTTACTCATGTTGATTAGATGATTCTATTAATGTCATTCCTCTGATGATCCTATTAATATTGTTCATTTCATGATTCTGTTGATGCTGATTAGGTGATTCCTTTGATGTTGTTGATTTCGTAACCCTATTGATGCTGCTAACTTTGTGACCCTATTGATTATTTGATTACATAACTGTTGTGATGTTCATTTCATGATCTTAATAATGTTGTTGAGCTGATGATCATATTCCTCCGCGACTGATATTGTCCATGAACTCACAGGGCGAGTGTGATGGCTTCTAGCCACTTCTGCTGCTGCTCTTCTGTCTTGGCGAAGAAGGTGAAGGCCATTTGCTTATCCAGTTTCACCATGATGAACGAATAGTTCCACTGCACACAAACCACATGGGCACACACACACACACACACACACACACACACACACACACACACACACCACACGCTCATGTATAGGCATGGCATCACCTGGTATCTTACAAACCACCCTGCAACAAAACTTTTCTTCTGGCATGAACACTGAATGAGATTATTCTGTGATATGAAGGATATATTTTACCCTGACATGAACTACCAACAACTATTTTCTTTCATGTAAGTAATTTCTAGTCCCCCTGCTCTGCACCACTAACAAAATATGCTCTATGAAGGACTATTCACCTCTGATATGATCCTACAATGACATTTTCTATTACATTATGGACTATTATCCCTCTGTTTTGAATAAACAATAAGATTTTCTATCATACAAAGGACTATTTTTCCTCTATCATGAAGTAACAATGACATTTTCTGTCATATGAAAGACTAGTTTCCCTCTGTTGTGAAGTAACAATGAGAATTTCTATCATATAAAGAACTATTTCCACATATTATGAACAATCAAAGAGAGGTTTTGTGAAAGACTCTTTTTCAAACTCTGTCATGAACAACTATTTATATCAAAGACTATATTTCCCTTTCAGGGTTCCCACTTCCTCACAGAGAAAAAAATTCAAGGGTTTTTTCAAGGGTTTCTAAAGGGGATATTTTAATTTTTAAGGGGCAAATTTAGCCGCACAATTGAAAAAAAAGAGTGAATAATTACCTTACAAATGTAATCCAGCCATGATGATAAGGTGATTACACTTCTGTAGTCTTTTCCACGCTCAATATTATATACAAAAAATAAAAAATGAAGTCTTTATACAGAAATTGAGAAATCAGAAAAAGAAAACTTTTGATCTGCTTTGCGGACCAGTATCTGACATGGGATGTCCAGCTGCTTCTGTTTCAAGTCCTTATTCAATGAGTCATCAAAAAGCATGACATATTCATTAATTCTCTACTGGCAGCTGCAGCCGAGGCCCCCTCTGGCACATTTCAGGAGGAAGCTCAGCAAACTTTACTTTTAAAATACAGCCACTGTATGTGTTGTCGTGTGGAAGTGTGTGTGAATGGTTGGCGGGCCTGGACTAGCCTAATGCTTGTTCTGGGGCAGGATAGGGAGCGGGGTAACCCCTCTTGAAAAGGTGAACATGGGTAGCCTTCCTGCAGCTACACACTGAACTGTTTTTTTGTTTGGTTTGTTTTGTTTTGTCTGTGTGTGTGTGTGTGTGTCTGTCTCTCTCTCTGTCTCTGTGTGTGCGTGTCTTTCTCTGTGTGTGTGTGTGTGTGTGTGTGTGTGTGTGTGTGTGTGTGTGTGTGTGTAAGATAGGATATGTTGCTTATAGCCCAGCCAACCGCAAAGGGCCACATCAGGGCTGTCACCACGTTGTGTGTGTGTGTGTGTGTGTGTCTGTGTGTGTGTGTGTAGGCTAGCTGGTAGGTAAATTGGGGGGGGGGGGGGTAGGGGGGTATGAATGGGGGGGGGGGGGGTAGGGGGGGTATGAATGCTGTCTTTTAAACATGAAAGGATTTTTTTTTTTTTTTTTTTTTTTTTTTACAAATGCGCACACACGAGTCACTTAGTCAGTGTCTATGGAGATGACGTGACGAGTGATTTGAAGATTTGAAGATTCAGTCTGTGATTTCACTCTTTTTTCAGTTCTGACAGAAAACGGAGCAATGCCAAAAGTTGCAAGATATCTATTTTTGGTTTCCCCACACCGATAGTTCGTCGCAATCGAGTAATATGGAAACATTGCTGCAAACAGTTTCGTAATGTCTTCAGCAGATCGGAAACTGTGATGATTGTTGATGGCATGAATCGTCCACAACACTTCAGCTTTCAACACGTCTGTCCCACTAGCTGTTATTGTGGATTGGCTGACGATTCTTACTGAGGAAAGGGTCTGACCTGATGTTGATGAATTTGATGATTGCCGAACGAAGTCCGTAAGACTAACTACCAGCCTACTCGCTTTTCCAATTCCACGTATTTTTTTCCTCTTTCCGTGACTTGCAACCGCCGATTCACCCATTGCCCGAACATCAACAGTCTTTTTACACATTTTACGGAAAAACGCATGTTTGTTGTCTCTGCATTCAGTGATCCAGCTTCGATATTCTTCCTTCTGTAACCACAACGGATCAAATGCGCAATTTCCTTTAGGCATGATGGCAGACGCAACAGTGCTGGAATTCACCGAAGATGAGGGAGCATGGCACTCTTTGTCGGAAGTCGAACTGCGCATGCGCAAACGATAACCAACTATTGAATTGCTTCCCTTTGCTTGAAAAGCAAAACGATTCGAGAGGCGAAAATCGATGTCTGAAGTCTTGTTCGCGTTTGTTCTTCGATTCGTCTTCAAATGTTACGGTCAGTTTTGGTCCGAAAACGATTTTTAAGGGGATTTCAAGGGATGGTAGGGATATCTGCAGTTTTCAAGGGCCTTTTTGACCCAGTTGTTTTTTAAAGGGTTTTCAAGGGTCTTAAAGGGGCGTACGAACCCTGCCTTTTGTGAACAACTAAAGGATGATTTGTTATATTTGAACTACTTTTTCCCAGGCAAAGGCAATCAAAAACATATTATCAGTAGAATCATTTCTCCTCCATCATGAAAAAGAAAAAAAAAGATGTTATCATTCCTATATACATGGCTATTTTACCCCTGTCAAGGACAATTTTAAAAAAAGTGTTGTTATATACAGGACTATTTTTCCCTGTCACGAATAACAAAAAAAAAAGATGTTATATCCAGGACTCTTTCCTCCCCTGTCACAAGCAATACTGTAAGCAGTTTGCCATGGTAATACTGGCCAAAGCCTGCAGCAGTTAGCCATGATAAAAGTGTAGCTTGCAGCAAGCTGACATGGTAAACTGGCCATGGATGGCGACGGTTTGCCCTGGTAAGCTGGCCATAACTTGCAGCCGTTTGCCATGGTAAATTGGCCATAACTTGCAGCAGTTTGCCATGGTAAATTGGCCATAACTTGCAGCTGTTTGCCATGGTAAACTGGCCATGACTTGCAGCAGTTAGCCATGGTAAACTGGCCATAACTTGCAGCTGTTTGTCATGGTAAACTGGCCATAACTTGCAGCAGTTAGCCATGGTAAACTGGCCATAACTTGCGAGCAGTTTGCCATGGTAAACTGGCAGGGTTCTTACTCATTTTTCTCTTTAAAAATTACAAACTTTTTAAATACTTTTTAAAGACCCTTTCACAAAATTTCAAGGCCCATGCGGCATGACACACGCACTAAGACACAGACACACATACATGACACACGCACTAAGACATGGACACACATGTATACATGACAATGACATACACACAAAGTAAAAAAAAATCACATAACTATGTTTGTAGGCAGCAAGCTCTTGTAAAAATGTAATCCAAGGACACAAGTTATCCCAATATTCAGTTCATTTTCTAGTGAAGGTTGTTCTGCACTCACAGTTCTGATCAAATTATCCTCTCAGCCTCTTAGTTCTAAATTCACATGAAAATGTTGACAAAATTATGTCCACAGCATTACTGTGATGATGGACCACAAGCAAGCAGGGTCTTTTTCTTTTATGGTCTGCTCAACCTGTGTCATCTCAACCTTTTTCTCAGCCACCCTCCTCTGGATAGCATTTGACTCTGCTATCAGAGTCAAGCGGCCAAACTTTTCAGCATCCTCTGACAATTTGTTGGCAGACTTCTCCATCTCAGCAATGTCGTTTTGGAGACGTGCTTTTTTGGCTCTCAGTTCTTTAGTTTCTTCCTCTGCAGCCTCTCTCTTCCTGTTCCCCTTTTTCCATAGATATCTGTAGGAGACGGGAATGGCCCAACTTCCTGATAACTGGACCAAGTGCACCTTTTATGTCCTCAGCAGTGGCATGGCCAAGAAACTTGGAGCTCAAGAAGGCAGTCCTGACATGCTCTTTCTCCCATATGCGGACATATATATCCATCTGCTTCTCTTGAAGATGCTGGTTTAGTGTCTCGTCAAACAGAAGAACATACTCAGTGTGCTGTTTGATCTGGTCTTTCAGTTGTTTTTTGAAGTATGGGGAAAGTCCAAATGTGTAGAGGTATGTGGTTTTGCTTTCCGCACATTGAAATGACTGAGCTATCGCACTATCAGGAAACATAGCAGCAAACACATCCCCGATGTCACTACTTGATTTTCATGCTGTAATGACTATCAATGCTTTTCAGTGTTCACAGCATTTCTGCTTTCAGAGAGTCACTTTTTTGTACATGTCCATGAAGAGTCCTGGAGACAATGTCGTTGGGTTAGCTGTCGCGTTGATACTGTGGCCGGGTGCTGGATGAACTCGCTGGCATCACCCAGAGGAAGCACTGTAGCTACTGATGGGAGCCAAAGCTTGTGTTGCAGATACATTCTTCTTGTGCTTCTGGCCTGTTCAATATTAAATGAAGAAATTGTATATAAACATGCATGTTCTTGATGGTATGCTGAAACTTTATATTTGTGTGTGTGTGTGTGTGTGTGTGTGTGTGTGTGGTGTGTGTTGTGTGTGTGTGTGTGTGTGTGTGTGTGTGCGTGCGTGCTTTATACGTGCATGCGTGTGTGTGTATGTGTGTGTGTAGTGCGCGTGTGTGTGTGTGTGCGCGTGTGCTTTGTGTGCATGTGTGTGTGTGTGTGTGTGTGTGTGTGTGTGACCATCAAGACAAATGCTTAAATGTCTATAGTACTGTTTATGTTATGATATGCATGGCAACACCTAGTAAAGACAGAATTTGAGAGAGGAGGAGGTGGTGGAATGGAGGGGAGGGGGGGCACAGAGATGAAAAGAGTGTGAGAGAAACTTGCAAAGATAAGATAAAGTTACTCAGAAACAAGTGTGTTTTGAGAGAGAGGACTCACAGAGAGAGAGAGAGAGAGGGGGGGGGGAGAGAGGGAGAGAGAGAGAGGGAGAAAGAGAGAGAGAGCGAGAGAGAGAGAGAGAGAGAGAGAAAGAGAAAGAGAGAAGAGAGAGACAGACAGACAGACAGAAAGACAGAGAAAGCATGTGTGCCGTTTATGAGCATGTGTAATCAAGTGAGCGCAACCAGACAAGTGGAGCTGGAGAGAGAAATCGGAATCTGCATGTAGCGGAAGTTTGCCAGATTTGAGATTGCGTCAACGGCAAAAAAAGTGACAATCGTCTAGATGAGGCACCCCCCCCCCCCCCCCCCCCCCCCCCCCCCCCCCCCCCCCCCCCCCCCCCCCCCCCCCCCCCCCCCCCACTAATTTCTCGCTTCTTTCTGTTTTTTCAAAATTGCCTTTTTCAGTATAGATAGAGGAACCCTACACTAACCCTTTAGCCTAATAGCCCTATGCTGACGGAGAAGCAAAAGCGTCTTGAAGTTTAGTGGCAAATAGAAGCCGACCCGGTTTCACTGTAGGGGGGGGGGGGGGGGGGGGGTGCCTCAGCTAGAAGATCGCACATAAAAAAAATCGATGCTTACCTTGACTGTGAACAATCACAGCTTTCTCGCCCATTGACGAAACGTTGATCGTTTTCGCACAGATGTGGCAGTATGCAGCCCTTGGATTTGCAGGGTCACGCCTCAGCCACTGAGAAAATTCCGGCTTTGTGAGCCAAGAAGCTCTAAATAGGCACGAGCCGGCATTTTTCTTCACATCGAATACCCGGATGTGCACAAACAGAGAAGAGCGTTAGGCCTCGTTAATTATCTCCCTTGCGTCGTCTGCTACCAAGCCAGTTCAAAACCGGTCAAGTTCAGAAAACGATTCGCGATTTTTTTTTTTTTTATCAAGTTTTCTGTAAAATTTAAAAGAATCTGCGGCAGCAGTTTGATTTCGTTTGCAGATGACGGCAGAATATAAGCTGGGAAGATGAAATAGCTGCTCAGTTGATGAAAATTAAAGACTTTTACAAACCTTTGACTAGAATGCTGTTTTTTACTGACTTTTTAAGGGCTTAAAAATGAGGTGGTGATTTTTACAAACTTTTACCGACCTTTTAAAAAACCGTACGACCTGACTGGCCATAACTTTGCAGCAGTTTGCCATGGTAAACTGGTCATAACTTGCAGTTAGCCATGGTAAACTGGCCATAACTTGCAGCAGTTTGCCATGGTAAACTGGTCATAACTTGCAGTTAGCCATAGTAAACTGGCCATAACTTGCAGCAGTTTGTCATGGTAAACTGGCCATGACTTGCAGCTGTTTGTCATGGTAAACTGGCCATAACTTGCAGCAGTTAGCCATGATAAACTGGCCATAGCTTGCAGCAGTTAGCCATGGCAAACGGCCATAACTTGCAGCAGTTAGCCATGGTAAACTGGCCATAACTTGCAGCAGTTAGCCATGGTAAACTGGCCATAATTGCAGCAGTTAGCCATGGTAAACTGGCCATAACTTGCAGCAGTTTGTCATGGTAAACTGGCCATAACTTGCAGCAGTTTGTCATGGTAAACTGGCCATAAACTTGCAGCAGTTAGCCATGTAAACTGGTCATAACTTGCAGCTGTTTGCCATGGTAAACTGGCCATAACTTGCAGCAGTGTGCCATGGTAACTGGCCATAACTTGCAGCAGTTTGTCATGGTAAACTGGCCATAGCTTGCAGCAGTTAGCCATGGTAAACTGGCCACAGACTGCAAGGCTTGCCCTGTGCAGTCAGTGTGTGTGGCCACACAATGTTGTACCTTTTCTCCTTTCTTGTCGTTGGTCCCCGCGCCGCATTCTGTCTTATATTCTCCCAACACAATGGCATCCTTGAAGCTGTACACCTCTCCCTGCAACAGGGAAAAACAACTTCATACTTCAACCAGACCTGAGGAAAGACTCTCAGTGATAGAGGACAAAACACAGACAGACTGGAACAAAGAGGGAATACAGGGGGATGGAGGATGAAGGGTGGGAGTGTGGAAGAGACAGAGGGAAGAAGAGAGAGGGGGAGGGGGAAGGGGATGGAGAGAAAAAGAGAGGAGAGAGAGAGAGAGAGAGAGAGAGAGAGAGAGAGAGAGAGAGAGAGAGAGAAAACTCGAAGACAGACTCAAAGGAAATAGGGAGGGGGGAGGGGGCAGACATAGAGAGCATGGACAGAGAGAGAGAGTGAGAGGGAGGGACGGGGAGAGGGAGAGAGAGAGGGAGGGAGAGAGAGAGAGTGAGGGACGGGGAGAGTGAGAGAGAGAGTGAGAGGGAGGGACGGGGAGAGGGAAGAGAGAGGGAGGGACGGGGAGAGGGAGAGAGAGAGTGAGAGGGAGGGACGGGGAGAGGGAGAGAGAGAGAGAGAGGGAGAGAGAGAGAGTGAGAGAAAGAGAGAGACAGAGTGGGAAACTAACAGAAAAGCACATACTGACATGTGAGTAAACAAATAAGGGCATGCAAGCACAATACACACAGACACAGAGTGGCGACTCACCCGAGTTTTACACATGAGCATGACCTTGTCGAAGAGGAAGATATGTCTGCAACAAACCACAGTCACAACTGATCACCACACAGGACACTGTTGGTTGAGCTGACCTCCCCCATAACAGAGAGAAAGATGGAGAAGGGAGGGACAGGAATATCACACACCACAGTCACCTCCCCACCACAGAGAGAAAGATGGGACAGGGATCTAATAAACCACAGTCCCTACTCATCTCCACAAAGGGCACAGAGAACAAAGCTCTCTCTCTCACACATACACAGAGACTGGGATGGACGGAGACACAAAAAGATGAGAAAGACCTCATATGCAATGGCATTAAGTGCCAGGATATTGACAGTGACACTGTATTTTGTGGATGACAGACAGCAAGAGATAAGGAGAGAGAAAACAAATATGACGCCCTCCCTTTTTTCTTTCACACTGCATTAGTTTTTCTTCTTTGTTAATCGATGGACAACTGACATAAACACAAACACTGACAGCTTTGAAGAGCATGTTGACATATCTGACAAACATAGCATCACGCCCATCCATTTCAGATTGAAGTAAACACACACACACACACAAAACAAGATGTAAAACAATGCTTGTGTTGTGTACAATACGGAACAGACAAGCAAATTGTTGACAAATGTCTTCATCACAAATAACCGACATAAACAGATGCCAAAACAATACTGCCCAGACGGCTGTAGAAGAAGAAAGGAGATGACAGCCATCTGGACAGTATAGTTCTGTGCAATTTTTTTTAATGGGCTCCAGAACAGGTCTGTTAATTTCTCTGCAAAAGACCTCAAGTGACAGTTAAAAACCAGTTCGTTAATTTCTGTCCTTTTCAGCTAAAATGACATCCTTATACAGGCCTTCCAGTTTCAGTCTCTCTCTCTCCATCACATCTCAAATGGCAAGGTCTTTTGGAACAGACAAAAAAGCTGATGTCTAGCGAGAGGCAGGTAGTTGATACATGCCCAAGAATCCATGGCAGCTAAGGAGTTCTTATTGACAAACTCTGTGTGAATATCCACTATGGAGGGTCAAGGAAACACACACACACACAACAAACATATTTATGGGTGGGTCCACACTATGGTGATAGGTTCTCAGGTGAAGAGAGTTGTCCAACTTTCACAGAGTCGGCTGTGACGTGAGAACCAAAGTTATACAATACTTTGCTACACTCTGTTGATATCACCAACAGAACTACTGTCAAATGACAAATGAAAAAAAGCTATGGAAGTGGGAAAACAGCCGCAAGCTCAGCTTGTGGTACCAATGTAAGTAAAGCTGATACAGTGGAACTACTGTCCAGTCTACACAATGTGTGTACAGATGCCAGTTAAAATGGAAAGTGAAACACTATGAATACATCTGCAGAGATGGTAAAAGATCAGTTCTACAGATGGTTTAGTTAGGAATATTTGACCCTATCTCTCCATACTTATCCAACTGCTGATACTGATCAAATAAGTGTACCGTCAGATATTCTTGTCCCCTACCTATCCATACGAATAAAATCACTGATACTGATCAACTTAATCAGCATATCATCACAGATATCCTTTCTCTCCTACCTCTCCACACCCTTCTAACTGCTAAAACTGATCCTGGATGTGTGGATAGCAGATGTATCACCACATTTACACACATTTGTCCCTGCCTTTCAAAAGCCTCCTCACAGTCTGCTGTGGCAAAGGCAATCATCCCATGTTCTCTGCTGGTGTCTGGCAGCACACAGATCCACACAGCGCACATCAGCAGTGATCTGACTTTAGTGTCTGGAGCTTAAACACATCTTCTAGCACCCCTTGGCACACCTGGGGTCTGTCCACATGACATCAGTCAGGGCAGGATGGACACCTGTCTATTCTCATCTCTATTACACATCGTTCAGGACCCCTCTGCACACCTGGGGTCTGTCCACATGACATCAGTCGGGGCAGGATGGACACCTGTCTATTCTCATCTCTATTACACATCGTCCAGGACCCCTCTGCACACCTGGGGTTTGTCCACATGGTGTGCATCAGGGCATGATGGACACCTCCCCATTCCCAATCTCCTGTTAGATAGCTCCACCATCTGTCACCCACACCCTCCTTCACAACCACATCCAAATACACACAAGCCTCTTTTCTCCTCTTCCCACTCCATATTCCCAATTCCTCTCTGATAAAAGACATTCATACAGACATGCATGCACACACATGTGTTAATACACACACACATACCAACAGGAAAATCAAAATAAGTCTCTCTTCATGTCTGGTGCAAAAACTAAGATTAGTCTTCAGATTTCAGTTAATTCTACTTTATATGAAGTGTGTGTGTGTGTGTGTGTGTGTGTGTGTGTGTGTGTGTGTGTGTGTGTGTGTGTGTACACGCGTGCGTGTGTGCATGTGCATGCGTGTGCGAGCGCGCGTGTGTTTGTGTGTGTGTGTGCGCGCATATGTGTGTGTGTGTGAGAGAGAGAGAGAGAGAGAGAGAGAGAGAGAGAGAGAGAGAGAGAGAGAGAGAGAATGAAAATGTAAGCAGTGCAGAAAAAGTCAGAATCTGTTTAGCTGTTATGAGGCCTTGGATCTTGACTAGTGAACAATTCATGGAGAAAATGGAAGAAGTACCAAGGAAAGACGATCCAGGCATCCGAGTTGATCAACATGCATCATCATCTCTCCTTCAAACAATAACTTTGTGATCAGTCCTGGCCTGGAAAGAGGTCTGACTGTCAAGCCCATTGCAACGACTGGATGCAGCTGTGCGGTCAATACAACTGGTCACTAGCAGCCATCCTCCAGGGACCCAACCATGCTGCCACTCTTCAGAAGGAGATAGATCAAGGCAGACACTGCTCAGAACAATGATTATGAATAAGGCTGACACAGCTCAGAACAATGAGCATGGGCCAAGGCTGACACAACTCAGAACAATGAACATAGATCAAAGCTGACACAGCTCAGAACAATGAGCATAGATCAGGGCTGACACAGCTCAGAACAATGACCATAGATCAGGGCTGACACAGCTCAGAACAATGAGCATAGATCAGGGCTGACACAGCTCAGAACAATGACCATAGATCAGGGCTGACACAGCTCAGAACAATGAGCATGGATCAGGGCTGACACAGCTCAGAACAATGACCATAGATCAGGGCTGACACAGCTCAGAACAATGAGCATAGATCAGGGCTGACACAGCTCAGAACAATGACCATAGATCAGGGCTGACACAGCTCAGAACAATGAGCATAGATCAGGGCTGACACAGCTCAGAACAATGACCATAGATCAGGGCTGACACAGCTCAGAACAATGAGCTTGGACCAAGGCTGACACTGCTCAGAACAATGAGCTTGGACCAAGGCTGACACTGCTCAGAACAATGACCGTGGATCAAGGCTGACACTGCTCAGAACAATGACCGTGGATCAAGGCTGACAAAGCTCAGAACAATGACCATGGATCAAGGCTGACACTGCTCAGAACAATGACCATGGGCCAAGGCTGACACAGCTCAGAACAATGACCGTGGATCAAGGCTGACACTGCTCAGAACAATGACCATGGGCCAAGGCTGACACTGCTCAGAACAATGACCATGGGCCAAGGCTGACACTGCTCAGAACAATGACCATGGATCAAGGCTGACACAGCTCAGAACAATGACCGTGGATCAAGGCTGACACTGCTCAGAACAATGACCATGGGCCAAGGCTGACACAGCTCAGAACAATGACCGTGGATCAAGGCTGACACAGCTCAGAACACTGAGCATGGATCATGGATCAAGGCTGACACTGCTCAGAACAATGAGCTTGGACCAAGGCTGACACTGCTCAGAACAATGACCGTGGATCAAGGCTGACACAGCTCAGAACAATGACCGTGGATCAAGGCTGACACAGCTCAGAACAATGACCATGGGCCAAGGCTGACACTGCTCAGAACAATGACCATGGGCCAAGGCTGACACTGCTCAGAACAATGAGCATGGATCAAGGCTGACACTGCTCAGAACAATGAGCATGGGCCAAGGCTGACACTGCTCAGAACAATGAGCATGGATCAAGGCTGACACTGCTCAGAACAATGAGCATGGACCAAGGCTGACACAGCTCAGAACAATGAGCATGGATCAAGGCTGACACTGCTCAGAACAATGACCGTGGATCAAGGCTGACACTGCTCAGAACAATGAGCATGGATCAAGGCTGACACTGCTCAGAACAATGAGCATGGACCAAGGCTGACACAGCTCAGAACAATGAGCATGGATCAAGGCTGACACAGCTCAGAACAATGACCATGGATCAAGGCTGACACAGCTCAGAACAATGAGCATGGACCAAGGCTGACACTGCTCAGAACAATGACCATGGGCCAAGGCTGACACTGCTCAGAACAATGACCATGGACCAAGGCTGACACTGCTCAGAACAATGAGCATAAATCAAGGTGTTACACAGGGAACAGTTTGCCAATTACATTCCCCATAGTACATGGCTGTATGACAAAAGCAATAGCAGATCTCTGTATATCTAGGTACACTTAGCAGAGACACACACTTAGGAGGCAACACAGTGTATGGCCACTCATAATACAAGCTGGGGTGAAGAAAAGCAGGCCGCAGTACAGGGCCCTGGTCTCACCTTTTCTCCCCGTAACGATGATCCCACCTGAAAGGGGGTGCATGGCTAGAGCTAGGTCTTTCCTCTGTCCTGTGTCAGGTTGAACTTACATCCACCAACAAAGGGAGTACATGACTACAGCTAGGCCTATATCTGTCCGTGTCAGGTTGATCTAGCATCTGCCAATAAAGGGAGTATATGACTACAGCTAGGCCTATATCTGTCCTGTGTCAGTTTGAACCTATATCAACCAATTATGGGGGAACATGGCCAGAGCTAGGTTCATGTCTGTCCCACGTCATGTTGAAACTGTCTTCAAGACATCCTAGATATCTGACAGGGCAGGCTTAACAGCACTTTCAATCACACTTTGCTTCATACACAGATGGTGACAGGGCAGGCTTAACAGCACTTTCAATCACACTTTGCTTCATACACAGATGGTGGACTAAGACTGAAATCTTGACAGTTATCACATGCCGGACCTGACCTACAAAAAAATCAAAGTGGCTGACAACAATCAATGAAGGATCGTCGTTTCATGATTTCTATTTTGTTATTTTTTCCTTTCCTTATTGAACAAGGCCATTTTTTCCTGAAGTAAAGTCTACAGTACTGTCTCAGCACTGTTCAAGCCATCATTCAGTTTGTAATGTGTTCTCCCTCATCCCCCCTTTCTTTTTGGGTTAGCATTTCATCACAAAGTGTCTCAGCATAGCACTGTCAATGAAATCATTGCATGCCATGCCAAAAGTGTCACACTTCACAGCTCTGTATGTTAGGTTAGAACAGCCCTCACTGAACATCACTGAGAGACTTAGCAGCAGTGCAGTGTCTCTTTCGGCGAGTTGCCTCATGATGACTTGACACTGACTGCTCTGCATGGATTACCATTATATGGCTGTGAATGGGCAATCAAAAGGAAAGGTGTGGGTGATATGCTACTGAACTGGCACAGAACATGAGATGGGAAAAAAAAAACTTTTAAAAACCACATGACCACCACCAACAAAGCAACACCACTGTTATACATACACAAACACACATGAAAGCACGCACACACGCACACACACACACACACACACACACACACACACACACACACACACACACACAGATCAAAGATGAAATTATAACAAAAATGAACTATTGGAAAAAAATGAAAAAGAAAGAAAATATAGCAAGAAAACGCGGAGAGAAACAAATGAAGGTGGGTCTGTTTTTCAATGAGGCTCTTCTGCTGACAACAGCCCACTGCTGATGGTCTGACCTGTGGCTTTGTGTGGTTTAGTTTGGGTCCACCGCCTTCACCACGTGGCCACTGAAAACTTTGACTCCTCTTCATGCCTTACTGACGGAAGTGTGACTCATGGGTCTATCTGCTGCAGTTTGGGTCCATCGCCTTCACTACCCCAAGAACACTGAAAATCCCCACTCCACCTCATGCATTCACAACACCGCAACCTAACATTACGTATGGAAAGTTAACTCCATTAACTTAACATAATAACAACCACGTAACAGAAATTATTTGAGGGCAAAAATGACCACAAAAACAATTTTCCTGGTCGAAGGCTGGGTTCCATGTATCTACCTAAGCGTAGTAATTTGGTGGCAAAGAGTTCCAAGTCCTGGGATTGCATGCTGGCGACATGTTATTCCTTGTTCACTGAAGTGCGACACAGGTGATAAACCCACCCTGGAAAACGACCAGCACTCCCGGGGCAAGTGAAGAAACAAACACACTGATCATCCTGGTGCCTACCGCATCACAACACATCCTTAGACACCCACCAGACATCCACTGAACACAACCAACATGGGAAAAAAACCCACAACACTCACATAAAAACCACAGCAACACGTGTGATCATAATAATCAATCTCTACCTCTTTATGTATATAGTCAGTCTCTACCTCTTTATGAAAATTACTTTCTTTCTGAAAATCATTTTCTTTCAGAAAGAAGACAAAAGGATGCACAACGCATCAGAAGGCACATGAAGTGGAGGCAGGCACCCTACCTGTTTCTGACCCGACTGTCCAGATGGGAGAGAACCTTCAGTTCCCCGTCTTTCTGGAATCGCCCATAGTCTTTCAGGGAGGTGTTGGCTGGCTGAGGAACACACAGTCACACTTCAATCATCAGCACACTGCCAACTTCACTCACATGGCCAGGTGTATTGACAGACACCCCCAGTACACTGCAAACATCTTCACTCACATGGCTAGGTGTACTGACAAGTCACCCCCAGTACACTGCCAACATCTTCACTCACATGGCCAGGTGTACTGACAGACACCCCCAGTACACTGCCAACTTCACTGACATGGCCAGGTGTGTTGACAGACACCCCAGTATACCACTAACATCTTCACTCACATGGCCAGGTGTATTGACAGACACCCCCAGTACACTGCCAACTTCACTCACATGGCCAGGTGTATTGACAGACACCCCAGTACACCACTAACATCTTCACTCACATGGCTAGGTGTATTGACAGACACCCCCAGTACACTGCCAACATCTTCACTCACATGGCTAGGTGTACTGACAGACACCCCCAGTACACCACTAACATCTTCACTCACATGGCTAGGTGTACTGACAGACACCCCCAGTACACCACCAACATCTTCACTCACATGGCCAGGTGTACTGACAGACACCCCCAGTACACCACTAACATCTTCACTCACATGGCTAGGTGTACTGACAGACACCCCCAGTACATTGCAAACATCTTCACTCACATGGCTAGGTGTATTGACAGACACCCCCAGTACACTGCCAACTTCACTCACATGGCTAGGTGTATTGATAGACACCCCCAGTACACTGCCAACTTCACTCACATGGCTAGGTGTACTGACAGACACCCCCAGTACACTGCAAACATCTTCACTCACATAGCTAGGTGTACTGACAGACACCCCCAGTACACCACTAACATCTTCACTCACATGGCTAGGTGTACTGACAGACACCCCCAGTACATTGCAAACATCTTCACTCACATGGCTAGGTGTATTGACAACACCCCAGTACACTGCCAACTTCACTCACATGGCTAGGTGTATTGATAGACACCCCAGTACACTGCCAACTTCACTCACATGGCTAGGTGTACTGACAGACACCCCTAGTACACCACTAACATCTTCACTCACATAGCTAGGTGTACTGACAGACACCCCCAGTACACCACTAACATCTTCACTCACATGGCCAGGTGTACTGCCAGTACACCACTAACATCTTCACTCACATGGCCAGGTGTATTGACAGACACCCCCAGTACACCACTAACATCTTCACTCACATGGCTAGGTGTACTGACAGACACCCCAGTACACTGCCAACATCTTCACTCACATGGCTAGGTGTACTGCCAGTACACCACTAACATCTTCACTCACATGGCCAGGTGTACTGACAGACACCCCCAGTACACTGCCAACATCTTCACTCACATGGCTAGGTGTACTGACAGACATCCCCAGTACACCACTAACATCTTCACTCACATGGCTAGGTGTATTGACAGACACCCCCAGTACACTGCCAACATCTTCACTCACATGGCTAGGTGTACTGCCAGTACACCACTAACATCTTCACTCACATGGCCAGGTGTACTGACAGACACCCCCAGTACACTGCCAACATCTTCACTCACATGGCTAGGTGTACTGACAGACATCCCCAGTACACCACTAACATCTTCACTCACATGGCTAGGTGTATTGACAGACACCCCCAGTACACTGCCAACATCTTCACTCACATGGCTAGGTGTACTGCCAGTACACCACTAACATCTTCACTCACATGGCTAGGTGTACTGACAGACACCCCCAGTACACCACTAACATCTTCACTCACATGGCTACGTGTATTGACAGACACCCCAGTACACTGCCAACATCTTCATACTTAGCAATGTTACAAACTTTATTACTTTAGGTATCACAAACATTGATTGTTTACATTTAACACTGGTACGAACGGTACAATTTTAGTTCTCATAAATACAAACTGTGTCAAACTTAACACACTACTAATTGCATGACTTTGGTTCTGTGTCAACGAAGTGTACAGTTTTGGTTCTTTACTAATAAATCCTGTGTCAACGCAAACTCCACTACAATCCAAATGATTTAGGTTCTCACAAATACATACAGTGTAAAAATTAGCGCTACAAATTGTGCAACTTTAGTTCTAACTAATACGTATCATGTCAAAGTTAACATGTCACAAACTATTGACTTTACTTCTCTTAAACACATACTGTGTCAAATTTCATGCTCTCCAAATTGTACAACTGTAGTTCTAGTTCATGAACTCTACATAGTATGGTCTCAGAATTCCCAAACACATGGAAAAAAAAACAACCAAACAAACAAAAAAGCCTGAATACTTACCATTTTCAAGTCATTAATACTGAAACGAAAAACAAAAGTCATCTTAATATCAAATCAAAGTCAATAAACAAAATTAAAATTACTCAGATATTTAATTTTATTTGTAAAATGAATTCAAGTCACTTTGACTTAAAAATATGTCATCTTTAAGGAAAAAAAGAAATTAAAGAGGAAAAGCAAACATGCACATCCCAACAGGGAACTAGTTTTTCTACAAAAAATTGTATGAGTGGATAAATTACATTTGAAAAAAAATCATCACTTTACAAAATCAGTATGAAGAAAGGCAAAAACAATGATTTTATACAACTTTGATTTTATGTTGACAGGATTATAAGGATGTATCCATATGTATGTGTGCATCACGGTTCATGTTTACTGGTATTTCAAGTTTTCAGGCAACAAAATCCCGACAAAAATATCAGCAACAGATATTGCATGCTCAATGAATTTTAGTTTCACCAGATGCTCCTGATAGAGAAGCCAACAGCTGCATCAGCAGAACTTGATCTTTACCCATTGCTATGACCAGGCTACTGGATTTGTTTGACCTATTTACTCTTCGCACTTTGCGCTGAACCGTTTTTAACAATTTCCAATGAGATCACTCTTTGCAAGTGGTGTGTGTGTGTGTGTGTGTGCAGGTGTGTGTGTGTGTGTGTGTGTGTGTGTGTGTGTGTGTGTGTGTGTGCAGGTGTGTGTGTGCAGGTGTGTGTGTGTGTGTGGTGTGTGTGTGTGTTTGTGTGTGTGTGCATTCAAATATGTGTGTCTCTCTGTGTATGACTCAGTGTTTGTAGTGTGTGTATGTGTGAGCCCAAGCCGAAAGAGAGAGAGAGAGAGAGAGAGAGAGAGAGAGAGAGAGAAGGGTTTGTTGTAATTTTATGGAAGTAGTTATATAGCTCCTATCCTTGGTTTGAGACTATACTCCAAGTGCTTTATAATCCACATTTTCCTGTGCATGATGGGCTGCATACCTGGTCAGCGCTGAGTGACAAGCTGCCTGCTGGTACTACACTCAGTTGCTGCTGGTCCCATTACATCAAACACCAGTCACACAGTTTTTCACGCATTCTGTCCATTTTTCAGAGGATGCACATGTGTATACAAGTCATCCAAACCAACCGCTAAACTGGCCTCCTCTTCCAAAGGCTGGTGAAGGGAGTTTATGTATGCCCAAGATGTTCTGCGTGCATTCACATACAGAATGTCAGTGTATACTTTCATTGAAAGGACTTTTCAGGAAATGATGTCAGAAGTAATATTAAAAACAGAATGTCAGTGTATATTTTCATTCAAAGGACTTTTCAGGGAATGATGTCAGAAGTAATGTTAACTCTTGAGTAAATAATCCCACGAGAAGTTCTGGTCCCTACACTGTTCAACACACACACATACACCCTCCCCCCCACCATCCCCCATTCCAACAGAGGGAACCCTGTCACTGATCATACAGTGGGGCAGAACTGTGGTAGATGACTAGTTAAGGAGTTCTGGTCATAACACTGTTCAATATCTCCCATCCCCCTCCAACAGAGGGAACACCATTAGTGTCTGTTCAATGGGGCAAAACTGTGGTAAATGGCCGAGTTCTCATCATAGTAGCGTTCATCTCCATCCCCTTTCCTTCCTCTCCAACAAAGGGGACAATACCAGTGTCTGTCCAAAGGGGCAGAACTGTGGTAAAATGACTGAACAAATCTGGTAAAAGATGCTGTTCACCCCCCCTCCCCTTCCACCACAAACACATCCTTCTACCAAAGGGAACAATATCAGTGACTATCCAATGGGGCAAATTTCTGACAGATGACGGAAGAAGTCTGGTCATCAAAATGTTAATTTTCCCCTGTCCTGCAAACAGGATGCTATCAGCCACTATCCACAGGGATGAACTGTGATAAATGATTGGACAGGCCTGGTCCCCATACTGCTCCCCTCCCTCCTACCATCCTACAGACAGGATGTTATCAGCCACTATCCACAGGATGAACTGTGATAAATGATTGGACAGGCCTGGTCCCCATACTGCTCCCCTCCCTCCCACCATCCTACAGACAGGATGTTATCAGCCACTATCCACAGGGATGAACTGTGATAAATGATTGGACAGGCCTGGTCCCCATACTGCTCCCCTCCCTCCCACCATCCTACAGACAGGATGTTATCAGCCACTATCCACAGGGATGAACTGTGATAAATGATTGGACAGGCCTGGTCCCCATACTGCTCCCCTCCCTCCCACCATCCTACAGACAGGATGTTATCAGCCACTATCCACAGGGATGAACTGTGATAAATGATTGGACAGGCCTGGTCCCCATACTGCTCCCCTCCCTCCCACCATCCTACAGACAGGATGTTATCAGCCACTATCCACAGGGATGAACTGTGATAAATGATTGGACAGGCCTGGTCCCCATACTGCTCCCCTCCCTCCCACCATTCTACAGACAGGATGTTATCAGCCACTATCCACAGGGATGAACTGTGATAAATGATTGGACAGGCCTGGTCCCCATACTGCTCCCCTCCCTCCCACCATCCTACAGACAGGATGTTATCAGCCACTATCCACAGGGATGAACTGTGATAAATGATTGGACAGGCCTGGTCCCCATACTGCTCCCCTCCCTCCCACCATCCTACAGACAGGATGTTATCAGCCACTATCCACAGGGATGAACTGTGATAAATGATTGGACAGGCCTGGTCCCCATACTGCTCCCCTCCCTCCCACCATCCTACAGACAGGATGTTATCAGCCACTATCCACAGGGATGAACTGTGATAAATGATTGGACAGGCCTGGTCCCCATACTGCTCCCCTCCCTCCCACCATCCTACAGACAGGATGTTATCAGCCACTATCCACAGGGATGAACTGTGATAAATGATTGGACAGGCCTGGTCCCCATACTGCTCCCCTCCCTCCTACCATCCTACAGACAGGATGTTATCAGCCACTATCCACAGGGATGAACTGTGATAAATGATTGGACAGGCCTGGTCCCCATACTGCTCCCCTCCCTCCCACCATCCTACAGACAGGATGTTATCAGCCACTATCCACAGGGATGAACTGTGATAAATGATTGGACAGGCCTGGTCCCCATACTGCTCCCCTCCCTCCCACCATCCTACAGACAGGATGTTATCAGCCACTATCCACAGGGATGAACTGTGATAAATGATTGGACAGGCCTGGTCCCCATACTGCTCCCCTCTCTCCCACCATCCTACAGACAGGATGTTATCAGCCACTATCCACAGGGATGAACTGTGATAAATGATTGGACAGGCCTGGTCCCCATACTGCTCCCCTCTCTCCCACCATCCTACAGACAGGATGTTATCAGACACTATCCACAGGGATGAACTGTGATAAATGATTGGACAGGCCTGGTCCCCATACTGCCCCCCCCCCCCCTCCTCCCTCCCACCATGCTACAGACGGACTGTCCAGAGTAGCAGAACTGAGGTAAATGACTGAGCAGGCCTGGTCTCAACTTTGTTCCCCCCCCCCGCCCCCCCCATCCCTCTCTGCCCTGTCTAACAGAGGGACATTGTTACTGTCAGCAGAACTGAGGTAAATGACTGAGCAGGCCTGGTCTCAACTTTGTTCCCCCCCCCCCCCCCCCCCATCCCTCTCTGCCCCTGTCTAACAGAGGGACATTGTTACTGTCAGCAGAACTGAGGTAAATGACTGAGCAGGCCTGGTCTCAACTTTGTTCACCCCCCCCCCCCCCCCCATCCCTCTCTGCCCCTGTCTAACAGAGGGACATTGTTACTGTCAGCAGAACTGAGGTAAATGACTGAACAGTCCATTCACACCCTTATTCACCTACCTTTCCTGGATTTCTTCAATCAGCTGCAAAGCCTCATGGTCCCTCTTCACCTCGTTGACATACAGTGATAAGTCCTGTGCATCACACAACATTAACCATGGACATGTTAATCCTTCATCGTCTCCATGTGCAATACAGCACCACTAAACATTAACCATGAACATGTTAATCCATTCATCATCTCCATGTAAAGTACAGAAATCAGTCCAATGCACCACACAACATTAACCCTTAACATGTTGATCCCTTCATCACAGAACAGTAATTCATAAGCCCTGAACATGTTAATGCCTTCATTATCTCCATGTGAAGAACAGCTACAAGTGCTGTGAGCACTATGCACCACACAACATTAACCCTTAACATGCTGATCCCTTCATCACAGAACAGTAATTCATTAGCCCTGAACATGTTAATGCCTTCATTATCTCCATGTGAAGAACAGCTACAAGTGCTGTGAGCACTGTGCACCACACATTAACCCATAGCACATTAATGACTTTATCCTGTCCCAGGAAAGCGAGGGATCTTAAAACAACACGGCAGTAAAACAAAACAGCATCTGTCAGTCAAGCTCATTCTGTTGAAATGCACTGTTGGCTTAAGCCTTTTTTTTCTTCCATTGTTGTTGTTGTTGTCCAAGTGCACGGACAATCTTCTTTTCTGAACACAAAATGGTGATGGCAATGTCACAGCAATGCAGGCTTTTCACCTAAAGACAGAATGACTAAACTTTTGGTCAGACGATGTTCTTGCCAACACATCCCACCACAATACTCCCACCATGTATGGCGTCCCCCACATCCACACCATTTCATTCCATGACTATCAACATATTATTGTATTCCCACCATGTATGGCGTCCCCCCACATCCACACCATTTCATTCCATGACTATCAACATATTATTGTATTCCCACCATGTATGGCGTCCCCCCACATCCACACCATTTCATTCCATGACTATCAACATATTATTGTATTCCCACCATGTATGGCGTCCCCCCACATCCACACCATTTCATTCCATGACTATCAACATATTATTGTATTCCCACCATGTACGGCGTCCCCCCACATCCACACCATTTCATTCCATGACTGTCAACATATTATTGTATTCCCACCATGTATGATGTTCCCCCACATCCAAACCATTTCATTCCACGACTATCAACATATTATTGTATTCCCACCATGTATGATGTCCCCCACATCCAAACCATTTCATTCTATGACTGTCAACATATTATTGTATTCCCACCATGTATGATGTCCCCCCCACATCCACACCATTTCATTCTATGACTGTCAAACATATTATTGTATTCCCACAATGTATGATGTCCCCCACATCCACACCATTTCATTCCACAACTATCAACATTATCACTATAGTATTCCCACCACATATGGTGTCCCCCTCTATCCCCACCAGTTTGTTCCATGATTGAGTCTACCGACTCTGGGCAGCTGATATCAGCACAGTACCTGCATTGCTTCCAGAGCCAGTTCCAGATTGGACCGGTCGTCATCACTGCGATCTGTGTTCTTGATCAGTTCCTGAGCGTAGACAACAGCCAGTGCAAAACATCATCATCAACACCACAGCAATATACATAACAATGGAAATACACCATGATTTCATGGCTCTAAACTGAAACATTGAGCAGGCCTCACCCACCAATTGAAAAAAAGGAAAGATCAGTGAAAAAGCAGTGTACAGTCTGCAACTGACTGATCGGCCCCACGAAAACAACAGTCAAAACCGATAATAAAAATGGGGAACCCAGAGTTAAGAAAGCCTGTGTATTCTGAGCTATGACTGTCAGAAACTGGCAAGCAAACAGGAAAGAGCAATACACAGTGACAGATAAAAAATCAGCTGTTGAGATTCTTTTTCATGGCTTTTCTCAGTAACACTACAGCCACTGAAAGACTAGTCTTCAGTGTCAGAAAACTTCCTCATCCATGTGAGCCATACTGCCAGCGGATCTTTGCTACTTCTGCCTCAAGTGCTTGTACTTACATCTTTGCCGTTCGCAGCTGAAGCTATGCCTGTCTTTTTTAAACTGTTTATAATCGTGGACTGCTGTGTTATTTTTTGCGACAAGAAACTTCGCTGCTTTGAATACACTACTATCAGACCATCAACTTACGCTGTCCTTTTGATGAGCCTTCTATTTGAAATCTGCATCGTACTCTTGACTTTTTGACTTACTCATTTTTGCTTGATCATGTGGTGTTTATGAATGACCGATCAAAGCAAAAATAATATTCAGGTATCGTTAATGATGCTTACTTTGCATGTCACTCTGGCAAGAGTAATTCTTTCTGTGAACAGTGGTCAAATTTGATTTCTGCAAAGCACTGGTTTTCAGACTGTCAAATCAACTGCAGCTTAGTAGAAGATAACTCTATGGTGAGCTACCAACAGAATCAAAAGAAAAAAATCCATACACACGCCGCTGCCAATGCAGTATCTGCACAGGTCAGAGTATATGGAAAAAGTTGCTGTTCACAGCTTGAGAAGTACAGTGATGCAGTTGCTCCCAGCTTTATACAGTGACCAAATTTCTCTTTTATCTTTCCTCTCTTGCACTCTTCTTACTCCCTTGCCTAGGGCCAGTACAAGACAAACACTTGTCTGTTGTTTCAGTACCTTTTGGTAGGTAAGCCATATAGCGGTTTGTCAAACAACCACTACCACCACCACCACCAAGTTGATCTGACACAAATTTACCACCATCATCAATTATTTTACCTAGGTCTCAAATATTTCCTATACTCACTATACTCTGCCTGCCTATCTGTTCCTCCCCCTCTCCCTTTCCTGCCCACATACACGTCCTAATGTGCCCATTTTCAATTAAAAAGAAAAACATATTTGTTTGTCATTCTCCTGCTATTCCTACATCACTATACACACTCTCTCATTAAAAAAAAATCTGGCCTGGTCACAACCCTGAGAAGGCCC
>CM031618.1:25230922-25240922 GCA_018398815.1 Conus ventricosus
TACAATTCTATACAACCCTCCTCCAGACATCTCATCCAAAGCCTAGCTTCCTAATACCAGCACAATTCTATACAACCCTCTTCCATACAAATCTCATCCAAAGCCTAGCTTCCTAATACCAGTACAATTCTATACAACCCTCCTCCAGACAAATCTCATCCAAAGCCTGGCTTCCTAATACCAGCACAATTCTATACAACCCTCATCCATACAAATCTCATCCAAAGCCTAGCTTCCTAATACCAGTACAATTCTATACAACCCTCCTCCAGACATCTCATCCAAAGCCTAGCTTCCTAATACCAGTACAATTCTATACAACCCTCCTCCAGACATCTCATCCAAAGCCTAGCTTCCTAATACCAGCACAATTCTATACAACCCTCCTCCATACAAATCTCATCCAAAGCCTGGCTTCCTAATACCAGCACAATTCTATACAGCCCTCCTCCAGACAAATCTCATCCAAAGCCTGGCTTCCTAATACCAGCACAATTCTATACAACCCTCCTCCAGACAAATCTCATCCAAAGTTTGGCTTCCTAATACCAGCACAATTCTGTACAACCCTCCTCCATACAAATCTCATCCAAACCCTGGCTTCCTAATACCAGCACAATTCTATACAACCCTCATCAAAAGCCTGGATTCCAAACACCAGTAGAGTACAATTTTTCACAACCCCCATCCAAAACCTTGCTTCCTAATACCAACATGATTCTATAAAATCCTCATTCAATGCCCGGTTTTGTAATACAAGCACAATTTTATACAACCCTTATCCAAAGCCAGGCTTCCTAATGGTAGCACAAGTTTATACAACCCTCAGCCAAAGCCAGGCTTCTTAACACCAGCACAATTTTATACAACCCTCAGCCAAAGCCAGGCTTCCTAACACCAGCAAAATTTTATACTACCCTCATTCAAAGCCCGGCTTCCTAACACCAGCACAATTACAACCCTTATCCAAAACCAGGCGTCCTAATGGTAGCACAATTTTATACAACCCTCAGCCAAAGCCAGGCTTCCTAACACCAGCACAATTTTATACTACCCTCATTCAAAGCCTGGCTTCCTAACACCAGCACAATTTTATACAACCCTCAGCCAAAGCCCGGCTTCCTAACACCAGCACAATTTTATACAACCCTCATTCAAAGCCTGGCTTCTAAATTCTTGAGATCATTTATTTACACAGCGCTTGTTCAAAGCCCTACTTCTTGATCAAAACTAAAACAGCATAAACTTTCATTTAAAACTACTGCCTTTTTGATACTAGTAAAATTCAACGAATTCTCATCCACAACGACAGCTTCTTAATACCAGTAAAATTACACAAACTCTCACTAAAAGCCAGTATTTCCAAGTACCATCAAAACTCTCCTTCAAACCTAATGCTTCCTGACAATGATACCGGTAAATCTGGACACAAGGAATTCACTGTCACTGAATTCACAGGTCACTTCTGTCGGCTCACCTGATATTTGAGAGAGAAAACTCACCTCATATCCCCTTTGCCTCCCAATCCCTCTTCTACCCCATCAATCTCTTAAAAAAAAAAAAAAACCTGTAAAATATCCTTGATAGATTAAAATTGTTGGGACCATTTTGTTAAGATACTGTGTTGACTACACAAGAAAAGCCTACCTCAATGCCAGTAAAAAATCAGCTCTGTATCATAGTGTGATTGTTGTGACCATTGTGTCAAAGGGGCAGATTACTCCAGGAAAATCCTACCTAAAAGCACAAATCAGCTTTACATCACAACGTGCGATTGTTGTGACCATTTTAGTAAGACTCTGTGCTGAGCGTGCTGGTAACACCAGGCAGAACCTACCTCAATGCGAGCAAAGATCAGCTCTATGTCCCTTGCTGGCAACTGAGACTGCAAGGCTCTGATGAAATGCTGCAAACACAAACATCCTACACATTCATGACAATTCTGAAACACATGGCTCTGATCAATGCTGCAAACACAAACATCCTACACACTCATGACAATTCTGAAACACATGGCTCTGATCAATGCTGCAAACACAAACATCCTACACATTCATGACAATTCTGAAACACACATGGCTCTGATGAAATGCTGCAAACACAAACATCCTACACATTCATGACAATTCTGAAACACATGGCTCTGATCAATGCTGCAAACACAAACATCCTACTCATTCATGACAATTCTGAAACACATGGCTCTGATCAATGTTGCAAACACAAATGTCCCACAGGTTTAGGATAATTCAAACAGAAGGCTCTTATGAAGTACTGGAAACACAAACATTCTACACATTTCTGACAATTTTCAAGCACATGGCTCTGAAGACTGTTGCAAATATAAATGCTGTACAGGTTCAGGACAATTCAAATACATAGCTCTACTGAAATGCTGCCAACACAGATGTCCAACAGGTTTAGGACAATGTTTAAAGCACATGGCTCTGATGAAAATCCACAGAATGTTTAAACATTAAGGCTGTGAGGAAATAAACGAAATGACAGAAACGTAAAGATTCCACACAATCTTTGAACACAAGGATCTACCAAAATGACAGAAACACAAACATCAGGTACACTGTTTAAACAGAAAACTCTGATTAAATGATAGAAACACAAACATTCCACATAATGTTTTAACACAAGATTCTGATGAAATAACAGAAACACAAACATCATACGCAACTTTAAACAGGAGGCTGTGATAATATGACAGAAATACAAACATTCTACACAATGTTTAAACACAAGACTCTGATGAAATGACAGAAATACAAACATTCTACACAATGTTTAAACACAAGACTCTGATGAAATGACAGAAATACAAACATTCCACACAATATTTAAACACAAGGCTGTGATAATATGACAGAAATACAAACATTCTACACAATGTTTAAACACAAGGCTGTGATAATATGACAGAAATACAAACATTCTACACAATGTTTAAACACAAGGCTGTGATGAAATGACAGAAATGCAAACATTCCATACAATGTTTAAACACAAGGCTGTGATAATATGACAGAAATACAAACATTCTACACAATGTTTAAACACAAGGCTGTGATAATATGACAGAAATACAAACATCACACACAATGTTTAAACACAAGGCTGTGATAATATGACAGAAATATAAACATTCTACACAATGTCCAAATACAAGGCTCTGATAAAATGACAGAAATACAAATATTCACAAAATGTTCAAATACAAGGCTCTGATAAAATGACAGAAACACAAACATCACACACAATGTTTAGATGAAATGACACACACACACACACACACACACACACACACACACACACACATTTTGGGCAATGTTTAAACATAAGGGAAAACGTCTGCTTGTCTTTCACACTTTGGACAAGGTCTTTATAAGACAGAAAAAAATACATCACACACACAAACACATAAGAGATTCTATATAGTCAGACCCAGGAAGGATAAAAAAACACAGAAATACTGATGAAAGAAATAGTCGAAACAAATACAATACTAATACACATTACAGAATGATAGAACAAATATAACACTAAAACACATCAAACATTTATAAACAAATACAATATTAATATTAAAAAAAGTAATACAAATCAAAGACAAAATAAATGTAACCCAGATCAAAGAAAGACAAAATAACTAATACACCATAATCATTAAACGAAGTTGGACCAGGGAATACGGCAGAGGCAAGCATGTTTAGGGCAATACAGGAAGACAGAAAATAGGAAGAAAGAAAGCGGGCATACATCAGAAGGGAGGGGTCATCCTGAACAGACTCTTGGTTCTCAATTCTTGCCCATTTTTGTCACCGGCTACCCTTCACAAATAGTCAATTTTTTTTTTTCTTTTCTTTCTGCGTACGCAGGCTGATACTCCTGCGGACACTCCCTGTATAGCCAGGCAGTGGAGTTTTGTGTGTATGACCCTTTTTTATCCCGCCATTAAGGCAGCCATACTCCATCTTCGGGGAAGGTGCATGCTATGTGTCACGTGTCATCCATACCAACGGCCAAACTGGCCTTCTCTTCCGAAAGTTGGTGATGGGATTTTACGTGTGTGCAAGATGTTATGCGTGCGTTCACACACGGAACTCGGTTTATAGTCTCATTCGAAGGACTATATGGGGAATGGAGTCAGAACCAATGTTAACTCCGAGGGAAAAATCCCCCTATACCGAAATTCGAACCCGCAACCCCAGGATCACGAGTCCGGCGCTCTACCAACTGAGCTATCCGGCCCCCTAAAATAGTCAATTGACTGCATATCTTTAGTCTTCTTTGCCAGTAATCCATTAACGGTCACAAATCCTTCAATTATGACCACAATACATTCAAAATCAGCTTCTTTGGATCTTCTTTATCAACAACAATCACACATTCTTCCTTTTTTTCTTTGCCAAAAGGTCCAGCCCTGATGTGGCCCTTTGCAGTCGGCTGGGCTATAAGCAACATTATCTTATCTTGCCAAAAGGTCACACATATTTATGCCTCTTTTGCTAATAATCCAGTCTCTTTTGCCTATAAAATCCAGTATGTTATCCTATATCCTTCTATTTCATTTGTCAATAATCCAGTAACCATCACACACCCTTCCATCTCATTTGCCAATAATCCAGTCACTATCCCATATCATTTCATCTCCTTTGCCAATAATCCAGTCACTATCCCATATCATTTTATCTCCTTTGCTAATAATCCAGTCACTATCATATATCCTTTCATAATAATAATAATAATAATAAGGAACATTTAGTGCGCTTAATCTTAAACAAAAGCCCTAAGCGCTTACAGCAATAAGCCCTAACACACACACAGACACACACACACACACACAAACACACACACGCACACACACACACACACACACACACACACACACACACACACACACACACACACACACACACGCACACACCCACACACCAGCGAAGGAGCAGAAAAATTATGTTTTGAAGAGAGTAGTTTTGAGGGAGGACTTAAAAGAAGAAAGACTGTTTGAGTTTCGGAGTGCACAAGGGAGATTGTTCCAGCAGGAAGGAGCCTGAAAAGAAAAAGAACGTTCACCAAGTGTTCTGGCCCGAAAACGAGGGATTTGCAAAATGCGAGTGTCAGAGGAAGAGCGAAGCTGTCTAGAAGGAGTATAGGTCGACAGAAGTTTAGAGAGGTAAGATGGAGCGAGGCCGTCCAATGCCTTGTAACAGAGCAAAGAAAGTTTGTACTTGATGCGTTTTTCAACAGGAAGCCAGTGCAAAGATTTGCTAATAATCCAGTCACTATCCCATATCATTTCATCTCCTTTGCCAATAATCCAGTCACTGTCATAACATATCATTTCATCTCCTTTGCCAATAATCCAGTCACTGTCATAACATATCATTTCATCTCCTTTGCTAATAATCCAGTCACTATCATAACATATCCTTTCATCTCCTTTGCTAATAATCTGGTCACTTATCACATATCCTTTCATCTCCTTTGCCAATAATCCAGTCACTGTCATAATATATCCTTTCATCTCCTTTGCTAATAATCTGGTCACTATCATATATCCTTTCATCTCCTTTGCTAATAATCCAGTCACTATATATATCCTTTCATCTCCTTTGCTAATAATCCGGTCACTATCATAACATATCCTTTCATCTCCTTTGCTAATAATCTGGTCACTATCATATATCCTTTCATCTCCTTTGCTAATAATCCAGTCACTATCATAACATATCCTTCCATCTCCTTTGCTAATAATCTGGTCACTATCATATATATCCTTTCATCTCCTTTGCCAATAATCCAGTCACTGTCATAATATATCCTTTCATCTCCTTTGCTAATAATCCAGTCACTATCATATATCCTTTCATCTCCTTTGCCAATAATCCAGTCACTATATATATCCTTTCATCTCCTTTGCCAATAATCCAGTCACTATCATATATCCTTTCATCTCCTTTGCTAATAATCCAGTCACTATCATATATCCTTTCATCTCCTTTGCTAATAATCCAATCACTATGATAACATATCCTTTCATCTCCTTTGCTAATAATCCAACCACTGTCATAACATATCCTTTCATCTCCATTGCTAATAATCCCATCACTGTCATAACATATCCTTTCATCTCCATTGCTAATAATCCAGTCATCATCATACATACTTCAACGTCTAGTCAACAGTCTTTTTTTTTTTTTCAGAATGACTGTTTAGCCAAACATGATAGTGTAGTTATTGCCATGCTTCACTCAAGAAAATATAACAGTATTTTGAAGCACCATATCTTGCATCAATACCTCACTATACTCTGCAATACCCATTGATTTCAGTCACCAACCCAAACCACTCCTCTCTCTCTCCTTTCCTCCTACTCCTCCCCTCCCACATAACAGTAACACAAACAAATGAACATCAGACAACAGGCTGGAAACGACTAAAGAAAAAAAAAATCTGTAAGATAAACATGTGTGTATGAATATCAGAACAGAGCACCAAGAACTGTGTTGACAAATTTGAACCCACAGAACCATACAGCGATGCTAACGTAAAGTTCTCTACACCAGCAAGCCATACCAATGACTATGGAGAACGTACCGTGACAACCATCTCCAAAGCATCAACATAGTTCTTCTCTGCGTCAATACATACAGTGACAACCATCTCCAAAGCATCAACATAGTTCTTCTCTGCGTCAATACATACAGTGACAACCATCTCCAAAGCATCAACATAGTTCTTCTCTGTGTCAATACATACAGTGACAACCATCTCCAAAGCATCAACATAGTTCTTCTCTGTGTCAATACATACGTGACAAACATCTCCAAAGCATCGACATAGTTCTTCTCTGCGTCAATACATACCGTGACAACCATCTCCAAAGCATCGACATAGTTCTTCTCTGTGTCAATACATACCGTGACAACCATCTCCAAAGCATCAACATAGTTCTTCTCTGTGTCAATCAGCTCCTTCAGACAGTGATCTCTCCTTGTCTTGGGCTGGGCCAGGCACGTCTGAACCAAAGGAACCAGGCCTTTCTTTATACAGCATAGTCATTCCTGTCTTTTGTCATCGAAATCATCATGTATATTCTTGTCTTTAGTCATAGATCATGTTCTTCTTTCCTGTGTTTGATCATGATGCACACCTCTCCCTATCTTCAGTCATACAACATATTGTTTCTCCTCATAGAGACACAACACACTTTATTAGCGTCTTCATTAATTTAATACTTTCATTTCTACCTGTAGTCATATCACACTTTTATTCTGGTCTTTAGTCACACTACAAGTTTTATTATTATCTTTACTCATTTCAAATACTTGTTTCTCAAATCAAATGGAGAAACCTGCAGTCAAATGGCTACAGCCTTTGCCTGTGACAGTCAGAATCAAACTACTTGAGGGGTCAGATTTTCACCGCAAGAAAACCGTCTTCATGTCCACCCAATAGCAGTACAAGGGCACCTGATGCAGGTGTAGAAAGGTTAGGGCAGCGGAAAGAGAGGGATGGCTCCACCTTCCATCATGCCCAGACCTGACCACAGGGCCTCTAACAGTTCACTGACCTACAGCCTTAGACTATGTATGGCACTTCAACCTTTGAAATTATAAATTTCAGTCATGTAAGATTTTTTTTGTTGGTCTTCAATTATATAAAACATTTGTTTCTGTCTCAAGTGATATCAGACATTTACTCCTGTCAATAGTCAAAAAACCTTCTTTTTTCCTTTATAAATGTCAAACATTAAATCCTATCGTTAGTCATGTACAACATTTACACCTGTCTTTACAGTACTCATGTACATTGCAACTTTAGAGGCTTAAGTTCTCAAAGTCCCGGGCCTCATCCAAACTAGCCCCTTCCATTCCCTGCTCCAAATATTGTCACAGATCCCATCTGAACTATCCCTTAGAAGTTCTTGACTACCCCTCCAGCAATCCTCACCATCGCAGACCCCCATCCAAACTATTACCCAGGTGTCCTTATTGTCCTACACCGCCTTCCAAACTATCCTTACCATCTCAGAACCTCATCCAAACCAGAAACCTTCATCTCACCCAAACTATCCCTCAGGAATCCTCAATACCCAAGACCTCCATCCAAACTATCCCCAAGATCATCACTGTGTAAGGCCCCCATCCAACTATCCCCAAAGAATCCTCACAGTGTCAGAACCCCATCCAAACTATCCCCAAGAATCATCACAGTGTCAGGCTCCCATCCAAACTATCCCCATGAATCCTCACTGTGTCAGACCCCATCCAAACTATCCCCAAGAATCCTCACTGTGTCAGGCCCCCATCCAAACTATCCCCCAAGAATCCTCACTGTGTCAGACCTCCATCCAAACTATCCCCAAGAATCCTCACTGTGTCATACCCCCATCCAAACTATCCCCATGAATCCTCACTGTGTCACACCCCCATCCAAACTATCCCCAAGGATCCTCACAGTGTCAGACCCCCATCCAAACTATCCCCAAGAATCCTCACAGTGTCAGACCCCCATCCAAACTATCCCCAGGAATCCTCACAGTGTCAGACCCCCATCCAAACTATCCCCAGGAATCCTCACTGTCCCAGACCTGCAAACCATCCCCAGGAATCTTTTCTGCCCCAGACCCCCATCCAAACTATCCCTTGGGAATCCTAACTGTCCCACGGGAAACTACCCCCCACCTCACTGTCTCCAAGTCCCCATCCAAACTATTCTCCAGGAATCATCACTGTCTTAGACATCATCACAGAAGAACAGTATATAACGAAAAAATCAGTCTGCGGCTGGGGTCACAGTAATTCCCCAGAAATCCTCCATGTCTCATCCAAATATATCCCCCAGGAATCCTCACTGTCACAGACCTCCGTCCAAACTATCCCCCATGCATCCTCACCCCATCCAAACATATCCCCCAGGAATCCTTACTGTTCTAGACCCCATCCAAACATATCCCCCAGGAACCCTTACTGATGTAGACCCCCATCCAAACATATACCCCAGGAATCCTTACTGTTCTAGACCCCCATCCAAACAAATCCCCCAGGAATCCTTACTGTTCTAGAGCCCCCATCCAAACATATCCCCCAGGAATCCTTACTGTTGTGGACCCCCCATCCAAATATATCCCCAGGAATCCTTACTGTTCTAGACCCCCATCCAAACATATCCCAAGGAATCCTTACTGTTCTAGACCCCTATCCAAACATATCCCCAGGAATCCTTACTGTTCTAGACCCCATCCAAACATATCCCCAAGGAATCCTTACTGTTCTAGACCCCTATCCAAACATATCCCCCAGGAATCTTTACTGTTCTAGATCCCCATCCAAACATATCCCCCAGGAATCGTTAGTGTTCAAGACCCATCCATATATATCCCCCAGGAACCCTTACTGATCTAGACCCCCATCCAAACATATCCCCAAGGAATCCTTACTGTTCTAGACCCCGATCCAAACATATCCCACAGGAATCATTAGTGTTCTAGACCCCCATTCAAACATATCCCTCAGGAACCTTTACTAATGTAGACCCCCATCCAAACATATCCCACAGGAATCCTTACTGTTCTAGGCCCCCATCCAAATATATCCCCCAGGAATCATTAGTGTTCTATACCCCCATTCAAACATATCCCCCAGGAACCCTTACTGATGTAGACCCCCATCCAAACATATCCCCCAGGAATCCTTACTGTTCTAGACCCCCATCCAAACATATCCCAGGAATCATTAATTTTCTAGACCCCATCCAAATATATCCCCAGGAATCCTTACTGATCTAGACCCCCATCCAAACATATCCCCCAGGAATCCTTAGTGTTTTAGACCCCCATCCAAACATATCCCCCAGGAATCCTTACTGTTCTTGACCCCATCCAAACATATCCCTCAGGAACCCTTACTGTTCTAGACCCCATCCAAACATATCCCTCAGGAACCCTTACTGTTCTAGCCCCCCATCCAAACATATCCCCCAGGAA
>CM031618.1:25243422-25260922 GCA_018398815.1 Conus ventricosus
TGTGAAAACTACACACATACATACAAGCATTGCAAAACCATTCTTGGGCATTTTAACACTGCCCTCATGCAAACACTTGCACACTGACACATCAAACCATGCATTTCCTGATCAGAGCTCAAGAGCTTATGAAAGGTGCTCCTTACTGCTTGGCTGCCATTATCCATGGATTGAGATAGCTATGAGACTTGAGGGAAACGAAACACACATGAATGGTGGTCTTCATATTATTACAAAAATCAACACTGCTGTCAACTGGTAGTGATATGCAGGAAATGATCTTTTACATCATCTTCATAATCGTCATCATGATCTTTATGTTACTGAAAAATGTTGGTTTTCAGTAGACTTCTATACTTTTAATTTCCTGTGTGCATTTATCATCCATCCTTTTCAGTTCCCTTCAACTGACAGAGTTCATATCATATGTCACATAATCTGACTTCAATTCGTGGATGTCAGGAACATTATCCTTTTCTTTCTTTTTTTTTTCTTTAAAAACAAAACCAAACAACTTCACTAATGAAGTATGCTGGGCAGTTTCTTCTTTCTTCAATTGATGATGCTGACATATTTGTCATTCATACTTTTGGAGAATGTGCTGTATTATTACATGCTGAATGGAAGAAAGGAAAAAAAAATCACTAAAATTATCTTTTTAATGTAAAGACTGAGATGTTCTATACTTTAGTGTCTCTCACTCTCAAGAAACCCAAAGAAATAATTCTTAATCCCTCCAGCTCTTTTGAAAACGTTGCCATTAATTCTTCCAGTTCTTTAGAATACATTCTTTTCATTCCTCCAATTGTTTGTTTTTTTCTCTTTACAAACTCTTAACAATCAATCCCTCCTGTTCTTTAGATTCAAAGCATAACAATTACTTCCTGAAGTTCTCTAGAAGGCATCTGATTCTCTGTTAATTCCCCCAGTGTTTGAAAAAGTAATGCAGTTCATTTCTCCAATTCTTTAGACAACACTGCTCTTAACAGTGTGTATGTGTGTGCGTGTCTGTGTGTGTGCATGTGCATGTATGCATGCTTGTGTGTGTGTGTATGTATGTGTGTGTGTGTGTGTGTGTGTGTGTGTGGGGGGGGTGTTTGTGTAGGTGCATGAGCATGTGTGCTTGGTTGTATGAGTGAGCATGTGTACCCATGTGAATCCACATATTCATACATGTCCATCTTTTGAATTAATGGTGTGTGTGCGATGGTGGTTTGGCCAGGGAGTGATAGGGGAACAAGTGGGGGTTAGGGGAGGGGGTGAGTAGAGGTAGAGGATAATGATAGGGGGTATGGGGAAAGGTGAGGGTGGGGGTGGGGGCTGGCAGCTTGAGTCACTGTGTACTAGTGTAAATTTCCACCTTGTCTTTCAATGTTTTTCTTTCTCTATTTATTTGTAGAATAATTAAGTGGTGAGAGAAAACAAGTGCATGGTAACAATTCGTGCATCATTATATTAATGACATGGCAAAATTTGAAGGAAAAAAAGGACGTAGGTGGTAAAGGAAATGAGAATGAAAAGTCAGGGAAAATATAAAATCCTTCCCTAGCAGCCTATGGAGACCAGCGTAACCCATCCTGAAGACAGAATTCTTCATATTACCCGCTCCTAGGCCTTCCGTCTGCTGGATTGGACTCATCAGGGAGGCACGGCTGATTGCATCTGTGGTCCCTTGACATCAAATAGAGATGTACCACATTCCATAGTATTCTCACCACCACTGATTCAAAAACGGAATCCAACAGCACTCCAAAGCATCCAGTGAAGGGTAGAGAAATAAAATGAAAAGAAAGTGTGGTGAAGAAATAAGCTGCTGAAAAACTAAAATCATATATATATATGAGGGTAAATCTTTGAGCCCATGCTTGAGGATCCACTTAAGGATGCAAGGGAGATAAGAAAAAAAAGTGTGAACAGAGTGATCAGCACAACTGTTCAATAACCAAGCATTTTCAGCAGTTAAGTACACACACAGACACACTCACACACACAAACACACACATACACACACAAGTCTGATCCAGCGGAGGAAAGGCGTCAGAGCTGGCAGTATGAATGGTTCTGTCTTCAGGATGGATTATGATGGCACCTATATGCTGCTAAAAAAGGGTTTATTATTTGTAATATATTTTTTCCCTGATTTGCCTTTCTCATTTTCTCTTGTTCCTCCCTCCCTCCCTCCCTATTTTGTTGTTGCTGTTGTTGTTTTGTTTGAATCTTTGCCAAATCACTGATGCAATGACGGAGGAATTGTTAGTTTGCACTTGATTTACCCCACTACTAAATTGTTCTACAAATAAATATATATATATAATAAATAAATTAAAAAAAAAAAATATAGTTATTTCACATATTGAAATGCAGTTCCAGTTGGAGATGGGTGATCTAAAATCTCATGGTTATGATGGTCCCATGTGGGGTGTAGACAACTTACATGGCCAGCTCCTGCAGATTTCCATAGATATCCTTGTCCTCATCGTACAGGTGGGACGGGGTGTTGGGGGGGAACCCTCCTCCTCTACCATGCCACAGCAACAAGGTACACCACCATTAGGACACACTCCATAGCACACAATGACAAGACTCTTGATAGGGTGACACTACACCTGACAGGGTGACACTACACCTGACAGGGTGACACTACACCTGACAGGGTGACACCACACCTCACGGGTGACACCACACCTGACTGGGTGACGCCACACCTTACGGGTGACACCACACCTTACGGGGTGACACCACACCTCACAGGGTGACACCACACCACGCAGGGTGACACCAAACCTGACAGGGTGACACTACACCTCACAGGGTGACACTACACCTGACAGGGTGACACTACACCTCATAGGGTGACACCACACCTGACAGGGTGACACTACACCTGACAGGGTGACACTACACCTCACAGGTTGACACTACACCTCACAGGGTGACACCACACCTCACAGGGTGACACCACACCTCACAGGGTGACACCACACCTCACAGGGTGACACTACACCTCACAGGGTGACACTGCACCTCACAGGGTGACACCACACCTCACAGGGTGACACCACACCTCACAGGGTGACACCACACCTCACAGGGTGACACTACACCTCAGAAGGTGACACTACACCTCAGAAGGTGACACTACACCTCACTGGGTGACACTACACCTCACAGGGTGACACCACACATGACACAACACATGACAGGGTGACACCACACCTGACAGGGTGACACCACACCTGACAGGGTGACACCACACCTGACAGGGTGACACCACACCTGACGGGGTGACACTACACCTTGTGGGTGACACCACATCTCATGGGCGACATGCCACGTCAACTGATGACAACACACCTGAAAGGGTGACACCATTCCTCGTAGAGTGACATGACATATAACATTACACAACACTTCACACTGTTAACACTACACTACACACTGTTACACCAGATTTCACACATCACATGGTTGCACTACACTTTCACATGGTTAAAATGACTGTGATCATCCATGACAAACCTCACTCCTACAAACAGACACTGACGCGATTACACTGCCATCACACACAGTGTATGGTTGATCCTTTAAACACACTGGCTTAAGCAATAGTACAATCCACACTAGAAACCAGGGATGAGAACATATTTTAAAAAGCAGAGGAGATTTTTCTGTTGGGGGTCAGGGGGCAGCGCCCCCTAAAGCTGAAGCATTTTTTTAATATATAAAGAAAAATCCACATTTAAAACCATCAAAATATGTTTCTAGCCTTCAATTCAAACCTCAAATTCTGAGGGTTTTTTTTTTCTTTCTTTTCTTTTTTGTTTTTGTTTTTTGTCAAACATGCAAATGGATTTAATACAGGGCTCTCTGCGTTTGTGGCTGGTCGATTTACGTAAGAAATGGGTTTTTCCGAAAATTACCTGCCCTTGGCCCTGGTTCTATTATTAGTAACTAGACGTCTAGGTTTTGTTTCACAACATAAAGTCAAATGACGAATGTTTCAGCTAACTGAGATAGTTTGACCATTGCAAATGAATGATAAAATATAACAAAGAAGACAGCAAAATCACCAACAGCTTACTTTCCAAAGTTTAATTGTTCTTCAATGCAGCGACACGCTGCCTGTGAACCAGGCGTTTCATGTGGTCAGTAATCGTAATGAAGCCACGACTTCCGAAGCTGATTTTCTTGTTGCAAGCTAGACATAACGCCTGCTCGTCACTGCTTTAGCATATGCTATCTCTAACTCTACTCCCACACACACCTCTTCCTCGAGCCAGTTTTCTTTCCAACGGTTGGGATTTTTTTTTGTTTTTTTGTTTGTTTTTGTTTTGCGATTTCGTTCGACGCCATGAATCACAGATGACACTCGGTCGATCGGCGCTGTAAGCGGATGTGCAGTGGTTGGCCGAGTCAACCGAATAAAAACCAGCCCATTTGGGTATAAGCCTAGAGTAATCTCGCCGGAGGCGTCTCGCCGAGATTGGGAGCAAAGAAAATCGCGATAGCTTTTTTTTTTTTTTTTTCGGCGGAGATTTTTTCAAACGGCGGACATTTTTTTTTAAGACGGTGGAACGGCGGAGAACGGCGGAGCTGTTCTCATCCTTGATAGAAACATTAACACTGAATGAACCAAAGTGTGCTCAGGGTTTCCTCAAAATTCAACCCACCAACCTGAAAAAACGATGGCATCAGTCAACAGTCAGTCATTTTGTTAACAGGCCGTTACAGTCAGACACTGACAAAAGGACATGAAACATCACAACATGCAGAACATCAACATGATTTACATGGATCTCAATTACATAAACTGAATAACACTGATTCCATCATCTTTGAAGACAAAAATGCTCTCAATACACATCACACAACACTCCTAACATATCTGTTAATGACGTAACGACCAATGTAATTCATTGCCTGCACTGAACAGCACGATCTGATAATCTTACTAAACTGTTTTCCAGATCCACAATGTCCATAGCCATATCATAGTCCACAGCCACTGTCCATAGCCATATCACAGTTCACAGCCACCGTCCATAGTCATGTCACAATCCATAGCCACTGTCCATAGCTTCACAGCCACTGTCCATAGTCATATCACAGTCCACAGCCACTATCCATAGCTATGTTATAGTCTATAGCCACTGTCCAAAGCTATTCACAGCCACTGTCTATAGCAATGTCACAGTCCATGGTCACTGGGCATAGCTATCTCATAGCCCATTGCCACTGGCCACAGCTATTCACAGTCCATGGCCACTGTCCATATTATGTCACAGTCCACAACCACTATCCATAGCTATGTCACAGTCCACGGCCACTGTCTATATGTAATAGTCCATTGTCACTATCCATAGCTATGTCACAGTCCACGGCCACTGTCTATGTCCATAGTCATATCACAGTCTATAGCCACTGTCCATAGTCATGTCACATTCCATAGCCACTGTCCATAGTCATGTCACAATCCATAGCCACTGTCCATAGTCATGTCACAATCCATAGCCATGATCTACAGCCATGTCAATTGTAGTCAATAGCCACTGTCCATAGCCATATCAAAGTTCACAGCCACTGTCCATAGCTATATCAAAGTTCACAGCCGCTGTCCACAGCTATATCATATTCCACAGCCACTGTCCATAGCCATATCATAGTCCACAGCCACATCACTGACAACTAGGAAAGAAAGCCAGGGAATGGATACAGGGGGGGGGGGGGGGGATAGCTACACTCTTCGCTGGTTACACTGTAGGCTGGGAAGTAATGGGGGTCAACAGGCAGACTACAAAGTCTGAAGCACAACATGACTCAACATATTCAACCTACAGGACGACACAAACACGGCAGCTTTTTACGTCCTTGTAGCGCAGCAGTATACTGACAAGAGGAACCAAAGACACAACAGCTTGACTGATTTTCTTCTTTTTTTAGTGATTCTTTTCAAAACCATTCTGCTGACACTGATTTAAACAAAGACCAACCAAGGAAACCAAAGACATGATAAGATAAAAACATTTCTAAGAGATTCCTTTCAAACTTATTTTGATAACAATTTATGCCAAGACCAAGGAAACCAAGACGACAGAATTTTAGTGTGATCCCTTTCAAAACCATTCTGACGAAAATGATTTATGCCAAGACCAACAAAGGAAACCAAAGACACACACAATAACATGACAGAATTCTATAGTTAAGCCTTTTACAGTTTATAGTAAACCATTCTGATGACAATGTCATGCAATTAACCCCACAACCCTATAACAACTAGTGTTGCAATCCTTTATGCACCATTCCAGCATTTGATTTGATTTAAGTGGTCAAAGGGCTGCACCAGAACAAGAAATTTGTCTCAGTACCAGTCAGATATTCAAACAAATCGGCCATACATGGTCATAATACTTGAAGCCAAAGAGACATATTTCAGACATGTAAAAGTATATATCACAACCGACTGAACAGAAAAATATCTCACTTCTTACATTTATAGAACCTTACTAAGTTACTTTAGAATAAGAATTAGAAAAACAAAAGAAAATAAAAGACAGCAGGGTTTAGAACAAGAACTAAAACAGAAAGAGAGAAAAAAGTTCAGGCTGGACTGGGTAAAAACACCAAAAGTGCTTTGTTGCAAGCTGTGTGAAGCTAACTGGCACTAGGAAACAGTGCAGACCTTCACAGTGGACAGTGAAAGGGTTAGACCAAAACACATACTGCAGAGTTGCAAGCACTGCATACACACACACATACACAAACACACAGACAAACACATTCTCCCTCTGTCCAGAGTACAAGCTCACACTCTGGCAGAGAATGCTGCAACAGCACAATTTCCATTGGTTAGTGATCCCAAGTGACAATCAATCAATGCATGGGCGTGTGGGGTGTGGCATGCCACAGGACTTCAAAGCCACTCTGTGATTGGTCAGGCTGTATCATAACCACATGCTGTGCAGTCAGACTTACATGGCCAAGCGCTCCAGGTCATTGTAATAAGGACGGTCACTACTGACAGACTCCCTAGTGCTAGGCTGGGGCCCAAAGGACCTACAAGACATGGTTTACCACACATCATCATAATTGTTAATGTCCCGACTGCTAGGATGGGGCCCAAAGGACCTACAAGACATGGTTTACCACACATCATCAAAATCGCTCATATCCCGACTGCTAGGATGGGGCCCAAAGGACCTACAAGACATGGTTTACCACACATCATCAAAATCGCTCATATCCCGACTGCTAGGATGGGGCCCAAAGGACCTACAAGACATGGTTTACCACACATCATCAAAATCGCTCATATCCCGACTGCTAGGATGGAGCCCAAAGGACCTACAAGACATGGTTTACCACACATCATCATAATTGTTAATGTCCTGACTGCTGGGATGGGGCCCAAAGGACCTACAAGACATGGTTTACCACACATCATTATAATTGCTAACGTCCGGACTGCTAGGATGGGGGCCAAAATGACCTTGAAGATATGGTTTACCACATGTCATTATCATCACTAATGATAAACTCCTTACTACTAGGATGGGGACTCAAATGACCTTGAAGACTGGGGACCCAAACAACCAAGAAGACATGGTTCTCCACATGTCATTAATTAATGGCAGACTCTCTACTGCTGAGCTGGAGCCCAAATGACAAAAAAGACATGATTCACCACAGGTCATTGTCGGCAATCTTTAGAGTCCCTGTTGCTAAGAAGGGCCCAAATGACACTACAGACATGATCCAGCACAGAACATTGCACTGTATCATGTATGTAACAATCTTTTGTGTTCCTACAGCTAGGCGGTGGGTCCAAATAGACTTCTGAAGAAGACACAGTCAACCACAGATCATTGTAGTGTCCCTACTACTAGTCTGAGTGCCCAAATGACCTTGAAGCATTTCACCACAGGTCACTGCAGTCAAAATGACCCAGAAGTAGTTCACCACAGGCTGGTTCATCACATGTCACTGTTATCAACATGATTTAGAGGTGGTTCACTACAGATTACTTTCATCAAACAGCTCAGATGTGGTTCACCACAGGTAACTGTAATTAAATCATGATTGTCCCACTTCGACACAGAGGGCCAAATAACCCACAACACACACACATACACAGCATGGTTCACCACTGGTCACTGTAGAATCATGATCAATTAAAAAAAAAAAAAGACTAGTTAAATCAGATTCAGAAACACTCTGATAACAATCAGAGCTTCAGACTGTTGTGCACCTGTGTCCATGGCAAAACATTGTTTTAAATGAGGCTTGGTATTTTAAACCAGACAGCCCATCAGACACGTATCGATTGGACGACATCAGATCATTCTGATGTCTTTACTGTCAGCTTTAAGCACAGTCGCAGGTTGTAGTTACATGAGAACCTTTCTGAGCAGAGATGCATTGCATCATCTGTTTTGGCTGACTGTTGAAAGTTCAAACAGCACTGACTGAACTTATTAATGAACTATTGCAAATAATTTCATCATGCTTCCACAAGAACTAGTAAATTCTAGTCGACTTTAAATTGGCCTTTCATTTTTTTTTTTTTTTTTTAGTTCTTTCTTACAGTTATTTGCATTATGCAGGAATGAACTTATGCATATCAAATGTCTTCACAAATGCAGCTCAAGCTATAAGGTCATAAAAAGTTTTCAGTCAAGAGCCCTAATGTCCTGAAATTTGCAAACCTAAGCACACATTTCCTCAGGAAAAACAGGGTTCTTTTCAGTTTTACAGCATTTTTAGTTCAAAAGCTGGACTGAGCACACACATCCTCCCCTCTTTCCCCCTCTCAACTCATGAAAGACTTCCATTCCATATCAATTTTACTTACACAGTTTCTGTAGAGATTCAGGTGAACAGCAGTTGCTACCCTCTAACTCTACCGCTCCATCCCCATTCCCGCCAATGACTGAGGTTTGATTCAAACTGGCCCATCGTTTTCAAAACCAACTCCCTCATTTTTCAAGGGTGCCATTGACCCCGATATATCACAACACTCTGAAAAACAAATTGGTAATCACAGGAATAAACATGGAAATGAAACACAGGCGCGTGCATGCGCACCCCCACCCACCCCACACATGCACACACACACACATACTTATAATATACACACTTTGAGCACTTCTAACAATAGTAGCACACATACTAAAACAAGCACAGAGTTCTTACAAAAACAACATTATACACAGACAAACCAACACACACAACTAGAAAGAGGTTTCTACACAGACCCACTTGCAGTCCGATTACCTGAACTTCCGTTGTGCTAACTCAGTCTTTGACAGCTTGGACAGTACATCCAACACCTGAAAAACAGCAAAGCCTACAATCATCATTCACGGATTCAGACACTGAGGCCAGAAACATCCACCATCCCGCTTGTCAGTAAAAAGAAAACCTTGAGCCCTTCACTGATTCTGAGACTGCCCTCCAACAAGGTTTATATATACCTACCTTCCAATTTAAGTCTTTCACTCTCCATAAATATGTATCACTCACTGTTCATCGATTTCAGTGTTTCCCACACTAATTCAAATTATGAGAAACAAAACAGTACCATACAATAACATGAGTCATCAGAGTTGCAGCTGACATGCATGTTATGCACCATGCTGCTTAACATACCTTTTAGTTTTACACGTGTGCTTCTGGCATCAGCTGATTCTTCACAACAGATGAATACCAGTCACCTGAGTCTTTACAATTCTGCAGTGTGCATCATCACAGATGCTAAGCACACCCTGCTGAGTCTGCCAATCACCTATGGGAGTTTGCAAGGCACAGCCAAACACAGACAGCCCTGCACCAGTGCATCTCACACATGGAATATAAACACTGAATTCCACTGCTAAACGATGCACCAGACTTACACTGCTGAAGTGGTAATATTGGGTACATAGCTAAAACATAAATGAAACAATTCAAATGATCCTTTAGAATTCTATTTTTGGGGTCAGGTGCCTGCTTGAGAATAAAAGCCAAAGAGAGTGCTGATCATCCTAAGAAGATTTAGTTGCAAAGTGAGACGACTGCAGGCAAAAATCTAAACAAATCTTAAATAAATGTTAGCGAACCGCCCAGATAAACATGGACAAACCACTCACATGACAAAACACGACACGTTTTGACCTCTTAGGTCTTCTTCAGGCAAGACACAAACAAATAGGACAATGAAAATGAACGAGTTTGTCACTTAGCTTAGATCTCTTCAGCACAAGGTAGGCGCTGAATGAAAATAGCCTTGTTTTTATTCAACACCTACCTTGCGCTGAAGAGATCTAAGCTAAGTGACAAACTCATTCATTTTCTTTTTTTTTTTTTTTTTTTTTTTTTTTTTATCCTGTACTTCTTTTTTTTTTTTCCACATTTTTAATGTCACCTCTCTCATCCCTCCACTCAACAATTCCTTCATTTCTCACACATTCATCCCTCAACATAAACCTGGCAAGGTACTTACTTAAAACAAATTAATTATAAACTCATGTATGTACAGATATAAAGGTAGTTACAATAAAGAGTTCAAATCAAAATATCCTATGACATTTGACATGGTGTTCTTTGTGTTTGAAGGAATGAATGGGAGAATGAGTTGAAATAACTGACCCCATGTATGTTGGAATTGTATAATTGTGCTATTAAAGTATTAGCAAAGAGGTTTTTTGTTTTTAAACAAACATGCACGCACACACACAAAAAGACATACGTATCATAATAATTGTACCAAAGAACCCAAAAGAAGTCAGACACAATAAAAGAACAAACACGCATATCCCCCCCCCCCCCAAAAAAAAAACAACAACAAACAAACAAAAAAAAACCATCATTACATAAATTGTAAGCAGGATATATAAACTTGCACACACACATATACAAATAACTTCAAAAACTAGGAAAATACCAAGGGGTGGCATGGGTGAGAGGCTGAGAGAGAGGGAGAAAAAAAAAAAAATTTAAGATGGGTAATTACAACAAAAGAAGAGATGGCTAGTTATGTTAAAAGATACCAGCGTTTACCATTCTCAACTATGTAGCATTATCTAGGTTGGGATACTCAAGTTGGGACCATGTGTACATAAGATTTGTCAAAAAAAAAAAAAAAAAAAAAAAAAAAAAAAGTCACAATCATGCTGGGAAAAATGATAGAGGAATAGGGAAACCAGGTTTTGTCAAATTGATCTGAATCATAGTTCAGAAAGGCTAAGTATTTTTCCAATTTAAATCTATAGCTTAAGATTGTTAGGAAAACATGAAGGTCGGGGTGGTTATTTTGTAGTTTACATTTGTAAACATAAAACTTAGCAAACAACAGAATAAAGTTAAGAACTTTGTCAGTTTCCACATTTTGTTTCATTCCAAACAGAACTAACTCTTTCTCAAAAAACAGATTAGCGCAGTGCTGACATTTCTCCATTAGCAGGTTTTGAAGATTTTTCTCCAAAACCGCTGCACAATATTACAGTCGAAAAGCATGTGTGTAATCGTCTGTTGTTCCTGATCACAAAAGTTACATAATGGTGAATCCACAATTTTGCACTGAAACAGGTATTTCTGGGTTGGCAGCAATCTATGTAGAAGTCGACATTGGAACCATCTAAGCTGGACGTCAGTAGAAACTTTATAACAAATGAAGGAATTTTTGTTTCCAATTCAGATTTACAAATAATTATTCCTTTTTATTAATAGCAGCGGAGAGGCATTATTTTCATTTAAAGTTTTTTGTACATATTTGTTGCCTCTTTTAATGCAAAACCAGACTTTTTGGTCTAAGAGTTTATATTGGTTAGTTGTGATAATATTAAGCTTTTGGCAATAGTTGCGAATAGCATTTATTATGCCTTCATACAAGAGAAAGTTTGTTCTTATACCTTGATATTTAATTAAAATTCATGGAAGGTCATCCAATGCCCATTTTCATTTATCAAGTGTTTAATGAAAAAAATGCCATAATTACACCATTCCTGTACAAAAATAACTTTTTTATCTCTTAAAATTTTAATATTGTAATGAATACACTCTGACATGAAATCATGTACTGTAGTCGGACAGCACTTTGAACACAGTTTCTTGTAGTGTTTCATCACATCATTCCAGAATGGGTTATTGACATCTTGCATAATAACATTAGAAAATTCAGCACCAAAGTTTTTTATATTTCCAGCTTAGGGAACATATTAATGGTAAATTCCCGCCAACCCGACTCATACATTAATCTTCTCACCAACTTACCTTCAGAAGAAATAAAATTTTTTACATTTAACATTTTTAATCCACCTTCACAGTACTGCTTTCGAACCCAGATATTTTTTAATCTTACTTTTTTTACCGTTCCATAAGAAACTATACAATTCTTTTTCCAAAGCAACAATAAAATCCTCTGGGGGGTCTGGTAGATTAATCAATAAATGAACAATTTTAGAAAATGCCAAAGTTTAATAATAGTTATTTTTCCGAAAGGAGTTATATTCTTTTTTTTCCAAAAAGCTAGGACTCTTTTTATTTCAAAAAGTTTATCTTCAAAGTTAATCTGTACAATAATATTTGTGTTAGTGGAGTATTTGATACCAAGAATTTTGAAAGTACCGGGATCCCAAACAAAATTTTTGTCCCTCATAAATCTAATTCCACAATTCTTTCTCACTCCCCAACCATATTACTTGTGACTTGTCAAAAATTGATTTTTAAACCTGAAATTTGTAAAAATTTAGTAAGGACAGATACCGCCTGGGTAAAAGATCTCTCTGAACCATCTAGACATAAACTATATCGTCACAAATTGTGACAGTAATTTTTCCCCTTGTTAACAACTTTAATTCCTTTAATAGGGCTCATTAGAACGAATCATTAATGACAGAACCTCAGCACAAATTAGGTATAGGTAAGGAGATAAGGGGTCCCCCTGTCTCACCCCTCTCTCAATCGGAAACCATGGGAGTACTGGCCATTGACATAAATACTGGTAAAATTTGTGAATAAATGTTCTTATCCAATTAATTAAGTGAGGTCCAAACTTGAAAAATTTCAGGCAGTTATTAAGAATGACCATGAGACGCTATCAAACGCCTTCTCAAAGTCAACTAAAAAAAGCATACCTGGAACATTTTCCTTATCATGTACAATAACATGTCATACATCAACCTTATATTTCTCCCAATAAACCTGCCCTTCAAAAAACCTTTTTGGGACTCTCATGTATGATGTTTGGAAGAACATTTTTCAATCGATTAGCAACACAAGCAGAAGCTATCTTATATGTAGTATTCAACAAAGAGATGGGGCGCCAGTTTTTCACAAATCTTTTCGCTTCCCTTCCTTGGGATACATATTATGGTTCCCTGTCGCGGGGTAGTTGATAACTGGCCTTAGCAAAACCTTCATTAATAGAACGTACAAGGAAAGTTCCAATATCTACAAAGAAAAACTTAAAAAATTCAACAGTAAACCCATCAGGCCCAGGACTCTTCAAATTTTTCATCCGTTTCAAAACAGTAGCAGCCTCTTCCAGTGTTATCAAACCCTCTAGTGAGGAGCTCTCCTCCTCAGATAATGCTGGAGCATCCGGAAGCTCTTCAGAAATATTCATATCATTACATCTCTAAAGCTGTATAATTGTTTTCATAAAAATTTTTTATCTCAAGGAGGATACTTTTTTGTTCAGAAATGACTGAACCATCCTCTTTTTCTAAAAAAGGGATAGATTTATCAAGAAAACTTCGATTTTCAAGAGTGCAAAAATATTTATTCACCTTTTCCCCCTTGCCTTAGCCAGTGAACTCTCGAGCGCATTGCCATGCCTTCAAGTCTGTGATTCCTGATTTCTTGCAATTCTGTTTTTAGGTTTTCTAAATGAGGAATAGTTTCCTCTTGTAAATTCTGTTCAATGTTTTTTATTTTTGTTTCTAGGTCATGTTCTCTTTGAGTATCCATTTTTTTCTTATAAGTACTATAAGAGATTGTTTTGCCTCTTATTTCCATCATTAATGTCTCAAAAAAGAGACGATCATCAATTTGAAAAAAGAGGTTTTCATTACTAATTTTATGTATATTATCTAAGTTGTATACAGGTAATGCATACTGTTTCTTGTATCGCTGATCAGCTCTCTAATTTTTGAAACATATTGCTTATCTCTTAATAAACTTTTTGTTGAATTTCCAAAAAGGTCTGTCGCGTTTGAAATTATCTTTTTTTAAAAGCATGTGACAAGAGAATGATCGGATCGATATCCAGGTCGATGCAAAATCATTAACTTCCATCATTAATCCTTCAGTGATCATAAAGTAGTCAAGTCTTGCTTGTTTATAAGAGTGAAATTTCCGCCATGTATAGTTTCTTTTCTCGGGTATAATTCTCTGTAAACATCGAACAGATTGTATTTTGTCATTATATCATTGATTTTTGCTCGGGTTCTTGGCCGATTGGTGACGCTTGTATAATTTCTAACATCCATTTTTAAATTAAGGGCACAATTCCAGTCTCCAGTTATAATTACATGTTGGTTGCCAAAGCTCTCAATGAGTTCACAAACACTATCAAAAAATTCGGGGCTATCACCACTGCTAGGCCCGTATAAGTTCACCAAAGTAAACCTTTTTTTTAAGAATTGAATATTCATAACAATGTAACACCCATGCTGGTCTCTTATAACATCATGTATCTTGTACTCAAAGTTATTATAAACAGAACAGCAACACCATTTTTATTAGTTTCCGTACCACACAGCCATACATTATATCCCCAGCTGGCTCGAATAAAATTCTCAGAGTCTTCCTTTAAGTGTGTCTCTTGAAGACAATAAATATGAGCTGCTTTTTTTCTAAGAAAATCAAATACATCTTTTCTTTTTTTATTATTATTTAGACCATTACAATTCAAAGAACAAATTTTAAATGAACTATCCTGTGCCATGTTGAGTTCTGGCAAGAAAGGTTAAAGTAGTTAACAGATAATAGCAATAAAAAAAAAATATATATATATATAATATATATACATATATATATACACACATATATACATATATACATACATATATACACATACATACATATATATACATACTCACATACACACACATATATATATAAAAAGGTCTACAAAAGAAAAAAGTAAGAAATACTCAAAAGTGTTGCTAACACTAGAGACACACTTTTTGAAATACAGTGATGTTGCACATCCCCAAAGTTTAACAGAAGCTACCTCAGCCTCAACCTTCCAATGTAATAGTAGGCAAGATTTCACACCCATCATTAATATCAACATCTTATAAATGCACAAATAAAGTGTACATGACCCAGTTACAATCTCACTCTCACACACAAGCCTATCACCTTGATATGAAGAAAAAGAAAAAGTAATGTAAAAACATAAAGACCAGCTTACAAAGCAATGACATAAAACTAAAACATACATACAACACCAAACTGTTATATAAGGACCCACCGCCCTGCTCCAAACGAGCATTGATTACAACTATTACAACTACTACTAAAAAAATCTAGCGCAATGATATGGAAGAAGAAAAAAAAAAAAAAGAAAAAAAAAAGAAAAGAAAAGAAAACACCTTCAAACAACTCGTGTCATGGTCATCTTGTATGACTGTCTTATACGTGATCAAAAATTTACTATCCCTCCATACAATCACATTGTCTGTGGGCAAAGACCAAATACAAATATGTGCCAGAATGATCATCCTCATGATCGTGGGGACCAAAGGAAAGAAGAAGAAGAAATATATGGAAAAAACAAGAATAGTACCACAAGGCTCGGTTTTCTTTCATTACTTTTGTACACTACTACCTTCGACGCAAGGACTGCTCCCCCGACTGCCAATCCCAAAAGACCTTCACCCCCCGATGTAAACAACGTCCAGTGGGGGGAAACAAACCCAAACAAAACAATAACAACAACAACAACAAAAGAAATCGCCAAAGTCGTTATATGTATAAAAAAAAAAAAAAAATGCGCACAGATACAGAAATTACATCAAGTAGATCCCAAATTACAAACCTTTAAGAATTCACGAACTTTCACGATTTTGAACAGAAAATAATCGCAGCTGGGTTAAAATAATTTGGTCTACTTACAGTTCGAGCAACGACACAATGTCAAAGCAAAGGGGGAAGTAACGGCGTGACACATAAAAGAGGAAAGAAACAAAACTAACGCAGTTGCCTAAAATCGGCAAAGATTTTACTGTCGAGATTCGTCCGGACACCGTCTTCACCACCACTGCACCGTTCTTCGTCCACGCCTGCTGGCAAATGTCCCTCTCGTTCCGCACTGAACATAGCAGCTGATAGGCCCGGGGGTCAGATCTTCCACCATAGTGACCCCGGTTCCTTTCAATTTCTTGCGCGCGTAGAGCACAGAGTCCCTGACTCGACGGGGAAACAAAACGAACAATAATCCCGCGGCAAGAGTTTTTAGACGCATTGGAACCCTGTTTGGAACCGACCCTATGCACTGCCTCAAGGGCTTCTCTCTTCACCTCAATGTTCAGTTTACGGTTGAACAGAGAAAGCACCTTCTCCTCACACTGTACCCCCGTCTCGACGCCCCCACTCTCCGCTTCCTGCATCCCGTAGATACGAAGGTTGTTCCTCCGTACGTAGGCGGAAACGTCCTCGTACGACGATCGGCCAGCTCTGCAAGGTGCCGAACCTCGGGAAGCTGGGTGGCTGTCTGCTCCTCTCGCTTCCCCGGGGATCGGTCACGCTCTCGACGAAGCTTCTCGTTCTCAGTCTGGACTGAGAACAGGGCAGCCCTCAGCTCCTCCACCGCAAGAGCCAGCCTGGCAAGTTCTGCTCCGTTGGCACAGAGCTTTGCCATCAGATCGGCATTCGTACATTGCTGGGGTTCTTTTTGCCGTGAGAATCGCGAGCAGGGGAGAAAACAATGTCCAACTCGTTTGATTGGTTTGGGAGCGAGTCGTGTCCCCTTGTCCTCCATTTTGTCCTCTCCCCGGTCGAAAAACAAATTTAGAAAGAGTCTCTTTCACTGGCCCGGACAGTGGAGTACTAGTTTCCACCTTCTGTTTCTTGTGGGTGTCTTTGTCACTGTTAACACTCGAGTTGTTGGGGGAACTAGAGCCTGAACCTTCACCAGTCTGCGTACGCTGTTTTCTCTTCTTATGGCGGGCCATAACATTGCACACTGACAACATCACGGACAGTCATTTCAGCAACGATTTCTCACATCACGCTGACCAAAAGTTCCAAAAACTCGGATGGAGGTGGGCAGTAGATACACTGTTAACTTCGTGGCATTCTTGGTGACCGATCGGTTGTTTAATTAACTAAAATAAGTTAATCAAGAGCAGAGCTGTCAAAAAGACGTCCGACTCACCCGTTAACAGTGTTCACCCCCCAACTCATTCATTTTCATTGTCTTATTTGTTTGTGTCTTGCCTGAAGAAGACCCAAGAGGTTGAAACGCGTCATGTTTTGTCTTGGGGACTCATTTGTCCACGTTTCTCTTGCGGTTCGC
>CM031618.1:25275922-25283422 GCA_018398815.1 Conus ventricosus
TCGATCTAGCTTTGCTTTGCGTCCTCCATTTCTTCTCCGATTTTCTTATCATAGCACTGTGTTTCTCCCCATCAGTCTTCAAGAGCGGTTTTAAGGCCCCAGTGTCCATCCAAGGTGTTGCTTGAGATCCATGGTATCGATTTCCCTCTGCTTATTCCTAGGACGTATATCGCTATTTCAGTCATCACTTCGTTGAAATTTGTTTGCGAGGGCGACTTGGAGAAGAAGTGGGTCGAATTTTCCTCCTATGACCGCTTGGAATTGTTCAGCGATGTCGGGATCTTTCATTTTGTGAAAATTGAAGTCAAGATCGCTGTTTGTCATTTTCATTCTTGTTCTCTTCAAATGCATTTTAAAGTTACATCATGACAAGGTCGTGGTGACTACCAACTCCAACTAAAATGTCCTTGCTTAGGCCCTATTAATGCTAGACCTGTACTGCTTCTTCACAAAGATATGCTCTGTCTAGCTGTGGTATTGACCGTATGAGAAGTACCATGTCCATCTTCGGGATGTTTTATGCTTACCAAAGAGTGATGGAAAGCACCAAGTGATTGTTACTGGCAAATTCTAGCAGGCATAATCCCCTAGGCCCTATCATTGGCGGTCTCATTATCACAGAGGCCGCAGACTTTCTTCAGTCTTCTTTGAGATATTCACCAACCTTAGCATTCCAGCCACGTTGGACGATGAGGATGTCTGTCTTGTCAACTTTATTGCTTACTGTTTGAAGCTGGGAGTAGAATTCTTCAATCTAGTCATCATCATACTCTGATGTGGGACATGTATTTGCACTTCCGTGATGTTGAATGGTTTTGCTAAAAGGCATGTGGTTCTAATCCTGCTGGAAGTAGAGTAGCATCTCAGTACAGTCTTCTAGATGGCCTTTTAAAATTTTTTTCTTTTTAAACTAAAACTCCCAGTGCCACAAGGAAAGGGTTGAGCAGATTGCCTGTCCCTCACACTGATCTGAACCCAAGGCCCAGGCTTACGTCAAAGACCTCTGTCAAGAGGAATGGAACTTGCAAACGGATAACAAACTGTTCAAAATCCGCCCAAACCTGGAGTTTTTACCATGTTCCCGAGGCGGCCGTAAAGAAGAAACAGCATTGTGCTGTTTGCATACAGGCCTCTCCTTCTACACCCATTTTTATCTTTTAAAAGGTGAAGAAGCTCCGTGGTGCATTCCATGTCATGTGCCACTCACATTGAAACATATTCTTTCAGAGTGTTGGGACTTGCATGATGTGAGACTTTTACAGCAGACTCCATGAAAACCCTGTTCAGAGATGTTCCACCTGATGTGGTCTTTGAATTTCTGATCTAAGATGTTACAGACGAAAGATTTTTAACAAACTTTCCTGTGTGTTTCTAGAAGGTGTATTTCAAAGGGTTGTGTGAATGAGTTAATTTTTTTTTAATGACTTGTGAGTTGACTGCAACGCGGCGACAGCCCTGATATGGCCCTTTGCGGTCGGCTGGGCGATAAGCAATATTTCCTTACCTTACCTTACCTTACTCCATGAACGTGTTTTTCTTCTTCACTGTAGTACAGAACATGCCCGTCTTCTGTCTGTACTTTGCTGTTGTTCTTCCATCCTAGTTCGCAGAAATTGAGAACGTGCCAAGAGTATTAATTTGTATCCATGTCATGTGTTAGTTGTTTGTTTTTTTTCATTTTTCTTCCTGTCTGAGTTTTCTTACATTCCAGGTGGCCAGTTTGATGATGTTCATTCCGCGCATACTCTGTGGTTTCCCATCAGTAGCACATTTCGCGTTCCCCCAGGTGGAGGTCGACGGATGGCACAGTCATTGTTAACCCGGCCGCAATCGATCCGGTACGATCTCAGTATTTTCTTCTTCAGTGAGGTGTTTCTTGAGCAAAACTCGACACTGGCGGCGCCCATGTCTCTCCAGGTTGGATGTTCTTTTTTTTTTTTTTTTTTTTTTTTTTTTTTGCTGACCTAACCTCTGCGTCACCTCAGAGGCAGTGCACCCACGCCGCTCATTCCGACACCCCGCCCACAGCCATAGCCCGGCTGGCCGCGCCGCAGCCCCGGCACCGGCAATCCACAGGGAGCAGTCAATGTCAAGTCGTCAAGAGGCAACCCACCAGAGGAGACACTGCACTGCTGCCGAGTCACTTCGGTGGTGTTCAGTGGTGCCTGTTCTGATCTAACATAGGCAGGACACCACCTACTAAGCCCCCTACTGACGACAATAATTGCTTAGTCGCGGAGCCGGCGTGAGTGAGCTCTCCCTCCGGAGGGCGCCACCACGTCCGTCCAACGACAACCCCCATGGACTCGCCGATACTGGTGACCCCGACGGAAGCAAACCAAGGCCACAGACGTGGAGAGGACATCGAAATTGAGGTCACCATGAGAGCAGGGCATGAAGGGCCACAGAATTTGAGACTTAAAATTTTTTTTTTTTTAAATGCTGATCAATGGGAATGAGGATGATTAAGATGATGCTACGGATTTCCATTTCGGTCTGAGACTACATGACAGGGCTGTACTCTACGCTTCCTTTCATAATATATCGTGGCGTCAACCAGGCCCGAGAGATACAGGCACCTGCAGTGTTGGTCAGGAAATTTGATCAACACTCTCAGAAACGCATCCATTAAGTGGATGAAACTCGACTGTGTGGTCCCAGTCTTCCCAACTGAGTCCGCAGCAAACTCAACTCTGGGTAGGAGCCGGTCGGGGCAGAAAAAACTCACATGCCTCTGATGGGATTCGAACCCACGACCTCCCAGCCGAGAGTCCGCGACGCTAACCACTTCGCCACGGCGGCTGGTAGGTTGGATGTTCTTGTTGGGTTGACACCCCACATGCGGCAGGTAGTATTGGGTTTACATGGTTACCAGTAACAGTGAACCTCAACTTTGCAGCTTGAGGAATCCTTCCATGAAGACTGAAGCAGTCTTTTTGTTCAACATTTCCTCAGAGTATGCTTCTTCATTTATTATCAGTAATGAGAATCGCCACGCTTAGAAGATGTCGCCCCTTCCCAGAGCAGAATTTTGCAACATAAAGTAATCAGTGCTCTATGGTTTACCATGAAAACAATGTTTTTGTACTCCCAGTTCTTATAGAACAGGGAGTACTTTAGAATGGGAACGAAGAAATGCTGTCTGTGTGTGTGTCCGTGGTCAAAATGTGTTCCACTCGCTCCAGACAAAACTACTGGGCCGATCTTTCTGAAAATTTGTAGGTATGTTCATTTTGGGCCACGGATGATGCCCGATGTTTTAGTTTACCGTTGCAGGCCGTTACAGCCGTTAGTAACGGCTATAGGCTATAGGCCGTTACTAACGGCTAAAACGGCTATAGGCAATGGGCCGTTACTAACGGCTGTAACGGCCTGTAACGGGTTTTCTTCTTTATGGAATATCTCAGAAAGTACTTGGCCAATTTATAAGCGGTTTGGATGATCTTGTGACAAATCGGAGCCTCTGTCCATATGTAAGTGACGTAATGCTGAAAATGGATTAAACAACCGTTAAAAACCGTTATTCTGCCGTTATTTCTTATATATAGGTGGGTTTTAATTAAATTTGGTATATAGAAAGGTTATCACACACAAATGGCACTTCTATATAGTGTTTCAAAATTTGACCGTTAAAAGCCGTTATTCTTGACATATTCTCCGATTTGGATGAAATTTGATATGTACACAGACTTCAGCCCAGTGAGGACTAAAATACCGGTTTCAAAAGTGTATATCGGTTATATAACCGTTAAACCGTTATTTTGCTGTGATTTTTTTATATATTGGTGGGTTTTAATTAAATGTTGTCTGTAGAAAGGTTATCACACACAAATGGCACTTCTATATAGTGTTTCAAAATCTGACCGTTAAAAACCGTTATTCTTGACATATTGTCCAATTTAGATGAAATTTGGTATGTACACAGGCTTTAGCCCAGTGAGGACTAAAATACCAGTTTCAAAAGTGTACATCGGTTAAATAACCGTTAAAACCGTTATTTTGCCTTTATTTCTGATCTCACAAAGCACTTGGTCGATTTATAAGCGGTTTGGAAAACTGGGAGTACGTTTATATGCTTCGCATCTTGTTTTTTCTTTCCTTGATTTCAAAGTTGCTGTAAGTAATTAAAACATTCAACAGCGTACTTACAGTTCATGAAAGACTTGCCAAGCTCATAATAATATATATGATGTTCTGTTAACATCTCTCTCTCTCTCTCTCTCTCTCTCTCTCTCTCTCTCTCTTATAGAAAGGAGAGGAGGAAGCTGTCCTATTTTCTTTTTCAGTGAGATTCTCTGTCACCGACGCCGCACAGCCGACAAAGCATTGTGACAATAGAAAGGCTGTCGTACCTGCGAGTCATGGTCACAGCTGAAATATCGATATATAGGGACACATTCATGTGTGTGCATCGCTGCTGAAATATTATGAAGCCTGCGTGTGTCTCTAAACTGAAATATTTTGTATGCACATGTGTGCGCGCGCGCGTGTGTGAGGAGGGAGATGGGTGAGCTTAAAATATTGATACAATAGGCACCTGCGTGTGTGTTTTGCGTGTGTCAGTTAAAATATCAATATCAATATGCACCTGTGTTGCTTGTCAGTGTTCTTGTGAACAGCGTTTGTCAGCTGAAATATCGATAGGCACATGTGTGTGTGTGTGTGTGTGTGTGTGGTGTGTGCGCGCGCGCGCGCATATGTATGTGAGCTATAATGTCAATATGCATGTGTGTGTGTGTGTGTGTGTGTGTGTGTGTGTGTATCTGCGCGCGCGCACGCGTTGGCGCACGTGCGCTAGCTGAAATATCGATCCGCACAGGTCTGTGTGTTGAAGAAGGTCAGCGGTGTTGTGTTTGTTCTCTGAGCTGAACAGCGGGGACTTGTCTTTTTGTAGTCAAAGCAGCCGAGGTCGGGCAAACTAGGGTTCAAGAACACCGACCGTCAACAACACTGGAGTAGCTGACAGTCACTGCCGCTGACACTACTAACTCGGCTGTTACGTTTTGTCCAACTGATCCAACTGCCGACTGAGGCGGGTGGTAGGGAACAGGTGAGTGGGCTGGGGATAAAGGAGGTTTGAGTGACGCCCAACATTCCGCATTTTCATAGGATCCGGCCTTTAAATCTTTTTTTCTTTTCTTTTCTTTTTGTCATGGTACATGTGTTAGCACAAAGAACGTGTGACAGCCCCGCGTGTACAATCTGCTCGCTGGTGGTTTGGAGTCGGAAGACAAAATCGCTCAACCCCTGACGTGTGGAGACGTGGAATTCGTGGATTAGATCGTGAGCACCTTGTTGTTTTGCTTCTCGCACTTGTTCATACCGGTGTTGTTGGTGGCGGTGTTGTTGGCGGGCCAGGGGGGTCAGTAGCGACACTGCCAGGGCGGAGGAGGAGGCAGCGGAACGACCTGCTTGACCCGAGCAGACCAGACATTGTCTTGGACCTGTGCGCATTGGATGGCCAGTGGAGGTACAGTGGAACGACCTGCTCGAGCCAGGTAGACCAGACAATAATAACCCTGCTCGTCCTGGTCAGTGGAGTGTTCGTGGATACGCAGGGTTCTGCGTCACAATGGCGGTACGTCTGGTTGTTTGCTGGCGGGGTGGGGGGGGGGGGGGGGGGGGGGGGGGGGGAGGGGGTGGGTGGGTGTGGGGGGGGGGGGGGGGGGGGGGGGGGTTGGGGGGGTGAGGACCTAGTGACCCGTGGTGATGGGGACGGGGGAAAAGGGGTGGAGGTGAGGGAGAGGAGGGTGTGTGTGATCGTATTGGTCATCAAAAGTTACGCGTTACAGGATAGCCTGAAAATGTGTGTGTCTCTCACTCACTCTCGACTCTCGAGTCTTCAAGAAGAAAATTGTTTACATATTTTGCACACTCTCACTGGTTACGTAGATATGCAGTAGGATTCATGTTACCAATGCCTATCCAAATGTATGGTATTACTATATCATCACCCACATACAGTTTTCTAATTTCTGAAAGTGATTGTTACTGTTTACAAGTGCCATCATGTCAATATAATCGGCTGCCGATGACATGCTATGTTAGTGTATGCATATGACAATATGTGAAAGATTTATAATGTACTCATGCGGTGTATGTGTGTGAGCCAGCCTACTGTTCATATAAACGTATGTACTTTTGGGGATGGTGGTGGTAGAGAGAGATGGAGAGATGGATAAAGGGTTTTACTTTTTCTTTTTTTCTCTCTCTCTCTTGTGTTTGGCTTTCTACGTTTTTTTTATTTTTCTTTCTTTCCTGTTTTGGTTTTCTTTCGTGATATTGAAGCATATTTGACCCCCCCCCCCCCCCTCTCTGTCTGTCTGTCTGTCTGTCTGTCTGTGTCTGTCTGTCTGTCTGTCTCTCTCTCTCTCTCTCTCTCTCTCTCTCTCTCTCTCTCTCTCTCTCTCTCTCTCTCTCTCTCTCCCTCTCTCTCTCGATCGACGACGACGACAATGAAGAACACTTTCTGTTTCACTGTACTGTGTACGATGAAGAGCGGGCAAAATGCTCAGTTTTGCAGTTAGATGTAGCTAAAAGACAAGACGTTGGTTTTGTGTTATCTGCGAAATTTACTGTAGAAGGCGAGAAGCTCTGAAAATTAGACAAACGCACAGTCACAATCCTAATAATGTGTTATAAGAGATGAACGATTGATGCCATTCATGACATGCAGAGGAAATCGGTAAGATGTAACATCATCATTTGATTGAGTGGATGGTCGAGTTAGGCTGTAATGTGACAATTTCGGCTTGTTTGTTTTTGTTTCCAATGTTACTACGGTACCAGTGTGTGCGAGGATATCCGGGGATGTCCCGATCTTCTGCTTTGTTAGCCTTTGATTTGATTTATACTGGATTTAATTGTGTAGTATTTGCTCGTGACGAGCAAATTTATTTGACTGGCAATGGTCCGTAACGAAGGGGTTTGTGAACATATGTAGCACAATAATCATAAACAATTATAATACGTAATGAAACAAAAAACCAATCGTTGTCACATGTTCAAGAAGAAACACTTTCTCTCAATTCAGAGGCTTTGTATAGAAACAATGAAAATCAGACAGACAGACAGAGACTGAGAGAGAGGGGCGGGTTGGGGCGGTGGGGGGGGGGGGGGGGGGGGGGGGGGGGGGGTTAAGCAGATAATTACAAATTGATGACAGATAACTGGCACACGACGTTCAGATTCGATATCCCGCGGGCGATGAAACCATTGATGCAGACGACGCCAGACGTAGTCTACTGAATGAGAGAGAGAGAGAGAGAGAGAGAGAGCAAAGACGAACATGTCATCTTAACTACTGACAAATTAGCCGACACATCGTCAAAAGGTTCGCTCTTCCCAGTGGCGGTGGTCACATTGATGGACACGACTTCAGACCCCCCCCCCCCCCCCCCCCCCCTACTGCCGAATCATTAATGAGGCTACTTCAGGCAAGAGGGTAAGGGGGAGGGGGGGGGGGAAGGAGGGAGGATGAGGGCAGGTGAGGGAGAGGGG
>CM031618.1:25288422-25295922 GCA_018398815.1 Conus ventricosus
TGAGAAAGATAGACAGGGCCAGATCCATTGACGGCGCGAAAACACATGCATGAATTTTGTATTTAATGCGTGCTTCTATGGGGAGCCAGTGCAGAGTGTGGAGATGCGGGGTGATGTGGTCTCTACGGGGAACCCTCAAGACCAGGCGTGCTGCAGTATTTTGTAATCTCTGAATTCGTTGTATAAGATCGTGTGGGCAGTTTACAAGGAGACCATTGCAATAATCCAGACGGGAAGGCACAAATGCTGAAACGAGAGTTTTGGTTGCCTCAGTTGAGAGGAAATGGCGAATTGAGCTGATACGACGGAGCTCAAAGTTAACTGAACGAATTACGCTTATGACCTGAGCATTCATTGTCAGATGTGAGTCAAGAACAACGCCAAGGTTCTTTGCTGATTTTGAAAATGGAACAGTGGCATCACCGACAACAAGCGAGTCCGGTAATGGAGCAGACAGTGACGTTCTTGGTGAAGAAATGACTAAAGCTTCAGTTTTCTCATCATTTAACTTGAGTTTGTTAAATGTCATCCATGATTTAACATCCTGAATACATGCTTGCATTGACTGAACCAGCTTGTTGACATGGCTGGGTTCTGCAGACTTTTGTAACTGAGTATCATCTGCAAAAGAGTGAGACAGAACAGAGTGAGATGAGATGATATCAGACAAAGGTGTTGTATACAAAACAAACAAAACTGGGCCAAGGACAGAACCCTGTGGCACTCCATAGGCGATTAACGCTGGGTTAGATTTGCAGTCTTGAATAGATACAGTTTGAGTGCGGTTGGACAGGTATGATTCAAACCAGTGAAGGGCTGTGCCAGAAACACCGAACACATGTTCTAAACGAGAGAGAAGAAAGCTGTGATCAATGGTGTCGAATGCGGCCGAGAGATCTTACAATGTCAAAACAGAGAGTTTTCCTTCATCAAGAGAAAGCAGGAGATCGTTTACAACTTTCATCAGGGCAGTTTCCGTTGTAGTACTGTTTGACTCTTTTCCTGGTCATTATATTATCGTTATTACTTGTTGAAGTAATAGCTGTGCCTAGTTAGCATTTTTGCATTGATTTCTTAATTTTCTTCATGCTCGAGTATTCTTGCTGATTACCCCGATGTTGCAGCTGTCTTGCTGCTTACTTTGCTGTGTATAAGCAAGGACAAATTTGGAGACTAGGCACTGCGAAAATCTTCATCCTTGCGTAAAAAGTTTTCTCTCTCTCTCTCTCTCTCTCTCTCTCTCTCTTCTCTCTCTCTCTCTCTCTCTCCAACGAACAGACTTCTAACATAAATACTTTTTACGAAACACAATCTCAGCAACAGATGAAGTTCTACCGTGTCTTCATAGACTTCAAGAACGCTTTCGACAGGGACTGGCAGAAGGCACTATGAGCCACAATGAAGAAATGTCACATCGGATAGGAGCATGTCAACACCATCCAGCAGCTGCACTCCAAAGCAACTACTGCGATGCTCATACAGGGTGCTCTTGGAGAATGGTTCCATACTTCAGTTGGACTTCGTCAGGGATGCCTTCTGTCTCCCTCACTTTTCAACGTATTCCTGGAATTCATCGTGACTAAAGCATTTTGATGATCATGTCAACGTAATCAACATCCGTGGAAGAACCATCATATATCCTTGGTTTGTAGATGATATCGATGGCATGGGAGGCAGTGAACTAGAACTCGCCAGTCTTGTTGGAGCTACTGGGTGAATCATCAGTAAGATATAGCATGGAACCAGCGCCGAGAAGACCACTTGATAGCCAGTCACAACACCATCAACACAGATATAGCTCTCCGTAGTCAGAAGCTAGACTGTGATCAACAATTTACGTACCAGGGATCCATCGTTCGCAGTGAGGGATACAAATCAGAAATCTTTCAAGACCATTAAAACGACCACTGCACTGTCCAGAATAAAAGCTGCATGGAAGGACAAGACCATTAAAACGACCACTGCACTGTCCAGAAAAAAACCTGCATGGAAGGACAAGACCATTAAAACGTCCACTGCACTGTCCAGAATAAAACCTGCATGGAAGGACAAGACCATTAAAACGACCACTGCACTGTCCAGAATAAAGCTGCATGGAAGGACAAGACCATTAAAACGACCACTGCACTGTCCAGAAAAAAACCTGCATGGAAGGACAAGACCATTAAAACGACCACTGCACTGTCCAGAATAAAAGCTGCATGGAAGGACAAGACCATTAAAACGACCACTGCACTGTCCAGAATAAAACCTGCATGGAAGGACAAGAACATTTCCATGAAACTCAGGCGTTGCTTGCGCTGGTACATCCCCTCTTCCTGTATGCATGAGAGACATGGTACCTCACAGCCTATCAGAACATGAGAATGCAAGCCGTGGAAATGAGATGTTATGCAAGATTATCGCTGATCATATCACCAGTCAGCAAATCCGTCAAACCATCAAGCAGCATGTAGGACTATACGAAGATCTACTGATGTTAGTCAGGAGAAAAGAAACAAAGTACTTTGGTTATGGCCATGTAACAAGGTCCAATGGCCTTGCTGATACAGTCCTTTAGGGGACTGTTGAAAGAGAGAGATGGAGGGGGAAGACAGAAAAACCGATAGACTGAAAACATGGCAGAGTGGACAGGGAATATAGTAATAGAGGCTCAGACCTTCGCACACAACCGTCAGAACCAGAGGAACCGTCTATACACCTGAGTGAGTGTGTTGGGAGGGGGGGGGGGGGGGGGGGCAGAGGCCTGGGCTGGAGGAGGTGGGGCGGGGAGGAAGGTGGGCAGGCGGACACAGGACGGTTGTTGATCAGTGGGGTGGACAGCTGGCTGACCAATGGAACCTACCCATGGCTAGCAATGTTTCGCTCCACCGCACATCCCACACCACTGGTCACTTCTCGTCACTGGTCACCTCATCCACAGCCACAGCCTTCTTGCAGGCTACACACCACTGGTCACTTCTCGTCACTGGTCACCTCATCCACAGCCACAGCCTTCTTGCAGGCTACACACCAAAAATTCATGCGCCAATGCCTTGTTTATGGAGTCGAGTATTTATAGACTGGCGCAGTTAGATTGTTTATGGAGTCGAGTATTTATAGACTGGCGCAGTTAGATTGTTTATGGAGTCGAGTATTTATAGACTGGCGCAGTTAGATTGTTTATGGAGTCGAGTATTTATAGACTGGCGCAGTTAGATTGTTTATGGAGTCGAGTATTTATAGACTGGCGCAGTTAGATTGTTTATGGAGTCGAGTATTTATAGACTGGCGCAGTTAGATTGTTTGGAGAATGTTTATTGTATATAAAAGTTGATTCTCCTTTTAAGAATTTTGATTGTGTCTGAAAGTTGATTATCCTTTGAGAATTTTGATTGTGTCTGAAAGTTGATTCTTCTTGTTTCCTTTCAACTGGCCTCAAGGTATAAGCTAGATGGTTCCAAGCAGACGGATTAAAATCAAAGGAATGGGATCATATGGGGGCTACCACCTGGCGCAAAGATAGGGTCACGGGTGAGTGTAAAGGTCTGAAATGTGACGTCAACTAGGGGGGAAGGTAATGTATTTGAAGATTTGCACGTGGTGTTATTGGTGGAAATCGTCCCAAACAAGGGAAGTTGTTGGTGGGTGGGTGGGTGGGTGGGCGGGGGAGGGGGGGGGGAGTTGTTCTTTTGACCAGTTGTCAGTTTAACATGAAATGCTGGCTCAGACTTATGGTGGGCCTCAAAAGGCTTACATGGATTACGTCATCATTCAGTGCAACACCTTCATTGTGGCGTGTGGCCTGCACTCGTGGTCTGTGTCCTCAGCCTTTATACCGCCCCTCCCTCCCCCCCCCCCCCCCCCCCCCCCACACACACACAATATATTGCCTTCCCCTATTTTCCTGCTGTCGATACCTTCTTCCATCCGTGGCCGGATAAAAAGTGTGGATAAGTTTTAGGACTTAACGGCAGGTCTCTATGTTTTTCTCACATACACGTTACGTTCGTGCGTGCACAGACGGTGTCATCCCGTTTCGCCCTTTTTCATTTCGCCCTTTCCCATTTCGTCCTGTTCCCTTTTCGCCCTTTCCTATTTCGCCCTAACGTTCCTACTGCAAGGCTCCCCCTGGCGTAACCAGTGTCCCAGTCTACTCCAAAGCAGAATCGATGGTCTTTAGATTAGAGTAGGGCGAAGCCCGAGAGAGGACGAATGAACGAAGGCCGTTAGGCCAAGTCGTGCTCACACATTTCTGAGTAGGCGAAATGGGAGTAGACCAAATGGGAAGTAACCCTGAACATTGTATATGTCTCTGTCCCTCTGTCTCTGTCTGTCTGTCTGTCTGTCTGTCTCTCTCTCTCTCTCTCTCTCTCTCTCTCTCTCTCTCTCTCTCTGTGTCTGTCTGTCTGTCTCTCCCTCTGTCTCTCTCTCTCTCTCTCTCTCTCTCTCTCTCTCTCTCTCTCTCTCTCTCTCTCTCTCTCTCTCTCTCTCTCGTGGTTTGCAAAATCAGCGAAATGCATTAAAGGTACAAGCCGACCGATTACATTTGACGGTTAATCTTGAAAAAACAAAAACTATAGTTTTCCGTAACGATGGTCATCTATCTGGGCAAGAAAAATGGTTTGTATGGCAGTACAGCAATGGAAGTTGTTAATTCTTACAAGTATTTAGGAATGATATTTACCATAAGACAAAGTTCAACAAGTGCTTGGAATGAGTCATGTCGAAAAGGGGGAAAAAAGGGGGTGGCATGGAAATCCTATGGTCATTGCGAAAGCTGAATTCGTCTGATGCGGTTTCTTTTGGAAAATGTTTGATACCTAAATGAAACCAATGTTCACCTATGATTCTTAGGTATGGGGTCTTCAAACAATAAACAAATGGAAAAAGTACATTGTTTTGCAGTAAAGCGTTTCCTAAATGTTCCATCCATGCATCAAAGTCTGATATGGTGAGACTGGCAGGTACCCTTTATTCATTAGAACGTATGTTAGATGCATAAGATTCTGGTTGAAGCTTTTGACGCCTCCTCCAAGCAGACTTTGTAGACAAGCATATGACATGATGCTAGGGCAGATGGAGCGTGTTAAAGAAAACTGGGCGTATTGAGTAAAAGCAGTTTTATCTGAAAATGGGTTTGGGATTGTGTGGCTGTTACAGGGAGTGGGACATGAACAGAGCTTTATTTCAGAATTCAGAGATCGTTCGATTGCGTGTTATAAGCAGAACTGGCATTCTGACATGGAAAGCAAGGAAAAATATAACTGGTTCTTCTCATTTAGAATCTCTTTCAGGCGGAGAAATACATTGAAGGTATTAAGAATAAATGGCGTAGATTACATTTAGCAAAATTCGGATTGAAAACCTTTGGATTTAATACAATTAAAAGGTGGGACATCAACGGAATCGCCTTGCCCAATGAGCAGAAATCCTGTTGACGATGACACTGGAGCACAGCGTTCCCTTTTTAAATTACATATGGCTGAAAGAAAGACATCTCTGGTATACTGTCATAAAAAATCGTAGATATTATACAATCTGCTGCAAAATTTGTCGCAGAGGCATGGCATGTTAGACAAAAAAAAAAAGCGAGGCATAACAGAATGGAAGATTGAATTACCTTACAGTTTGGGGATGGTTGAGCTGTTCTGGATTATTCTGATTGCCGTTTTCTTCTTCTTCTTTTTCAGATTATGGATGCATGTTCCAAATGTGCCATTCACAAAGAAAATTGTCACATTTACGAATAGTATAGATTCAAGGAAAGAAAAAAAATAGCACGCACTCACCCATACACACTCACTCACACACCACGCTCACATACACAGACACGCAACAGACAGACACACAGACACACACACACACACACACACACACACCACACACACACACACAAGCGCGCGCAGACGTGCACACGTACACACACACACACATCCGTCTAATATCACTATGTGGGTAGACGTTAAATTGAAGACAACAACAACAACACACACACGCGCGTAGACGTTAAATTGAAGACAACAACACACAATCATCTACAGATGTTCACACAACCAGACCACTCCTCCTTGCAAACACCTTCAGATACCACCAAACTCTCACAGCAAAGCACATAATCAATTCAACTCATATGAGCATTATTAATTATAGAGACCCATCAAGTTGAGATTGTTATACAATAATGTCGTTACGTTTGTTTCGACTGAAACCTGTTGTGTTAAATGCATGTGGTATGCCTTTATGAATGACAATAAGCTTGGTTTGTGTTTAATGTGGTCATGTATTGCATTCCGTAATTTGCTACCAGAATAAATAAGAGAGGACATGACAATATTAGTTCTTGAGAGAGGAATGCAGATATAACGTTTATTATGAACATCACTAATAAGAACTCTATTGTTGAGATAGGCAGGCATCAGATTGTTGATGATTTTATGCAGCTTTGTTGTAACGACATTTAAGACTGAAAGGGAGAATATCTAATTGTTTGTAATCATAGGGACAAGAGAAGAGGATTTGAGGAGAATTAGCTTTAAAGAGCATCTGTATAAGCTGCGAATAGGTTTTACGCAATTTTGACTGTCCAGATCCCAACATGTTGATGCATAATCAATGTCTGGCTGGATGTATGCATGAAAAAATAGCTTCCGGGTATGCTGATCAAGAAAATGTTTTATTCTGTTCAACTGGAATGTTTTCTTGGAAAGTCTTTTACAAAGTTCTGAAACATGTTTGGACCAAGATAAGTTATCTATAGTAAGTCCTAATAATTTGTAAAAACACACTTCTTCTAATGTTTTATCGTGAACTTTTAATTCCGGTAGTATATTCCTGATGTTTTGTCGTTTCTGTCCAGTTGTAACTAGCATGAATTTGGATCTATTGGAGTGAATGTGATTTTCTTCAGTTCAGGAGACAAGCCTATGGTATATCATTCTGCAAGGAAATGCATGCCACATCAGAGTTTTTGTCTTCAGTGTAGATGGTAGTATCATCCGCAAAAAGTTCACAAGAGGATATCAGATGGTGTGTGAGGTAATTTAAACAGATTGAAAATAAGATAGGACCCAAAACCGATCCCTGGGGGACTCCATATTTGATAGATGCAATAAAAGATAAGGTAGCATCTTGAAAGACTGCTTGTCTTCTGTTATGAAGAAAAGATTTTATGTTTAAACCGACATAGTTAATTTCCTTGAGAGGACACTGTGATCAACAGTGTCAAAAGCTTTCGCAAAATCAACAAAAATTGCACCAGTATATAAAGCATTGTTTTTGTTTAAATGCCATTTTTCGATAAGATTAGTCAGCATGGTATGACATGAATGATCCCTCCAAAATCCACTCTGATTTGGGTGAAATAAGTTATATTTCATAAAATGGGACTGAAGTTAGTGTTAGATATATTTTTCAAGAGGTGTTAGAGGGGTCATATGGGTCACCAGACTTAAAAACAGACAACACTTTGGCTTCTGTGAAGGCTTGTGGATAAGAACGTTTTTCAGTGCATAAGTTATA
>CM031618.1:25300922-25305922 GCA_018398815.1 Conus ventricosus
ATCAACTGTATCAGCACTTTGATTCAGGTGGACATGACCACGGCCATGCATATACAATTTACAACGGGTATTTTTGGCCTGGTTTATTTTCACGTTCGTCTAAGTTGAACAACATCCGACAGACTGTATTTTGAGGCGGGGAATCTACACTCATGGATTCTTGTTACTTTCAACCGAAACCTAACATATATCCTGACCGAATTGACGTAAACTTGGTGCCTGTTTGTTTTCCCATGCAGTAACTCATTTGGTGGTCGTAATTTAACACCTTTCTAGCGCAAATGAATCTCCACAATAATTTTCACTCGGGATCATACTGAATAAATGGTTAAATCTTTGCAAAGATAATTAAGAGAAATATTTAGCGAGTTATTTTTTTAACTAACCAATTTAAAAAATTTTTTTTTTGGTAAAAGACCTGATGAAGGATTTTTGGATGTGTTTGCAAGGTGATTGTACGCTGCTACAAAACTAAGCCATGCGAAAAGGTAACTGTCACGGTATTTGCATGTATTATTCCGCGGTAAGTTCACTCTTTTCTTGCCAATGAAATCGTTGCATGTCAGACCTATCTATCATGCTTTTAGGCAATTCTGAGAAAATGGCAAACAAAGGTGTTGTGTTGCTGGGAATGTTGCGCAACTGAAACGACATTGGTAACACTTACAAATGTTCTGGCAAATATAATTCATAGAACGCATACAAAACAACAAGACTATTAACAAATGTATCAGCGAGTCATTTCTGGCGCTCCCATGAACTGGCCTCTTCGGGGAAAAAAGGGGGAGGGGAGAGTGGGGGGCGGGGAGGGGGGGGAGGGGGCAGCCCGGGGAGGGGGGGGGGGGGGAGGCGGGGAGGGGGCAGCCAGCCCTGTTTATCTGTCAGAAGCCACTTGTGACCTAAAGGTTTGGGTGGGGAAAGTAAGCGAACCGTATCCAGCATGGCGGGCCAGGGAGAGAGCCACAGCCCTGACAGACTGCCACATGACTAACAGCTAGCCTACACCAACCGCCTGCTCGTCCCTGCTTTGCCGAGTTATGGCGGGGGCCAGGGTTCTTCTGAACACAACACCAATAGCTGTAACTGCCTGAGAGTCACAGGTCTTACTGTCCCATTAACAGGTTATGAAGAGCCAAATGTGTCTACCTGAAGTAGTGATAGTCTATTGCTAAGAAACGAAGAAAGCGCTTACACAGTTCTGAAATTAGGATGAAAAAAAAATGCAAATAGCAGAAAGAGGGCAGTGGACAGGCAGAGACAAAGACGCACACACACGCGCGCGCGCAGAGAGGAGAGAGAGAGAGAGAGAGGAGAGAGAGAGAGAGAGAGAGAGAGAGAGAGAGAGAGAGAATGCGAATGCGAACGTTTAATGCATATAGGCCATAGGCATCTTGCACAACGGTAGAGGGAAATATCGGGAACGTGGGTGGGGAAGGGAGTGGGTAGATGGCGGGAAAACAACAGCACGCACATACAACATCACACCTTCTGATATACACATACACTTTCACAGTAAATAACCTTAGCTCAGATATGATCTCACTCATTCAACATAACTATCCTGATCAACAAGCTCATCATAACTCCGAATATGAGCGTTCTGACTTGGAAGAAGAAAAGACACCACGCTTCTACAACTGATCTTATTACAAAAGCTATATCTGACTGAAGCCTATTACATATTTCAAAGGCAGTTAACTGTTGCTTGTCTACGCTTAAGTGAGTGAAATATGTATTTTGCCACTGCACGAGATAATTGTTTATCTACACCATTCAAAAGAATTTGTAACGGAACATTAAAACCTGTCTCTTAAATCAGTAAACAAGGGACATACAAATATAAGATGTTTTTCATCCTCATCCACATTCAAACAATATGGGCAAAATCTTGCGACGGGATTTTCACAAAATCTCTCAGTATTGTTTCTTATAGGTAGTACCCCAAGTCTTGTCTGTGTCAAAGCCACTCTAAAGCAAAAGATGTCTAGAAACTCAAAGTAAGGACTAATTCCGAAACCACACTGTAAAGATCTGTACAGGGCATATCTGTTTTTATCCCTAATTGATGCTGACCATTCTTGAACATACATGTCAACTAGCCTTTGTTTGAAAATTGGTAAAAACACTCTTACGTCATCCACGCCTTGCCGTAGCCATACATAATTAAATCCGGTGCTCCCTAGAATTTCTCTGATCCCTGTTACCCAGCACCTTATGCCCTGATCATCAAGATTTACTTGCATAAGATAAGCCTGTTTAGGTAATCTATTCAAGCCCATATCTAATAATCTAAACCAATATTTCAATGCTTTCATGTATGAATTTATGTATAAGGGATGCCTGCTTAATTCTGAATATACAAGTTTATTAGGTGTTTTAAGTGGAACGCCAAGGAATCTTTTGCAGGCTAATAAGTGTACTTTCTCAATGTGCTCTAAACGTTGCAGACCCCATATTTCAGCTGAGTACAGTAAAATTGACTGGATTTTGGAATCAGAGATTTTGAAGAATACCTCCTGAGACATTTCTTTGCAATTGTTAAACGCACAGCACAGAAGATAAAGTGCTTTCTTTGCCTTTGTTACCATGTGCTCTATTCCAAGATTCATACTAAGCATGGTAGTAAATGTGAAACCCAAGTAACAGTAGCTGTTGACTGTCTCGATTTCTTCACCATCATAATACCATTTTTCTCGTCTGCCTAAATAGCCTCCCTTCCTGAACACCATGACTTTAGTCTTAGATTTGTTAACATCTAATCTTAACCTACAACAACATGTTTTCAATGAGTTTAGTTGTGCTTGTAGACCACCTGGTGTAGTAGAAATTAAAGCTACATCATCGGCAAAGAGCAAAATGAAGATCTCAATAAAACTAGGAAGCAGTTGCACTCCATGGACCCCCGTATCATTAATGTGGTTGGCCAGTTGGTTAATGAAGAGTGAAAACAGTGTTGGACTCAGTCCACATCCTTGTCTTACACCAACAGGGCAATAAAAAAACTCCGAAAAATCTCCATTGCATCGTACACATGAAATGAGAGAATCATACATGGACTTCAGGCAACATAAAAATTTCCCCTGTATCCCTTCATTATACAGGGTTTGTAGTAATTTGTCATGGTGAACTGAATCAAATGCTTTTCTGAAATCCACAAAGGCAACATAAAGTTTTCGACCTTTTGAACATAAACATCTCTGGACAATAGTGTGTAAATTGAATATTTGATCAACTGTTGAATAATTGTTTCTAAAACCAGCTTGATTTTCAACAATTATATTATTTTCTCTAGCCACGAATACAGTCTCTGGTTCAGAATTGAAGTAAAGCATTTACAAGTGACATTAATCAAAGATACACCTCTATAATTATCAGGGTCGTCAATATTCCCCTTTTTGAAAATAGGTACTACAATGGCTTTCGACCATTCATGTGGATACACGCCATTATCAAAAATTTTGTTAAATAACACAGTGAGAAAGTTAACAATAGTTTGACCCGCTGTTTTTAGCATTTCTCCAATAATACCATCTGTGCCACTTGCTTTTCCACATTTAATTTTCTTCAGTGCTTTTTCTACTTCGTGGTACGTAATGACCCGATTCAGAGGATGCTCCTGTCCCTCTTTTATATCTGTTGGGGGATAGGTTTGGTTCACTGTATAACTTTCCTTTAAAGAAAACGTTTTCTGAAAATGTTCAAACCAATTCTGTGTTGTTATAGTACCACTTATTCTCATTTCATTCCTCAGTCCCAAGCATTTGAGACGGTTCCAGAATAAAGCTGAATTTTTTACGTTAACACACATAGAGAGAGAGAGAGAGAGAGAGAGAGAGAGAGAGAGAGAGAGAGAGAGAGAGAGAGAGAGAGAATATAGGTGACAAACGACACAAGAGTAAATGATGAAAGAGAAAATGCAAAATATATGGCTTGTGGCGCAAAGTGATTCGTTGCTAGTATTTTCTGCTGAAGGCTGATATAATAACTGTGGTTATGTACTCACAGGTCCAGATGCTCTGTTAGTTTTCCACAGAGGAATCAAAGAGCGTCACACAAGTCATATGATTTCACTTGATCAATCCTGACATATTTGGTAACCGTCACATAACACACAGTTCATGATAATGGAGGTTTCCACGAAGGAATATTAAATCAGAGTGCTGCGGTATGTGACAGTTCCTGTAAAATGCAATAACTATAATTAACAGAGAATGTTTGCTCTCCCCCCCCCCCCCCCAGCCCCACCCCCTGTGGAGAAGACAGAAGCCCGGGATCGGATGTCGGATGGAGAATGTAATGAAGCCTGGTCACGTGTTGAAAGCTGGAATGAACCGCTCAGTGTGCTGAAGTTGTTGGTGGCCTGAGGTCCGCCGAGGAGTCTTTTTACTAGGCATCACTGAACACACTAGCATTATGATGAAGTGCCCTTTGGATTTCTAACATCGCAAGACTCGTGATTTGGGCATCGATCTGTAGATAAGTGAGGGGCTGCATGTCCACTGCTGGATGGCCAGTATTGCTGGAGTATTGTCTCACTCTCTGACTGATCCATGAAGTGAACATCAATGGTAGCATGCCAGGAGCATCCTCACTTCATTTTCCAGCCCGTCGTAGTTCAGACACATTTTATATAAGTATTGCAAGTATGTATGATTGGGATCACGCTGAAATGCAACAGACACCACTCCACAGGCAAGGCAAAGGATTGCCCCTGAAAATCACTCCAGACACTTTCTTATCTTGTCCGTCTGAAGGCGACCGAGCGTAACAGCACAGCTTTAAAAAAGTACCTTCCCCCTGCAGGCACAGCCGCCCTTCTGCGATCGTCCGCCTTAAGATGGTTGTTCAAGGGGATTACGTGGACAAGTCGTTCTTTTTCCACAACAGTGGCTTTGTTGGTTGCGTCTAGGATACACCCGGTAATCCTGAGGCTCCTGTTGAGACTTCTTCACTTAGGAGGATCGTGACCATCAGCTCAGGCTGGAACACATGCTTGCGAC
>CM031618.1:25310922-25375922 GCA_018398815.1 Conus ventricosus
GAAGAGTGAGTTTCATTTGGTGTTTTCTTGCCCTACCCTATTTCATTCTAGGATTCAGTTAATTCCTTTGAAACATTATCTATAGCTTTCTTTGCTGTTGCTATGTCTTTCATTACTTATGACATCCACGAAGGAAACTATTGTCGAAGTTTGGCTATTTACCAGTGCAAGGTATTTAAATAATAATGAATACTTATATAGCGCCTATTCTCGGCTAGAGGCCAAGCTCTAAGCGCTTTACAATCAACACTCGTTTACGCAACGGGCTGCCTACCTGGGTAGTGCCGACTGAAGAGCTGCCAGCTGGCGCTTCATTCAGTCGTTTCCCGTGTCATCCAGTCAGTATCGTTCAATATTGATCACTCATTTTCCTTACTTCCTTCATTCTTTCCATTTCTCACGCAGGGTGCATGCTATGTGTAACATGTCATCCATACCAACGGCCAAACTGGCCTACTCTTCCGAAAGTTGGTGATGGGATTTTACGTGTGTGCAAGATGTTATGCATGCGTTCACACACGGAACCTCGGTTTATAGTCTCATTCGATGGACTGTATGGTATTTAAGAACCGCAGCACAGCATATAGTTAAGTACCACTTGTGCAAATGTTGAATTTCATATAATGATCAGTCAGTGAGCATAGTTAGATATGTGACAAATCCCGCTTCTTTGTTTTGTTTTGTTTTCTTTTTATGTCTTAAAATTTTGTTCACAATACCATCTTCATGAGTGGCCGTGGCCTACGATTGAACAAAATATATTATCTCTGCCTGTCACCTTCCCCCGTACCCTAGTCTCTCTCTCTGTCTCTCTCTGTCTCTCTGTCTCTCTGTCTCTCTCTCTCTCTCTCTCTCTCTCTCTCTCTCTGTGTGTCTCATCTCTCTCTCTGTCTGTCTCATCTCTCTCTCTCTCTCTCTCTCTCTCTCTCTCTCTCTCTCTCTGTCTCATCTCTCTCTCTCTCTCTGTCTGTCTCATCTCTCTCTCTCTCTGTGTCTGTCTCATCTCTCTCTGTCTCTGTCTGTCTGTCTGTCTGTCTGTCTGTCTGTCTCTCTCTCTCTCTCTCTCTCTCTCTCTCTCTCTCTCTCTCTCTCTCTCTCTCTCTGGTGGAGTCAAATTGTCAGCTGCAGGATCAAGTTCAACATACATTTTTTGAAATGCAGAGAACTCATTTCGGTATTATGAGAACAAGCTTAAAAAAAAATCTCCTTAATTCACCGAAGAGTGCAGCATAACAACAACCGGTATTGAATTTTTCCATTGAACGCTAATCAAACAGGATTGGAAGTATGTATTGGGGATGTGATTGTAACAGTAAGTTTTTGTTGAAGGTAGTCAGTCTTATTCGGTCTGTTGGCACTATGAAAACGTCGCTTTAAAATGCGTTTCTAAATACTGCTACTTCCCTAGTAAGTAGTTGTCACAGAGAGAGAGAGAGAGAGAGAGAGAGAGAGAGAGAGAGAGAGAGAGAGAGAGAGAGAAAACTTCCCTTACGTACTTGCATTTAGAGTCAACTATCGCCCGAAACCACCGGGAGTGAAATCTGATGGCGGGCTTTTCGGCTGTTTGTCACCGGTTGGGGTGACTGCCCTTTCCCCCCGTTGAGATCTCCACAACAGCCTTGTTTACGGCCAGGTGTAGCCTGTACACATGTAGGAGGGAGGGAGAGAGAGGCGAGGGTGGGAGGGAGGGAGGGAGAGAGAGAGAGAGAGAGAGAGAGAGAGAGAGAGAGAGAGAGAGAGAGAGAGGGTGATTTGGTAGGGGGAAGAGAGGGAGGAAGACAGGCAGATTGGCATCAGCAGACATAGCAATTTCAACCAGCCCAAGTGCTCTCTCTGTCTCTCTTTGTCTCTTTGTCTCTCTCTCTCTCTCTCTCTCTCTCTCTCTCTCTCTCTCTCTCTCTCTCTCTCTCGATGGGATAGCCTGGACGTGATGGTGTTCCACGTCCTGCGGATGGTCATGGCGGTCGACTTGAAAACAACATCACAACGACTTCAGAATTGCCCCGTTGACTTTGTCCTTTTTTTTTTTTTTTTTTAAACGTCCCGAAACAGCTCAGTGTATGACGTGTCCTGATCTCCGGGAAGACCCTACAGTGGGCTGTGTCCGTTCACTTTGTCCTTTGGACACGCCGTGAAACCCCAGAGTGTGACTGACCTGCAGGAGTGTTTCACGGAAAGATGTGTGTGTGTGTGTGTGTGTGTGTGTGTATGTGTGTGTGTGTGTGTGTGTGTGTGTGTATGTGTGTGTGTGTGTGTGTGTGTGTGTGTGTGTGTGTGTGTGTGAGAGAGAGAGAGAGAGAGAGAGAGAGAGAGAGAGAGAGAGAGTGTGTGTTTGTGTGTGCGTGCGTGTGTGTGTGGTGTGTGTGTGTGTGTGTGTGTGTGGTGTGTGTGTGTGTGTGTGTGTGTGTGTGTGTGTGTGTGTGTGTGTTGGCGGATGGGTAGGTGGCAGTGGTGATGGAGGTGGAGGTTGTGGTGGTGTGTAATAGTGTGTATGTTGTTGTGGTGGTGGTGATGGTGTTGTTGTTGATGATGTTGTTGATATGGTGGCCAGCTCCCAGAAGATACTTATGATGTGTGTCAGCCTAAGACACTGGCAGGATCAGCGTCCCAACCACTAAGTCTGTGAGAGAATAGTCTGAATAGTGCAGACGATGGGGGGGGGGGGGGGGGGGGGGGTGTGACTGAGCTCAAGGATTAGAGTTAGGGTTCATTATCTGAACAGTAAAGACGGGGGAGGGGGGGGGGGAAGAGGGGAAGGAGGGGACTGACCTCACTTTTCTGTCATCGTCCGTTCCTGTAGGTAGCTGTTGAGTGGTTTTTGTCGTCCACAGTGAACAACGACCAAGAGATGTGGGAAGGCAAACGTTGCTCCGGCCAGTCGGGGACAGGACTGATGTTTGTGCCTGGGGACAAACACAGTGGCGGAACAGAACTCGGAAAGATTTCCTGTTGGATTTCTAGCCCAGAAGCCAACCGCCATTTGATTTCTAGCCCAGAAGACAACCGCCACCACGTTCACGTCAAAGATGAACAGTATTTTAAACGGAAAGAAGCTGAAGCAGATTCTAGATTGCTGGAATATTGCTGTCTGTTTTTTTTTCTTCTCCGTCTCTTTTATGTATAGATATTACGCTGAGTTAGATTCTAGATTGTTGAAACATCGTCTCTGTTTTTCATCTTCGTCATCTCCGTCTTTTTATGTGTAAATATGACGCTGAAATAGATTCTAGATTGTTAAAACATCGTCTCTGGTTTTTTTTTTCATCTTTGTCTCTTTCATTTATCAATGTTATCAGTATGTGTCGGTGTACGTGATTCGCCCAGTTCTGTTGGCGTCCTTGCAATCGGTCGAAAGAGACCTCGGTCTCTACCTGTTGGAGGGCGCTCGGTGTAAATAACAAGGGAGGTGACCGCCCCCTCTCTTTGACCCGTTGACTTCATACGGCCATGTTTTTACTGAGGTCAAGTACAAGTCATTACACATTTCAGGATGGACAGGGCCACCCGCTTTCATTGCTGGATTGGAGAGAGAGAGAGAGAGAGAGAGAGAGAGAGAGAGAGAGAGAGAGAGAGAGAGAGAGAGAGAGAGAGTGACAAACATAGAGATAAATAGAGAGAGAGAGAGAGACTGACAAACATACAGAGATAAATAGAGAGAGAGAGACGTAGATTAGACGTATTTATTCGTAAAGGCCATAGCCATAGGCTATGGCTAAGAGAGAGAGAGAGAGAGAGAGAGAGAGAGAGAGAGAGAGAGAGAGAGAGAGAGAGAGAGAGACACACATTAAGGGACTAATCAAACGTATAAGAAATAACACATATCTTGTGTCTACCAAGCCTTTGGAAAGAGTGACCCGTTAACAAACTAATTAAGCATGTCAGTGACGTTTTATGACTTTTGTCATCCAGATCTTTTTTGCCTATTAACAAACTAATTAAGCATGTCGGTGACGTTTAATAACTTCTGTCACCCAGACCTTTTTTGCAGAGTGACTCCCTAAATTATTAATATACCATGTAAGTGATGGCACATGTCTTCTGCCCCCCCCCCCTACCCCCCGGCCTTAGGGTGAAGTGACTCGGTAACGGACTCAGTAAATAAGTGTAGACTCATATCCTTTGTCGCCCAGGTCTCAAGGCGGAGTGATTCATTAAACGACTGATTAAACATGACGTCACGTATATCGTGTCCCATGCCTCGGGGTGGAATGACTCATTAACTGACTAAACATGTGACGTTAGTATATATCCTGTGTACCCGGGCTTCATGGCAGAGTACCCATGAACGCACTAATGAAACATGTCAGTGACCTCACAGATCCTCTGTACCCCAGGCCTCAGGGTTGAATGGCCCATAAACAGACTAATCTAATGAAACCTGTAAGGGATGACACCTAGCCTTTGCCCCCCAGGGCGGAGTGACTCAGTAACGGACTATGTAACCATGTCAGAGAATAAGGTATTCTTTGCCTCCCATGCCTCAAGGCGGAGTGGGTCATTATAGCATCAGTGAAACATGTCAGTGACGTCACATGTCCTGTATCCCCAGGCCTCAGGGTGGAGTGATTCATATATATATATATACATATATATATATATATTCATATATATTATAACTGACAAAGTAAGCATGTCAGTGACGTCACTTACTTTCTGCCCACCAGACGCCACGGTGGAGTGATCCGTTAACGGACTAATTAAACACGTTAGTGACGCCATGCATCTTCTGTCCCCCAGGCCTCAGGACGGAGTGGACAGCTGGTCGTGACGGCAGCCAAGGACGCGGCCTTGACCTCCTCACACACCAGGCATGTGCAGCAGCGCTCTGCTGCCACGACGGAGCCCGCCTACTTCCTGCAGCGCCGCTTTGAAGATACGGCTCTCGTCATCTTCCGCCAGCATGTCAAGAGACTGAAAGAGATCAGCCCCGGACATTACACACTCCTGCCTTCCTCCCAGTCCTCCACTCCATCACTCCACTACATTCCCGGAACTGAATTAGGGCCCGGGAGGGCCAGCCCTGATCTTCATGCTGACCTTGACCTTGGCTCTGACAAGACATCAGCTGCGTCCGGTGTTTCCGCTTCGCGTGCTGACAGCTCCCCAGCATCTGGTTCTTCTTCTGCGGTGAGAAATTCCGTCAAGAACAACCCAGAGTCTGTGTCTTCCGCAGATCAGTTCCCAGAACACGGTGGTTGTGATGTGGAGGAGAATGGTGTCTCTTCCCCTAAGGTGTTCACTCAGGATGTGGTGACTTCAGCAGCAGATACCTCCTCTGACAGTGGTTCCAGCCTCGGTTCTTCAGCTCCAGACAGTGACTTTGATGAAGTCGGTCCTCAGGCTGGGGCAGATGTGGAGCCTTCGTTCCCGGCCTCTGTGGATGAAGCTGAAGACCTCCATGTCTTGGTAGAAAATGTGGAGGACATTAGAGACAGTTCTGGCACACATGACGTACACTTCCCTATAGGTGTGCTTCAGAATGGCCAGACTGTGAAGACCCTGACAGTAGAATCAGGACCAGTAACAACTCTGCCGTCTGCTCTCTCTGAGTCCCCTAGCGTGGACAGTGCACTTCACTCACCTAGTAAATCTTCCTCTCTTAAGGAGCCCACAACATTCCACGAATCTTCCTCAGTTCGTGACCCTCACTCGACGAACGAACCTCACTTATTCAGTGAATCCCTTGCGTCTGGCGAACAGGAATACCACTCATTGAGCAAACCTTCCTCTCCTACGGAATCCCTCTCACCGAGGGAACTTGCCTCGCCCAGGGAAAACCACTCATTGACCGAATCTTCCTCACCCAGGGAGCACCACTCATATACTGAATCTTCCTCACCCAGGAGCACCACTCATTGAGCGAATCTTCCTCACCCACGGAACACCACTCATTGAGCGAATCTTCCTCGCCCACGGAACACCACTCACAGAGCGAATCTTCCTCTCCTAGGGAACCCCTCCCACTGAGGGATTCTCCTTTGTCCAGGCAACCCTTGTCCATGCCCAGTTCTGTGGACGCGGAGCTTTCTGCCGGCAGTGACGAGGTAAGAGCTTTGGTTTTTGTTTGTTCCTTTCATTGACTATTCTATTCATTGTTTAATACCTAAACACAGACATGCTGTGTCCGCAGTGTCCATGCATTATGTATTAGCCATAACAGGATACTGAGCCAGAGGGTTTGAATTGCACAGTCAGGAGAATCACCACAGCCTTCTGTCCGTAGTCATGTGCAACAGGCTGGAGGTGCTGTAACAAGTTCCCTGTAGAATGGTCTCGGACAGGGAGTCATCGCATAATACTTGTCCGTCATCCTCTGTACGCTGTAGAATGGTCTGTGACGGGGAGTCATCGCAATATTCATGTCCATCCTCTTCTGTACCCTGTAGAATGGTCTTGGATAGGGAGTCATTGCGAGGTAATGTCCAGCCTCAGTGTACTTTGTGGAACGGTCTTGGATAGTGAGTCATTGCGACATATCTACCCTTGATTTACCCTGTAGAACGGTCTTGGATAGGGGGATCCACTTCTGAAACCATTCTGAAGGAGTGTAGGGTGGGCAAACTATAGTTATAAACGGTGCTTGAGGACTCCGGGGACAAGGTTTTGAGATCAGTCCAGAACAAACTGAAGACTGGCAGAAAATGGGAAATGGCAGTGCCGTGGCAAAGGAAAACCTTAGGTCAGAGAAATGACGGTACGCATCCAACCAACAGACAAGGGCTGGGGTCATCAGAAATGACAAAAGAGAAAGCAAAGAGAGACATGGTGATATAGGAGTTGAAGATACATGTGATTGACTAGACAGTCCAGAGGGCAGTCCAGCAAGACCAACAGGGGAAAGTGGGCTAGATGAAAAACACGCGAAGTCACAGCTGGAACGTATGGCACATGGCACCTCTCAGGATCAGCCTCATCTTCAGATCTGCATACAGTCTCCTGCCCTCGAATTCAGTTTGATAAAATATGGGGTGGGGGGGGTGGGGGGGGGGGGGGGAGGATCAGGTAACCCAACGTGTCCGCTCTGTCAGGGCAAACAAACGGTAGAACATGTCCTGAGTTCATGCAAAACAGCGCTCTCCCAGGAAATATGCACATGGAGACACAGCCAAGTGCTGGGAGAGATCCCACATGCAGTTAGCACTGCCAGAGGAAACACGGCGCTACCAGAAGCCGCAGCATCAACGTTCTTCACGACAGGAGGCCACAAATCATGGTCTGGAACAGGGGTGACGTCAAGGATATGGAAGTGGAGTTTACTGATGGAATGGATGTTTGGGAGTACATACCAGACCTTCCAGAACGGAAAATCCATCCAGAGATGTTTAGGATGAGTGGCATGAAAGCAAATACTGTGTTCCACTCAGTGTCATCAAAACAATTTATTCGTATCGAACTCGCTGTGCTATCTGAAGGCGGAACTGAGGTAACATACGTAAGTCTACAAGACAAGTATACCAGTCTGTCCAGCCGCTTGATGGAATCCCCCAGCCAAAGTTCTCGCCAGAGAGGTTGGAGCAAGGAGGTTTGAAGGCTCATTAGCCTATGATCTTGTGATTTCTGGTAAGATCAGGTGGAGATTCCAAAAGGTAACGGCAGAAAGGCATCTGGGAGTCATGACCTGGATGCGGTCTGGTCCCTTAGAGTGTGAATTCGGGCTGAATTACATGTATGTATGTATGCGTGTGTGTGTGTGTGTGTGTGTGTGTGTGTGTGTGTGTGTGTGTGTGTGTGTGTGTACATATATATGTACATAGATATCTACAAAGGGAGGGAGGGAGGAACAGAGAGAGAGAGTGAGAGAGAGAGAGAGAGAGAGAGAGAGAGAGAGAGAGAGAGAATGGCGGCATGTGCTGGAGACAAGGATGGGGATGGGGGAGTGATCTTCGGAAATAATCTCAGAACATTAAGCATTAATAATCAATACTTTTCGTCCTAGCTGCCTCCCTTCCTTTCTTTCTTCCACTTTTTATTTCTTAATTGGTGTATCGATGTTGTTTTTTCCTTGCCAGGAGGTTCAGATCACTCGACTATAGCTGAGAGAGTCGTCATTGTGCACGGACGAGGTCCCAGAGCACATTCCCTGGACAGTCTGTTGATCCTTCCCTCTGCCTGCCTTCCTGACCTGTGTTCAGCACGTATGACATCGTGTAGGATATTAGAGCCTTTGATATTTACCTCAGAATCTGGGACGTCAGAGCCTTTGATTAATATACATTACACATCATCGAGGATATTAGATTTGGAAAATTAGAGCCTTCGATCAACATTACACATTATCCAGGATATTAGAACGTTTGATATATAACACAGTCTGGGACATCAGAGCCTTTGATTAGCATTACACATCGTCTGGGACATTAGAGCTTTTGATATTTATCTCACGATCCGGACAGCATAGCCTTTGTTTAAGATTACACATCATCCAGGATAGTAGAGTCTTAAATATTCATCACGCAATCTTAACATAACACATCGTTTATAACTAAAAAGCAATTGATCAATATCACACGTCGTCTGGGACATCAGGGCTTTTGTTCAACGTCACACATCATCTGGGACGTAAGGGCCTTTGTTCAGCGTCACACGTCATCTGGGGCATCGGAGCCTTTGTTCAACGTCACACATCATCTGGGACATCAGGGCCTTTGTTCAACGTCACACATCATCTGGGACATCAGAACCTTTGTTCAACGACACACAATCGTCGGGGACGTCAAAGCCTTTGTTCTGGTTTCGCTTGAGTCTTACCAAGCACACTGACAGTGTTTGAATGACGATCTTCACACATACACACGTACACACACACGCACGCACACACGCACGCACGCACGTACACACATCAAAATACATGAATGAATATAAAAAGATAAAAGCTAACACGTACCTTTGAAGGGAGGGCATGGTTTAAATTTTTTTGCAGAAAACTTAACACAACTTAAGTTTCAATCACATCCTATCATATGCTATTGTGTTTTCCTGTTTGCTTTGCTTTGACATGTGACGGTTTGCTATTCAATACTACGGCACACAGAATAAGTGTACTGTTCACGTAAAGTGGTATTAGTCATCAGTGCCTGCCTGTGGATCTATCATAGCTGACGTCAGTTACTGACAGACCCACTGCGGAACACATCACCACCATTCTGTACACTGAAGGAAGTGCTCTTTCCACAGCTATTGGTCGAGAAGTACAGACCTTCGTGTGTCACAGAAAGCAACACGACACAGTGAACAGTGTTCATTGAACGTGGTAAAGGAAAGAATGAGAGGAGAATCAGGGTGCTGAAGGCTAGGATCAGGGCGTAGAGAAGAATTCACTGGTGCCCTCTGTAAGCAAGAATCGAGGGTGTACAGAAGACTTCACTGGTGCCCTGTGTAAGCAAGAATCAAGGGTGTACAGAAGACTTCACTGGTGCCCTGTGTAAGCAAGAATCAAGGGTGTAGAGAAGACTTCACTGGTGCCCTCTGAAAGCAAGAATCAAGGGTGTAGAGAAGACTTCACTGGTGCCCTCTGTGAGCAAGAATCAAGGGTGTAGAGAAGACTTCACTGGTGCCATGTGTAAGCAAGAATCAAGGGTGTAGAGAAGACTTCACTGGTGCCCTGTGTAAGCAAGAATCAAGGGTGTACAGAAGACGTCACTGGTGCCCTCTGAAAGCAAGAATCAAGGGTGTAGAGAAGACTTCACTGGTGCCCTCTGTGAGCAAGAATCAAGGGTGTAGAGAAGACTTCACTGGTGCCCTGCGTAAGCAAGAGTCAAGGGTGTAGAGAAGACTTCACTGGTGCCCTGTGTAAGCAAGAGTCAAGGGTGTAGAGAAGACTTCACTGGTGCGTAGTGAGGGCAAGGATCGGTAGTCTCAGAAGTCAGGATGGAGCTGCACCCTTTCCTGGAAGAAGACACGGTGCCCAACAAGGGCTGGTGGTATGTGATGACCCCCACAGGAGACTGCCCCTCCATGCGTGTAGGCCACACTGCGGTGTTCATGGCGGGACCCACGGACGGTGACAAGGGCAAGGTGTACCTCATTGGCGGGGCCAATCCAAGTGGACCATTTTGCGAAACCTTCGTGCTAGACTTGAACTCCCGGTCCTGGGACACGGTAGACAGTCCAGGCCTGAGGCCTCGCTACGAGCACGCAGCCTTTGTGCCCCACAGTCAGCCGGGGAAGATCTATGTGTTCGGCGGAGCCAACCAGGCGGGGAACCTCAACGACGTGCAGGTCTTGGACACAACCACACACACCTGGACCACAAAGACCCCTACCGGGACCCCTCCAGCCCTAGGACCCACCACACCACGGCCGCCGTGGGCAACAAGCTCTACGTCTACAGCGGGGGGCACGCCGGAGCGGACCCTGTCGGGGACCGGCAAGTCCACTGTTACGATGCCGGCAGTGACGCATGGAGCGTGATGACGACACGGGGGGACTCGCCCAAGCCACGTCACGGACACGCTATGGTGGCGGTGGGGAGCAAAGTGATGGTGCATGGAGGCATGGCAGGCAGCACTTTCTATGACGACTTGCACGTGCTGGACGTGGATCGGGGCGTGTGGAGCAGTGTGAAGAAGAAGCGCTCCTTCCCCTGTGCACGGGCAGCGCACGGCATGGTGGCCTGTGGCGCGACTGTCTTTGTCTTTGGCGGGATGAACCGAGAGGGAGCCTTGGATGACCTGCATCAGCTGGACTCCAGTAAGAGCCCATTGTCTTTGTCACGGAGTGGTGATGTGTTGTGATGTGAGGTGGTATAGTACGCTCTCCTACGATGAGATACGCTGTGATGTAGTAAGCCGCAGTGTACTCTAATGTGGTATGATGTGTTGTGATGTGATGTGTATGCTCTCCTGTGATGATACGTTGTGATGTACGGTGTAAGCGTGCTCTAATGTGGTATGATGTGCTGTGAAGTGGTGTGGTATGCTTTGATGTGGTGTGGTGTGGGAGAGGAGAGCTCTAATGAATTGATGTGCCATGTGATGTGTATGCTGTAATGTGATGTGATGTGGCTTTTGTGTGTTGTGCTCTTATGTGATGTGTTATGGTGTGGTGTGATGTGCTCCAATGTGGTGTGATGTATCTTAAAAAGTTTGATTAAGTAATACGTCGTGTTATGGTGTGGTGTGATGTGTTGTAATGTGGTGTGATGTATCTTAGAAAGTTTAATTAAATAATACGTCTGCCAAACATGATCAAACGAATCACAGGACAAAACACGACGCGTTTCGACCTCTTAGGTCTTCGTCAGGCACGATAAACAACACTCAGGACAACAGAAATGAAGAAGCGAGCAATCACGTAGCTCGTCAAATTCGGCACAAGATGGGCGTTGAATGTTGACATAATAACACATCACGCCACGTTGAACTTTAGGCAACAAATGTTATGTGGTGCGCTGTAATGTGGTGTGATGTGATATTGTTTTGTGCGATGTGATTTTGTGTGATGTGTTGGGCTGTAATGTAGATTGATGTGTCGTGGTGAGGTGTGGTCTGAAGTGTTGTGATGTGGTTTGGTTTGGTTAGTTATGACGTAGTGTGATGTGTCGCTATGTGGTGTGTCACAGTGTGGTGTGTCGTGGCGTGATGTGGTGTGCTGTGTTGTGATGTGATGTGGTGCTGTGTGATGAAGTGTGGCAGGGCAAACTGGTAACTGCCAGCAGCAGCAGCGCTTTAGGGCTGGTTTGAGTGGGGTGCTGGCTTGTGATGTCTTCCACCTTGTTTCTTTGTATGGTACATTATCTCCCTGTCAGTGCACACACAGGGAACTGGTTTTTGTCTGTTTTCGCACATAGAAATAACTGTTTCCCTGTTGTTGTACTTACGAGATAACTGTTTCCCTATTATTGCACTTAGGGATATCTGTTTTCCTATCATAGCACTAGTTGATAACTGTTTCCTCAGTGTTGAATTTTGAAGGTAACTATTTTCTCTATTATTGCACGGAAAGATAACTGTTTCCTGAGTACTGCACTTAGAGATAACTGCTTCTCTCTTATTGGTCTTTGAAATAACTGTTTCCTTCGTATTCCATTTAGAAATAACTGTTTCCGTATTGTTGCACTTAGATAATATTATGTTTCCCTAGTGCTGCACTTAGAAATAACCGTATCTCCAGTATTGTATTCAGAGGTAACTGTTTCCCTAATATTGCACATGGAGATGACTGTTTCCTTACTTCCCTGATATTGCGCTTAGAGATATATGTTTCGCTAGTGCTGCACTTAGAAATAACCGTATCTCCAGTATTGTATTCAGAGATAACTGTTTCCCTAATATTGCACTTGGAGATGACTGTTTCCTTAGTATAGCATTTAGAGATACTTTGTCTCCATAGTGCGCTGAGAGATAACTCAGTCCTGTGGGTGCACGTAAAGACAGCTGTGTGTCTGGTAGGATATTCCACATTTCACACACAGTCCTTGTTGATGCTCTGTCAGCCACCATGACGTGGTCACGCGTGGAGCTCCAGGGGCCTCCCCCGGCCTGTCGTCTGGACCTGGCCTCCTGCCTGCTGCCGCTGTCCGTGCCCATGGTGCCCCGGCGCCCTCCCCCATGGCCCGGCACGACAGCCAGAGAGTGGGGAGCAGCTGTGTCGGAGTAGCGGGCACGCCCGGGAAGTGCTGGAAAGAGAACTGAAGCCTGGAAGTGCCAGCTCGCGGGACAGTTGGACTGACGTCAACGGTACTGTTTGGGGCGGTGCGGTGTGTGATGTGGGGTGTGATGTGGTTTGCTGTGTTGTTGGGTGGTATGTCGTCTTGTGGGGTGTGATGTGGGGTCCCAGTAGCTTCTCTCTCTCTCTCTCTCTCTCTCTCTCTCTCTCTCTCTCTCTCTCTCTCTCTCTCTCTCTCTCTCTCTCTCTCTCTCTCTCTGCCATTCCTGGTGATGCTGGAAAAGGACACAGCCTTGGCCTTGATATGCACGCCATCAGCGCTCCTTCTCCCTGTTAGGGGATCTTTGGCCCGCACAAGATGCCCACTTCACGCAGGGCTTGTCTTTCTCCCCTCATCCCAAACACCGTGCCCCACTCCTGATCTTCCGCAAGGAGGGGTGGGGTGGGGAGACCAGTGTTTCTTGTGTGGGACCTGAATTACCGACCTGTATCCTCTCATCCCAAACACTGGGCCCCACTCCTGATCTTTTTCAAGGAGGGGTGGGGTAGGGATGGGGGAACTAGTGTTTCTTGCATGGGATCTGAATCACTGACCTGGATCCTAGTATCTCAAACACTGCTCCTCTCCAGGTCTTCTACAAGGAGGGGTCGGGTAGGGGGGGGGGGGGGACTAATGTATCTTTTGTGGGATCTGAATCACCAACCTGGATCTTCTCATCTCAAACACCAGGTCCCACTCCAGGTGTTCTGCAGGAGGATGGGGATGGGGGAGCGCCGGGGAGGGTGGGGGGAAGGAGAGTAGATCCATCTTGTATGGGACTTAAACCACGGGCACCTGGGTCTTGTCACTCCCAGTTTGGCGCGTTAGTAGCTGGGCCTCCGCCGTTCACTGTTTCCCCAGGGAGACACGCACAGGTCGTGCCGTTCATGGATGCTGGTTTCTGGTCGAATTCTTTAGGACAAAGAATTCTGAACTCTTCGGTTTCCTGTGGAGTGAGGTTTAGTCATACACGTAACAAACAAGGGCCATTCGTATCTGAACGAACCATTGGTTTGTGAAGCTGGATCACGAGCTAATGACAAACCAAAGTTTCTTTCCAACTGAAGACGGCGGTCCACGATCTAGTGTGCAAGGTTACAATGAGCTAAGAATTGATTTTTTTTTTTTACTGAGCATTTGAACGACCTTATCTCAAACGAGGAATCACAACCTGCAGCACTGCTGGAGATAACCTGACAGAGATACGTGAGATATCTTGTACAGCCCACTGTGCTTGAAACCGAATTTAGTCATCTGTCTGAAAATCTAGATTTGTTTCCAGAGCATTGAAACTTTCATGTTTTGATCGCTTTGAATGGAAATGTATACTTACAGAATGATGGAGAATGGAAATTTAGGCCAAACAACTACAAACCGATTTCGATCCCAGGAGAATTGTCACAAATTGATTATTAATGCAAGAGAGCTTTCATACCCGAGCACTTCACAGAACATGCTAAGCGATTCTCTTTTTTCATCCTGCTAACCGAGGTTCAGCGAGGTGCGAGAACCTCAGCGATCTTGGTTCGGGAACCAAAAGACTGGGTAATTAAGAACGAAAACAAGATCGTCGAGATGGCGAACTAGAAACGCTGGGTTCGCGATCTAAAAATTTGTTCGACTAAGAACGGCCTTTATGTATGCAAAATAAGACTGCGTGTAACGTTGTGTCCTCACAAAGTATGCCATGAGAGATGGTGTGTGTGTGTGTGTGTGTGTGTGTGTGTGTGTTTCACACATATTGTGAATATTTGCCTTATGTGCACATATGAAATTTTGCATGTATAATGGGGAAAAAACCCTGTCTTTATGAGGCAAGTTTCAGCCCAGGCCACAAAACGGCTAGTTATGCACTGACCGCTTTGGGGAATTCTCCTCCAGGTCTGACTGCCAACAGTGCAGGTGCTGTGTGACTGAGAAAAGTTGGACGGGGTGTTGGCGGCATGCAACTTTTTCGGCTCAGAATTGGATTTCCTTCCGTGGGTTGAAAAGAGAGAACTGTGTGGAGTGGTTGAGACAGGTCATGACGTAGTTGTAGTCAGCGTCAGGTAAGATCTGGACATGAGTCAAATTCACCTGGTGTCTTGAGGGGCAGGTGTTGCCCCTGCTGGCTTCACAGCCAATCCTTTTGCAATTTGTCTGGCCATGGTTGGGTGACACTCCTGTCTGGAAATGATGGACAGATGGCATACTAGCGTCCTTGGAGTTTGTTTTCTTGGCCATCCCCGGTATTTGGTGAGCTGTGTCGTGGTACCAAATTCTTCGTCTGCAGCAGTGATGAATATGAAATCGTCTTCTCCCGATCTTTGTTGAATCAACCATCCTGTCTCTCCCACTGAAACATTTTGTGTCTGTTTTGGAGACTGAAGTCATTATGCTTATTTGCTCCATCAACTTGAATACTAAAGATGTCCGAAATAATGTCATCTATGTAGAGGCGGGGGGGGGGGGGGGGGGGGGGGGGGGGGGGGGGGGGGGGTTGGTCCTCAAGGTTTGGTCCTCAAGTGGCATTTGCTGCTTCTCTTAAAGTGTCTGTTGCACGACTACACGTCACAAATGACTCCGTGACAAGAGTGACAAAAAATGAAAGATATCTAAAGATGTATGAGAAGGTTGAAACTGATGGTTGGAAGAGTTCCATCAACCACGGTACAGTTGTCTTATGCGAACAGATGGAGCCACATTTGGAAACAGGCACTTGCATAATGTAGTCATTTTCCTGAAATGAATATCAAACAATTGACCCTGCTTAATGTATACATTAGTCAACTGTTCTCATTACATGTAACATAAGTTGAATATGTATGTCTACAATGCTGTTATATTATTGTTCCAGCATCAGAAGCCTTCTTCCCAATCGACACCCCAGCAGATAGCGCCGCAGAGAAGAAATCAGATGAGGCGGCCTCTCTTGGGACAAAGGGAGCTCAGCTGGACGACAGTGGCGCCACAGGGGAGGCGATCGGCGGGCCCAGTGACGCCAGACAGACCATGATGGTACTGCTGGTTAACGGAGGGATGGACACGGAGGGCGAGATCTTCGATGACACACTTATCTTCCCTTTACCCTGACCTTTCCCCTTTTAGGCAAAATCCTGTGGTGACTTTAATCAAAACGTTCGTTTTTTAGGTGGGTGGGGAGAGGTGCAGTAGTAGGAGGGAAGGAGAGTGATGGTTTAGAATGAGGGCAACTGCTTGTTACAGGGGATTTTGTTTTTCCTGAATGAGAACAGCATTAATGTTCCAGCTATCGTGAATACTGAAAATATTTCATTCTCAGTGTTCATGAATACTGAAGTTCTTTTTTTTTAAACATATTTTCTGAATATTTAGGATTTTTCACTTATGTACTTTCTTGAAAATTGAACACTATAATTGCAATTATAACATTCCCAAGGCCCCCCCCCCCCGCCCCCGCCCCAGATCGAACAGGGACAGCGTCCTCAGAGCGACGTCAGCAGTGACAAATGGACCGTTATAGTCAGTGTTCCTTTTAGACCTCAAACACAAAACAGACCGTGTTTTATATCTTTAAGAGCTCACTGTCCCTGTAGCAACAGCACCAGAAGCATTTTAGAACAGAGAAACAAAGAATACTGAGCCAGAGAGAGAGAAGTAGGGAGGGGGAAGGGAAGAGGGACATGGGGTGCTGGGGGGGGGGGGGGGTGTCAGGGCAGAGAGAGTGTATGCCTAAAGTGAAAAACCACATGCCTGTCGTACGTATTGCAGAAAAAGCTGCTGGCAGCGGTGGCTGGGAGCGCTGTCCATTGGCAGCACGACACTTTGGTGCTTGACAGCGACAGCAACATGGCGATGCCAGCAACTTGCTGGATCTTATGGCAGATCACGACCTCGACGTCGTGTGAAATATGGTGAAGGCCAACAGTTAGGCAACATGATATGGTGCTCTCAATTTCTGTAAAGAGTAGAACAGTGATTACATAACTAAGCTTGTTTCCAAGCATGCATTGCAACAGATATAATCGCGTGAAAGGACTGCATGTCGCATACCTTGCATCTCTCCTTTCTCTCTTCTTACTCATTTTCTCTCTCGATCATTTGGAGACTTAAGGCACTTGCGGTGTTAAGTTCGGCCCTAAAATCTCAATGTTAACGTTCCTGCGTGCATATGAACTGGTTTAGTGCTTGTCGTGAACGCAGGTTTTAGTATCGAAGAATGAACCACTGTGGAATAGAACCGTGTGATGATAGCCGCCACTTTGGTTTAGCAGTAACCATGGTCTGAACCTTGCTTTAGAAACGCTGCCAGCGGATTCCCTCAAGCGCCGTGACTTGGGGTGTGCGGTGATGGAAGCGGCCAAGCCACTGCCAGCAGCATTTGACAGAAGCCAAGGCTTGTGACAGTGAGGGAGGTTTGAGGCTCACTGTGTCCAGGACATTGACTGTCCTAACATTCCCTGAATCGGGCACCAGTGACTGCTGGGTGGACAGAAAGGGGTGTAATGCCGTAAAGATTCCAACCCACTAGTAGTTCTTGCGGTCGGCTGGGCTATAAGCAACATTACCGTACCTTACCCACTAGTAGTTCAAACTTACAGTCGTCAACACCACAACCGAAAAGTCTAAGAGGTCTGATTGCGGCAGAGATGTTGAGATGGGAAAGGAGGAGTGGGTAGGGAGGTGGTGTTAAGAAAACGTGTGTTTTTACCTGAACGGTACAACTGATGAATAATGCGACATCCAGTGCACTGTGAATGCTGTGAGAGAGAGAGAGAGAGAGGAGAGAGAGAGAGAGAGAGAGAGAGAGAGAGAGAGAGAGGTCGGATTAGCGTTGAAGTGTACATTTGATCTACGAGCAGTGCTTTGTGAATCACTGAACGCCTTGGCAGTGTCATTGTTAGAGGAAGGGAGAAATGGATAGAGGAAGGGAAGGGGAGTTCGCTGTGGCACAGGAGGTAAACGGGAGGGGATGGGGAAAGAAGAGAGCAAGGGGATGTGGGAAGGGGTAAAGGGGCGATTGATGCGAAAATGATATGGTGAGCGTAGTGACAAACTGTTTGTCATTTGCCAGTGTGGTATGAGTGTTTGATTTCATTTATCACTTTTGACCTGTCAGTACAGTTTAACTGTCCCGTTTTGCCTGTATGTTTCATTTCGATTTCTTTTTCTGTTTTGTTGTATTATTGTAATCCATGCTAAGGACAGCCCAGGGAGCAGTGTATTGATGAGGAGTTGGTTCTGATCAGAAATTATGTTGATCCCAATAAAGACAGTTGATCGCAGGAGCTTCCCAGTGTATCTCTGGCTCCTTTCGGTTGTCTCTCCCTTTTTCATTGGGTCTGACTGTCGGTTTACCATTAAATGAATAAGGACCTCTGTCAAACTGTCTGTCTGTCTGTCGATCTGTCTCTCTGTCTCTCTCAACAAGGGTAATATTGCAATCTGAAACGTTAATCGGTCAAATTTATGAACAAGTCCATGCAGTGTGACTGAACGAACGTTCTGTACCATTGTTTGACCTAAGAGATCATGTTCCTGTTGGTCTGACCTGGTCTGAGAAATGTGTGTAAATCTTCGTTGCAAACGCTAAAGGATATTGTTTTGCAGCTACAAAAGTTTTGGTTTTATCTGATTTATGCGAAACCAATTTTTCGTATGTTTACCAAATCAACGATCCCGACAATGCACTTTTGGCCTGGTATACGATTTTCTATCCATCTTTGATAAGCATGATCGCCCCTCACGCTTGAAACTCTTGCCAGAATCTGCCATGGTAACAGGAATGGATGCAAGTCCGTGAAAAATGATGACTGACAACAGGTGAGGAAGTAAAGGAGCAACGAAATAAGGTCACTGCAACAAAACGGATCGTCCCAACTGACTTCAGTGAACAAACTGCAGCAAAAATGAAACAAGTCTGTTTGGAAGGCAATCAATGAGCTTTCTAGTAAAGATTCAGCTGTTCTTGCCCCCGCTGATCATGGTTTTCGCGCTGAACGTCTCAATACTCACTTTAGAATTGTAGCACAAAAAACTAATAAGATCAATAACAGAGTCAAGTGATTCGAAATTACTGAAATACTTTTGTGACTCAAAGTACATAGATCTGGTCTGCATTCCCCTTATATTTGTATACACGAGGTACACAAGGAATTGTGTGTTTTAATTCCTGTGGGATAGAGTAGGAAGAAACTCTAGGGAGAGCTTGACAGCAGAAGGTCCTCAGAGAAGAAACCCCCCCCCCCCCCCCCCATCCATCAGACAAGTGTTTCGGCCCTGAACTCCTTACACGCTAAGGGGGCCGGGCCACTCCAGGTCATGACTCCCAGATGCCCTTCCATTGCCAACATCTTTCTCTCTTTTTCCCTGGCGCTGCCAGGATTCGAACCCGCAAATATTGGATGGTGTGGGCGTCTGAAGGTGTGCCTTTTTAGACGGCTGTCTTACCTCACTGCTAATGGGACACCTGTTGGATGGGTGGGCGTTGAAGGTGTGCCTTTTTAGACGGCTGTCTTACCTCACTGCTAATGGGACACCTGTTGGATGGGTGGGCGTCTGAAGGTGTGCCTTTTTAGACGGCTGTCTTACCTCACTGCTAATGGGACACCTGTTGGATGGGTGGGCGTCTGAAGGTGTGCCTTTTTAGACGGCTGTCTTACCTCACTGCTAATGGGACACCTGTTGGATGGGTGGGCGTCTGAAGGTGTGCCTTTTAGACGGCTGTCTTACCTCACTGCTAATGGGACACCTGTTGGATGGGTGGGCGTCTGAAGGTGTGCCTTTTAGACGGCTGTCTTACCACACTGCTAATGGGACACCTGTTGGATGGGTGGGCGTCTGAAGGTGTGCCTTTTAGACGGCTGTCTTACCCACTGCTAATGGGACACCTGTTGGATGGGTGGGCGTCTGAAGGTGTGCCTTTTAGACGGCTGTCTTACCCACTGCTAATGGGACACCTGTTGGATGGGTGGGCGTCTGAAGGTGTGCCTTTTAGACGGATGTCTTACCACACTGCTAATGGGACACCTGTTGGATGGGTGGGCGTCTGAAGGTTGTGCCTCTTTAGACGGCTGTCTTACCACACTGCTAATGGGACACTGTTGGATGGGTGGGCGTCTGAAGGGTGTGCCTTTTAGACGGCTGTCTTACCTCACTGCTAAGGGACACCTGTTGGATGGGTGGGCGTTGAAGGTGTGCCTTTTAGACGGCTGTCTTACCTCACTGCTAATGGGACACCTGTTGGATGGGTGGGCGTCTGAAGGTGTGCCTTTTAGACGGCTGTCTTACCTCACTGCTAATGGGACACCTGTTGGATGGGTGGGCGTCTGAAGGTGTGCCTTTTAGACGGCTGTCTTACACATGCTAAGGACACTGTTGGATGGGTGGCGTTGAAGGTGTGCCTTTTAGACGGCTGTCTACCTCACTGCTAATGGGACACCTGTTGGATGGGTGGGCGTCTGAAGGTGTGCCTTTTAGACGGCTGTCTTACCTCACTGCTAATGGGACACCTGTTGGATGGGTGGGCGTCTGAAGGTGTGCCTTTTTAGACGGCTGTCTTACCACACTGCTAATGGGACACCTGTTCTAAGTTGGGAAATTTAAGCCTTATGAAGTTCACTTGTGTTTCTCCTCAACCAGATCCAGCTGGAACTCTTTCCAGCTGCTTCTGCAGGGTTCTGGAGGGTTCTGGTCCTCTTCTTACTCGAAATCTCGAGCTGTTTCATGAGGTTATAGGCTGGTGAGCCAACAGATCCCATTACTCCAACCTCTATAGTGAGAACCTGGGCCTGGAAGCCGGATTCCCTCAAATTGCTGGCGAGACTCGCATACATCTCGGTCTTGTAGATGTGAGCTTGCTCCATTCTGCTTTCGAATGGCACAGAGGGTTCGATTGTTTTGATGAACCAGAGTGGAGGACACTATCCGGTTTCATGCCACTCTTCCTGATGATCTGCCCATGGTTCTCCCATTGTGGAAAGTCTGTTGTGCATTCCTAGTTATCTACTCCATCCAGTAAACCCTTCCTCCATGCTCTTGAATCACAGCTCAGACCATGATTTGTGGCCTCATGCCGTCTAAAATGTCGTTACTGGGGCTGTTGGTGGCATAGTGCTTCCTCTGGCAATGCTAGCCGCATGTGCAGTCACTCTGAGCACTTGGATGTGCCGCAATGTTACCTTCTTTGGGTTAGCGCTGCTTTGCATGCACTCAGGACACGCCCTACTGTTTGTTTGCCGTGACAGAGTGGACACGTAGGATCATCTGATTTTCCCCATTTGACCAGGGTTGAGTTCGAGGGCAGGAGGTCGTGTATAAATCTCGGGATGAAGCTGACTCTGAGAGGTGCTATGTGCCAAATGTCATTTCGGGTGAGACTTCTTCGGAGTGCGTTTTCCCACGTTGTCCACTGTCCTCGTTGGCCTTGCTGGGCTGTCTTCTGGATTCTCTTGGCATACTCTTCTTTCATCAGTTCCTCGATTACCATATCTGTCTTTCCTTTCCCAGTCACAAGAAGATTGACAGAATTCGGCGAATCACACACACACACACACACACACACACACACACACACACACACACACACACACACACACACACACCTCGCTCTATCTATCTACACACACACACACACACACACACACACACACACACACACACACACACACACACACACATCGCTCTCTATCTATCTATCCACACACACACACACACACACACACCTCGCTCTCTCTCTCTCTCTCTATCTGTCTGTCTGTCTGTACGTCCATGTACGTTTCTGACTATATTCAAGATCGAAAAGGCTGTGGCAATCTTGAAAAAAATGTTAATTTGTATTTGTTCATTTCTCCAGTTGTTGTTGATGTGTAGATGTGTCTAATACGAGGTATATAGGCAAGTTTGGAACATCTTTTTTTTCTATAATTTTTTTAATTTCCTTTCCTTGTTTGTTCTGTGTGCTCTATGCTGTCACATCTGCTCGGTGATTCGGTGACGTAAGCAGCATTCCTTTGGAGTTAGGGGGGGGGGGGGGGGGTGTTCATTTCATCATGGGAGCAAGAGTTACCCTACTTGTTTGTTATTTACTGTTTACTGTTCCCTGCCTCGGTTCAGATTTACTTTCTTTACGAAAGCAAGTTTCTAATCGAAGTTCTTTCCCTTTAAATTGCTCTTCGTTTTCGCTGCAAATAAGAGAAGTGTCTTTTTAGGGCCATAGGCAAGAAAGAAAGTATTTTCGATGTCCAGCCATTATAGGCCTATACCCTTGCATCAAATACAGTAACCAGAAGAAGCCTTGGGAATTTTAACTCTCATACATAATTAATTACTGGTTCTTTCCTCCAGCCCAGCGCTACATGCAGAACGCATCACTGCTCGGATGGAAGTGCTTGTGACTCTTTTGTGACCTGTCTGTTACGCTTTCAGTCTGAATTTGCTTTTGGAGAAACTCTATTCGATTCCCCGTCAAATCGTACATCAAAACTATTCCCACTGTCCTCACTCTCCGACGACTTTCGTTTTTCCTTTAGAGTTCCATCTGTGCCGACTGTCCCTATGTACGAATGTCGGTAAGCGAGCTTCGGGAGTCGGGACAGTATGCTGTGTTGTGTACGCTTGGGTGAAGTTGTTCTTGTGTAGAATCCGTTTTGGTTTTTAATCTGTTTCGCAGTGTGCTTATCTGTTCCACAGAGCGTTTGCACATTGGTATGCTCATATGCTCCCTCCCTCCCTCCCTCCCTCCCTCTCTCTGGCTTTTATTTCTCTCTCTCTCTCTCTCTCTCTCTCTCTCTCTCTCTCTCTGTGGTGTGCGAGCGTGCGTGCGTGCGTGTGCGTGCATGTGTGTGTGTGTGTGTGTGTGTGTGTGTGCGTGCGTGCGTGTGTGCGTGCGTGCGTGCGTGCGTGCGTGCGTGCGTGCGTGTGTGTGTGTGGTGTGTGTGTGTGTGTGTTGTGTACCGCCACTACTTGCTCTCCCTCCTCCATTCTCTGTCTGACCGTCCGTCCGTCACGTCTTTCTCTCTGTCTGTGCCTGTCTGTCTGTTTTTATGTCTGGCTGGCTGTCTGTCTCTTTGTCTGCCTGCCTGTCCGTCAGTCTGTGTGGTGTGTGTGTGTTTTGTGTGTGTGTGTGTGTGTGCGTGCCGCGTGCGTGCGTGCGTGCGTGCTGCGTGTGTGTGTGTGGGTGTGTGTGGTTTTGTTCTGTCTTTTTGTCTGTCTGTCTGTGTGTGTGTGTGTTGTCTGTCTGTCTCTCCTGCCTCGGTAACAATAGACACAAAATGTAAACTTTCAGACACAATACATAAACGTAAACACAGTAAACAGGCATAATATAAACATAATAGACAGACATACAGAACTGATAACATAAATAGACAAGAAATGGTAGTCTGACAGGATACAAAACAATAACATCCGTTTGGACAGGACATAAATAGACAGGCATAAATAGACAAACGAGATAGACAAATATGATAAACTGGCACGACAGACAAACAGTAAAGATGATAGACAGACTTGACACTTGAAGGTATACATAGGAAGACATGATAAAGCAGATGTGACAAACAGACATGATAGACAGACATTATAGACAGACGGCAATTATTGTAGACAGCGATGGTAGACATGGTAAACACTATGGAAGGGGTTAACAGCGTTTGGAAACAGGATAAACAGCCATGGTCGACAGGGTAAACGGTGTGGTGAACAGCCCCTGGTAGACAGCCATAATAGGGTAAACAGCCAAGTTCAACACCCATGGTAGAAGGATAAACAGCCATGAAAGATAGGGTAAACAGCTATGGCAGACAGGGTAAACAGCTATGTGAAGAGCCAGGGGAGAAACGGTAAGCTGTCATAACAGACAAGGTGAAAAGCCATCTTAGACAGCGATGGTAGACAGGGTAAACAGCCATGGCAGTCAGGGTAAACAGCTATGTGAAGAGCCAGGTAGAAACGGTAAGCTGTCGTAACAGACAAGGTGGGAAAACATCTTAGACAGCGATGGTAGACAGGGTAAACAGCCATGGCAGTCAGGGTAAACAGCTATGTGAAGAGCCAGGGTAGAAACGGTAAGCTGTCGTAACAGACAAGGTGGGAAGCCATCTTAGACAGCGATGGTAGACAGGGTAAACAGCCATGGCAGTCAGGGTAAACAGCTATGTGAAGAGCCAGGGTAGAAACGGTAAGCTGTCGTAACAGACAAGGTGGGAAGCCATCTTAGACAGCGATGGTAAACAGGGTAAACAGCCATGGCAGTCAGGGTAAACAGCTATGTGAAAAAGCCAGGGTAGAAAACGGTAAGCTGTCGTAACAGACAAGGTGGGAAGCCATCTTAGACAGCGATGGTAGACAGGGTAAACAGCCATGGCAGTCAGGGTAAACAGCTATGTGAAGAGCCAGGGTAAAACGGTAAGCTGTCGTAACAGACAAGGTGGGGAAACCATCTTAGACAGCGATGGTAGACAGGGTAAACAGCCATGGCAGTCAGGGTAAACAGCTATGTGAAGAGCCAGGGTAGAAACGGTAAGCTGTCGTAACAGACAAGGTGGGAAGCCATCTTAGACAGCGATGGTAGACAGGGTAAACAGCCATGGCAGTCAGGGTAACAGCTATGTGAAGAGCCAGGTAGAAACGGTAAGCTGTCGTAACAGACAAGGTGGGAAGCCATCTTAGACAGCGATGGTAGACAGGGTAAACAGCCATGGCAGTCAGGGTAAAACAGCTATGTGAAGAGCCAGGGTAGAAACGTAAGCTGTCGTAACAGACAAGGTGGGAAGCCATCTTAGACAGCGATGGTAGACAGGGTAAACAGCCATGGCAGTCAGGGTAAACAGCTATGTGAAAAGCCGGGGTAGAAACGGTAAGCTGTCGTAACAGACAAGGTGGGAAGCCATCTTAGACAGGGGATGGAGACGGGGTAAAACAGTCATGGGGGGAAATAGAATAACCAACAAGGTAACAGTGCAAACAGCCATTGTAGACAGCCGTAAATATATTCACAATAGACAGGGGTAAACAGCCATCACAAATAGGAGAAAAAATCGGTACACAAGGGAAAAAACTACGGTACACAAGGAGAAAAACTGGTACACAAGGAGAAAAAACTCCGGTAACAAGGTAAACAGCCATCAAGATAGGAGAAAAAACTACGGTACACAAGGTAAACAGCCATCACAGATAGGAAAAAAAAACTACGGTACACAAGGAGAAAAAACTACGGTACACAAGGAGAAAAAACACGGTACAAACTTACGGTACACAAGGAGAAAAAACTAGGGTACACAAGGAGAAAAAACAACGGTACAAAAGGGAGAATAAACTACGGTACACAAGGTAAACAGCCATCACAGATAGGAGAAAAAAACTACGTACACAAGGTAAACAGCCATCACAGATAGGAAAAAAAACTACGGTACACAAGGAGAAAAAACTACGGTACACAAGGAGAAAAAACTACGGTACACAAGGTAAACAGCACAAGGAGGAAAAAAACTACGGTACACAAGGAGAAAAAAACTACGGTACACAAGGAGAAAAAACTACGGTACACAAGGAGAAAAAACTACGGTACACAAGGAGAAAAAACTACGGTACACAAGGTAAACAGCCATCACAGATAGGAGAAAAAACTACGGTACACAAGGTAAACAGCCTCACAGATAGGAAAAAAACTACGGTACACAAGGTAAACGGCCATCACAGATAGGAGAAAAAACTACGGTACACAAGGAAAAAAAACTACGGTACACAAGGTAAACGGCCATCACAGATAGGAAAAACAACTACGGTACACAAGGTAAACGGCCATCACAGAGAGGAGAAACAACTACGGTACACAAGGTAAACAGCCATGGAAGACAGCCAAACAGACATGGTAGACAGTTGTGGTGGACTGGTGAAACAGCCTTGGTAGATAGGGTAATCAGCTATGGTAGACAGCATGGTAGACAGAGTAACCAGCCATTCTGGACAGGGTAAGCAGCCACAGTAGACAGGGTAATCAGCTATGGTAGACAGGCATGGTAGACAGAGTAACCAGGCGTTATAGATATGGTAAACAGCCACAGTAGACATGGTAATCAGCTATGGTAGACAGCCATGGTAGACAGAGAAACCAGCCATTATAGACAGGGTAAGCAGCCATTATAGACATGGTAAACAGCCACAGTAGGCAGGGTAATCAGCTGTGGTAGACAGCCATGGTAGACAGAGAAACCAGCCATTATAGACAGGGTAAGCAGCCATTATAGACATGGTAAACAGCCATAGCAGACAGGGTAAACAGCCATGGGAGGCACGGCCGACATGGTAGACGGAGTAAACAGCACGGTAGACAGGAGACACAGCCTTGATAGACAAGGTAAGCAGCAATAGTAGACAGGGTAAATATCCAAGGAAGACAGCCATGGTAGGCAGGTAAGCAGCCAAGGTAAACACAGTAAACAGCCGAAGTAAACAGTCATGGTAGACAGAGTAGACAGCTACGGCAGACAGAGTAAACAACCACGGTGATCTGCCATGGTAGACAGCGACGGTAGACAGGGTAAACAGCCTTCGTAGACAGGGTTAACAGCCATGGTAGGCAGGAGAGACAGCCATGGCTGACAAGATAAACAGCCATGGTAGACAGCCATGGTACATGGGGTAAACAGTTACGGTAGAAAGCCATGGTAGACACGGTAAACAGCTATGTTAGACAGCCAGTGTAGACATGGTAAACAGGCGTGATAGAAAGGAAAAATAGCCACGGTAAACAGCAGTAGTACGGTAAAAAGCCATGAGAAACAGCTTTGGCAGACAGAGTAAACCGTCACAGTAAACAGCAGTAGTGTTAGAGGACCTCTTCTAACACTTCTAACAGCTATGGTAGACAGGATAAACAGCCACAGCAGACAACCATGGTAGACATGATAAACAGCCACAGCATACAACCACGGTAGACATGATAAACAGCCACAGCAGACAACCATGGTAGACATGATAAACAGCCACAGCAGAAAACCATGGTAGACGGGATAAACAGCTACAGCAGACAACCATGGTAGACATGATAATCACCCACAGCAGAAAACCATGGTAGACGGGATAAACAGCCACAGCAGTCAACCATGGTAGACGGGAATAAACAGCCACAGCAGACAACCATGGTAGACAGGAGAAACAGCCACAGCAGACAACCATGGTAGACAGGATAACCAGCCACAGCAGACAACCATGGTAGACAGAAAAACAGCCACAGCAGACAACCATGGTAGACAGGAGAAACATTCACATCAGACAACCATGATAGAGAGGATAAACAGCCACAACAGACCATGGTTGTCTGCTGTGGCTGTTTCTCCTGTCTACCATGGTTGTCTGCTGTGGCTGTTTCTCCTGTCTACCATGGTTGTCTGCTGTGGCTGTTTCTCCTGTCTACCATGGTTGTCTGCTGTGGCTGTTTATCCTCCACAGTTGGCAGGATGTTCAGCCACTGTAAACAGTCAACATAGACAAAGTAGATAGCCATGGTGGACAGGGTAAACGGCCCTAGTGAACAGCCATGGTAAACAGCCATGGTTGACAGGTTAAGTAGTCATGATAGACATGGTAAACAGCTAGGATAGACAGCCATGGTAGATAGGGTAAACAGCCACTGGTACAGACATGTGGTAGACAGAGTTAACAGCTATGGTACACAAGAATAGTAAGCAGGGTAAACAGCCATGGTAGACAGGGTAAACAACAATGTTAGACATTATTGATAAAATGAACTCCATTGCCACACTGCCATGATAAGGTAAACAGTCATGGTACGGTAAGCAGTCATGGTAAACAGCCATGATAGACAGGATAAACAGTCATACTAGACAGGGTGAGCAAATATGTTAAACAGCCAGGTAGACAGGATGAATAGCCGTGGTAGATAGCTACAGCAGACAGAGTGGACAGCCGCGGTAGTCTTCTTGGGATAAAAAGACAAGGTAAACAGATAGAGAATCAGTCAGGATAACAGCCATGGTAGACAACCACGGTAGACAGGGTAGACAGCCATGGTAGACAACCACGGTAGACAGGGTACACAGCCATGGTAGACAACCACGGTAGACAGGGTACACAGCCATGGCAGACAACCACAGTAGACAGGGTAGACAGCCATGGTAGACAACCCGGTAGACAGGGTAGACAGCCATGGTAGGTGGCCATGGCAGACAAAGTAGACAGACATGGTAGACAGAGTAAACAAACCATGGTAGACAGAGTAGCCAGACATGTCTCCAAGGGTACACTGCCATGGTATGGTCAATAGTCGTGATGCGGTAAACAGCCATGATAAACAGCCATGATAGACAGCCATGACAAGACAGCCATGATAGACAGGATAAACAGTCATACTAGACTGGGTGAACAAATAGGGTGTGTGTTACGTATCATGGCTGTGTACATTGGAGACACCCATGGTAGACAGAGTAAACACCCATGGTAGACAGAGTAAACACCCATGGTAGACAGAGTAAACAACCATGGTAGACAGCTATGGTAGATGGGGTGGACAGCAACAGTAGACAGCCCTGTTCGTCAGAATAAACAGCAATGGTAGACAATCATGGTTGACAGGTGGACAGCTATGGTAGACAGTCCTGATAGACAGCGAGCCAGAAACATTCTATTATTCCACTCCCTTCTGTGTCCTGCCTTTAACGTCCTGGGTCAGACGCTCACTGACCCCCCCCCCCCCCTCCCACCACCACTCCCACCTCCCTTCCGCACTGCATGCTGGCCACGCCTTCCAAGGCTTCTGTCTTTTTCCACTCGAAGAAGGGATTCTTCCCTCCCCCCCCCCCCCCCCCCCCCCCGCGCCTCCCTCCCTTTCCCCCATTCTACCTCACCATCCCCTTCCACCTTCGCACTCGTACCCCCCCCCCCCCGCCCCCGCCCTCTCACCACTCCTACTTTCCCATTTCCATCTTGCTCCCCATTATCTTGACAGTCCCTCCTCCTCCAGAAGAGAGAGAGAGAGAGGAGGGAGAGAGAGAGAAGAAAGAGAGAGGGAGGAGAGAGAGAGAGAGAGAGAGAGAGAGAGAGAGAGAGAGAGAGAGAGAGAGAGAGAGAGATGCAGCCACCACTCCCTGGATGGCGCGTGATGAGGCCATTGGCCAGCAGATGGGAAACAGGGAGCCTAGACCCCAGACACTGGGGCAGAGCCCAGTCAGCTGAGTAATCCTCTGCCAGGTTTGCCGGCTTCCCTCTTCCCCGAGGGCTAGGACTTAACAGTGTCGTCACAACCTACGTCACAGCAGTGTCGTCATGACTTGCGTCACTGAGACTCGTGACGCCATGAAAAGAAGCGAATAATCCGGACGTGGGTGTTACTTTGGACCCTCCGAGCCTGTTAAAGATTGACGGCTGGCAAGAGGCGAGGTCCTTCATGTGTGACTGTTCCTCGCTCGTAGCAGGATGAGTTTTCAGGCTGACGCCGATATGTATTCTTACTATGATGGCAGTGACTATTACGTTAACCTGTCACAGAACGGGGAATCCCGACCTACCTCTCTCATGGTTCAAACGACAAGGAAACTCGTCTACGCATACGCAAAGATCTCTACCAACCCATGGACACATCCGATCTTGGGTGATATGGACAATGAAACAGGCCACCTCCTGAACCCTTACTTGTACTCAGACGGTTATTACTACTATGATGACCAGCAGCTGACCAGCTAATGCTGCGAAGAGTGTTCATTTCGTGAGCCCATCGTGCTCGTCGTTGCTGTCTCTGTTGGCGTTGCTGTCCAATGGACTGTTCATCTGCGCAACCTTTCCACCTGGCCAGGAGGCACAGGACAATGACCTACCTTTTCCTCGCAATGTGGCCGTGGTGCACGTGCTGTATGTGCTAAGCAGTGGTCCTCTGTCCGCTGTCACCTATTACCTCAACGACTGGCCATTCGGGGGCACCACCTGTAAGTTCCGTTCTGCTGACAGAGTTTGGTCATCGCTAGCTTTCCTTTTTAGTGCCTGCCTCTTTCGTGTTAGTCTCTTGTGCACCTGTCTTAACTATACAGAAATTGTAAGGTGCGTTGTCATCTGTGCACGTGTCTTCCTATACAGCATTGTAAAGTGTGTTGTCATCTGTGCTCGTATCTTTCCCAAAACAGCATTGTAAAGTGTGTTGTCACCTGTGCACGTGTCCCTTTTCTATACGGCATTGTAAAGTGTGTTGTCACCTGTGCACGTGTCTTTACTATACAGCATTGTAAAGTGTGTTGTCACCTATGCACGTGTCTTTACTATACAGCTTTGTGATGTGTTTGTCATTTGAGATGAGTTGTTATCTGCGCACGTGTCTTTACTGTACAGATTTTGAGGTGTGTTGTTACCTGTGCACGTGTTTTTACTGTACAGTACTGTGAGATGTGTTGTTACATGACTTTACCATACAGTATTGTGAGATGTGTTGTTAACGGTGCACGTGTCTTTACAACACAGTGTTGTGAGGGGTTCACAGTAACAATGCCGAGGGATCTCTCTGCCAACCAAGCATGTTACTATTTTTGGCGCAGAGGACAAGGATCGTGGCTAATCATCAGTCAAAACGATTTCCTCATCAACTTACAGCGCCTTAACCACAGCATGTCCATTGTCATGTTCGAGCTGAAGACCCCCCCCCCCCCACCCACCCACATTCCCGGTCTATCAGAGAGACCTACATCGAGATTAGGCTCTATGTTGTAAAGAAGAAATCTTCGTTTTCTTTGAATTTGGAAGGAAGGGACCTAAACATGGCAATCACTGGATTTCAAACATAATAGGGTTTGGGTAACCAGAAGGTGGAATTATGAAAAATACTACTGTTCGAACTGAAGTAGATTTTAAACAGCAAGAAGCTGGATCTGGAACCGAATTGTTTCAGCTTCGTCTTTCACTCTGTGTGTTTCATCCTCGTCTGTGTTCTTCATAAAGGGAACACCTATGTCTGGTGACTGATCCAATTCTGTCGCCATCTGTACCGCTGGTGGCCACACAGCCTGTGAAGGCAGTGTGCTGCTTCATTGGGAAGACTGACATGGAAGTAACCGCCCCCCCCCCCCCCCCCCCCCGCCCACATGTGTCCTTGCCTCCGCCCCGCTCCCCCCCCCCCCCCCCAAGATTTTAGCCTCATTATTTTAGTGATTTGTGTGTGTGTGTGTGTGTTGTGTGTGTGTGTGTGTTGTGTGTGTGTGTGTATTTAACCAATGTGTGCGTGCGTGCGGGAGCGTACACGTGTGCTGCGTGCGTGCGTGCGTGCGTGCGTGTGTGTGTGTGTGTGTGTGTGTGTGTGTGTGGTGGTGTGGTGTGTGGTGTGTGTGTTGTGCGCGCGCACGCGGGCATGTGTATGGTTCTGTCTTAATTTTACCTGGGTTCATAGTAGGGTGTGTGTGTGTGTGTGTGTGGTGTGTGTGTGTGGTGTGTGTGTGTGTTGTGTGTGGTGTGATGTGTGTACACACACACACACACACACACACACACACACACACACACACACACACACACACACAACAGAGAGAGAGAGAGAGAGAGGGGGAACAGGTACACACTGCGTGTTTCTTTTCTGTTTTTGTTTGTTTCCTTTTGTCTTCCTACCTTTCTCTATTTCCTACCTCCTCACACTTTTCCATGTTTTCCTACGTTCTCCACTGTTCCCACCTTTTCCTATATCCTCCCCCACTTTTCCTACCTCTCCCCACGTTTGCTACCTCTCCCCACTTTTCTACCTCTCCCCACTTTTCCTACCTCTCCCCACTTTCCTACTCTCCCCACTTTTCCTATCTCTCCCCACTTTTCCTACCTCTCCCCACTTTTCTTACCTCTCCCCACTTTTCCTATCTCTCCCCACTTTTCCTACCTCTCCCCACTTTTCTTACCTCTCCCCACGTTTCCTACCTCTCCCACTTTTTCTACCTCTCCCACTTTTCTTACCTCTCCCACTTTTCCTACCTCTCCCCACTTTTCCTACCTCTCCCGACTTTTCCTACCTCTCCCCACTTTTCCTATCTCTCCCAACTTTTCCTACCTCTCCCCACTTTTCCTACTCTCCCCACTTTCCTACCTCTCCCCACTTTTCCTATCTCTCCCCATTTTGCTACCTCTCCCACGTTTCCTACCTCTCCCCACTTTTCCTACCTCTCCCCACTTTTCCTACCTCTCCCCACTTTTCCTACCTCTCCCCACTTTTCCTATCTCTCCCGACTTTTCTACCTCTCCCCACGTTTCCTATCTCTCCCGACTTTTCCTATCTCTCCCCACTTTTCCTATCTCTCCCCACTTTTCCTACCATTCCCCAACTTTTCCTATTTTCTCTACTTTTCCTACCTCTCCCCACTTTTCCTATCTCTCCCCACTTTTCCTACCTCTTTCCTTTTCCTATCTTTCCGCACTTTTCCTACCTTTCCCACTTTTCCTATCTCTCCCCACTTTTCCTACCTCTGCCCACTTTTCCTATCTTTCCCCACTTTTCCTACCTCTGCCCACTTTTCCTACCTCTTTCCACTTTTCCTATCTCTCCCCACTTTTCCTACCTCTGCCCACTTTTCCTATCTTTCCCCACTTTTCCTGCCTCTGCCCACTTTTCCTATCTCTCCCCACTTTTCCTACCTCCTTCCACTTTTCCTACCTCTCCCCACTTTTCTTTCTCTCCCCACTTTTCCTACCTCTCCCCACGTTTTCCTCTCCTCACTTTTCCTACACACTTTTCCTACCCTCCCCCACTTTTCCTACCTCTCCCCACTTTTCCTACATTCCCCCACCCTCTCCCCACTTTCCCTACCTCTTTCCACTTTTCTATCTTTCCCCACTTTTCCTACCTTTCCCCACTTTTCCTACCTCTCCCCACGTTTTCTACCTCTCCCCACTTTTCCTACCTCTCCTCACGTTTCCTACCTCTCCCCACGTTTCCTACCTTTCTCCACTTTTCCTACCTTTCTCCACATTTCCTACCTCTCCCCACATTTCCTACCTCTCCTCACTTTTTTTACCTCTCCTCACTTTTCCTACCTCTCCCACTTTTCCTACCTCTCCCACTTTTCCTACCTCTCCCCACTTTTCCTACCTTTCTCCACTTTTCTACCTCTCCCCACTTTTCCTACCTCTCCCCACTTTTCCTACCTCTCCCCACTTTTCCTACCTCTCCCCACTTTTCCTACCTCTCCCCACTTTTCCTACCTCTCCCCACTTTTCCTACCTCTCCCCACTTTTTCTACCTCTCCCCACTTTTCCTACCTCTCCCCACTTTTCCTACTCTCCCACTTTTCCTACCTCTCCCCACTTTCCCTACCTTTCTCCACTTTTCCTACCTCTCCCACTTTCCCTACCTTCTCCACTTTTCCTACCTCTCCCACTTTTCCTACCTCTCCCCACTTTTCCTACCTCTCCCACTTTCCCTACCTTTCTCCACTTTTCCTACCTCTCCCCACTTTCCCTACCTTTCTCCACTTTTCCTACCTCTCTCCACTTTTCTACCTCTCCCCACTTTTCTCCACTTTTCCTACCTCTCCCCACTTTTCCTACCTCTCCCCACGTTTCTCCACTTTTCCTACCTCTCCCCACTTTTCTCCACTTTTCCTACCTCTCCCCACTTTTCCTACCTTTCTCCACTTTTCCTACCTCTCCCACTTTTCCTACCTTTCCCCACTTTTCTACCTCTCCCCACTTTTCCTACCTCTCCCGACTTTTCCTACCTTTCCCAATGTTTTCTAACTTTTCGTACCTTTCCCTACTGTTCCTACCTTTCCCAATGTTTTCTAACTTTTCTATTTTCCCCAATTTTCCAATTTTAGACAAACTTTTTCCATTTCCCCCCACTTTTTCCAATTTTAGACCAGCTTTTTCTGATTTTCCCCACTTTTCCAATTTTAGACAAGTTTTTTCAATTCCCCCACTTTTCCAATTTTAGACCAGCGTTTTCCATTTTCCCACACTTTTCCAATTTTAGACCGGCTTTTTCAATTTTTCACCACTTTTCCAATTTTAGATCAGCATTTTGTATTTGCCCCACTTTTCCAGTTTCAGACCAGCTTTTTCTAATTTTCCCCACTTTTCCAATTTCAGACCAGCTTTTTCTATTTTCCCCCACTTTTCCAAACGTTTGCTTCCAGTACCTACCTTGCCCAACATTTCTTCCCTTTTCCTACCTTTCCCTCTATGGCGTGCCTTTTCCTTCTATTTTTCCCCCCTCACTTTCCCTATTTTATCGTACCTTTCTTCACTTTTCTCTCTTCTGCATTTCCATACTTTCTCTAGCTTTCCTCACCTTTCTTACCTTCTCTAACATGTCCCATCGTGTCCTACCTTTTCCACCTTTGAATATTTCTCCCCACTTTTCTTACCCTCCCTTTTCGACCTTCCTCCCTTTCCCCTTTCTTTTCATTCCTTTTTTCCCCACTTTTCATATCGTTTCTTGCCTTGCCCCATTTTCCTATTTTCCCTACTTTTCCTGTTTTCGCTCACTTTTAACTACCTTTTCTTTCTATACCGCTTTCTTACCTGTCCCTACCTTTCTCTGCTTCTTGAGCCTTTTTTTTTTAGTGCTTTCCCCCACATTTCTTTCCTTCACCCAATGTGTGTACCTTTTCCCATCTTTTCCTACTGTTTTACACCTTTGCTATTCCCCCCCCCCCCACTTTTCCCGCCTTTCTCCACTTTCCCCACGCTTCCCATTGTTCTTCCTCACCAATTTTCTTCTCTTTTCCTACATTTTCCCATATTTCCCACCTTGTCCTATTGTTCCCACTTTTTTCCACCGTAACCTTCCACTTTCCCTGTTGTTACCACCTTTTCATACTTTTCCTACCTTTCCGCAACTTCCGCACTTTCTCCTACTTTTCCAGTGTTTTCCTACCTTCTGATGTCTTTCCAACATGTACTTATCTCTTCAACAGTTTTGTACCTTTTCATTTTCCGACATTTCCCCACATTTTCCCTACATTTTCCTACATTTTTCCCTAACTTCTCACTCCTTAACTTTCCAACGTTTCCCATCTTCTCATGTCTTTTCAATATTTTAATACATTTCTCAACCTCTGCTGCGTTTTGCTACATTCTCCCATCTTTCCAACATTTTCCTGCATTTTTTTTTTTTGCCTTTCCGTCATGTTTTCCGCTTTCTCTTAATTTTTTTTCCGCCGCCACCTCCATTTTTTCAACATTTCCCTGACGTACCACGTCTTCTTATTTTTTCCTCAAATCTTAAACTTCTAATACCAGCTTTCTTAACAAAACCAGATTAAGGAAGAGGGGAAAGGAAATAATTGCCTGTTTGAATAACTTGTTCAATTTTCCCTTTTTGTCCCTTACCTCTTCACAACTCCACACACACACACACACACACCACACACACACACACACACACACACACACACACACACACACACACACACACACACTCACTCACTCACTCACTCACGCGCGTGCGCATGCTCACAAACACACACACACACACACACACACACACACACACACACACACACACACAACACACACACACACACACACACACACACACCACACACCACACGCACCGACACGACACACACACAACACACACACACACTAGCGCGCGCGCGAACGCGAATATTCCAGAACACACACGCAGAGAGAGAGAGAGAGAGAGAGAGGAGAGAGAGAGAGAGAGAGAGAGAGAGAGAGAGAGAGAGAGAGAGAGAGAGAGAGCGGATCACCTGCCGTTGACCTCCATATTTTAAGCTGTTCCTCCATATCCACACTATCCTCCCTACCGCCCGTCCATCCTACCCCCACCCTCCCGCCCCCCAGAGTGCCCGCTGTATCTTCCTCAGCTAACTTCCGCCCTGCCCCAGTTCACTGACCTCCGAGCGTGCTGCTCATTTGGCCTATGAGGGGACAGGGGCATCACTGGAGAAATTGGTCAACCGAAAATACCACCCTTCTTCAGGACTCCTGTTGTCCAGTGCCATCACCCCTTTCCCTCCCTCTCCTCTCCCGCCTGCTGTCCATTGGTGGTCGGAAATCCAAAGAGAATACAAGATGTGGCTGTCTAGTCAGAAATTCAAAGAGAATACAAGATGTGGCTGTCTAGTCAGAAATCCAAAGAGAATACCAAATTGTGTTATCTATGAAGAGAAATAAAAAAATCAAATTGTGCTATCTATGAACAGAAATCCAGAGAGAATACAAAATTGTGCTGTCTATGAACAGAAATCCAAAGAGAATACAAAATTGTGCTATCTATGAACAGAAATCCAAAGAGAATAGAAAACTGTGCTATCTATGAACAAAAATCCAGCGATAATACTAAACTGTGCTGTCTGTGAACAGAAATCCAAAGAGAATACAGGATGGTGATTTTCAGTCAGAAATCCTAGAAGAATACAAGATGGTGTTATTCAGTCAGAAATCCAAACAAAATCTAAGATGCAAAGAAGGTGGCGCTATTCACAGGCTCTTAACAGAATACAAAGATGGCGCCACCTAGTCCGAAACATAATCAGAACACAAGATGATGACACTATCCAGTCAGAAAAGCAAACAGAACACATGAGGGCACAATGCATGGGCAGTAGGCAATCCAAACGGGACACAAGCTGACACAGTGCACGCCAGCTGTTACATGAAATTCAGCTCAGCGTGGTTGAGATTAGTAACAAACAAGATGCAAAGCATATAAACGTACGCCCAGTTTATCCTGAATACGCGTGAGATACTCATAAAGAGGAAAAACCCTCTTGGACTGGTGTAACCGTTGGTATGGCTATTCTGGTAAACATTCGGCCATCGTCTGTGACCTATAATGAACTACTTACAAATTTTCAGAAAGATCGGCCAAGAACTTTCTGAGATTTTCCATCAAGAAGAAAACCATTATGGGGCCGTTAGTAAACGGCTATAACGGTAAACTAAAACATCGGGCATCATCCGTGACCCATAATGAACATACCTACAAATTTTCAGAAATATCGGCCACGTACTTTCTGAGATATTCCATAAAGAAGAAAAACCGGTTTAGGCCGTTACAGCCGTTAGTAACGGCTATAATGGTAAACTAAAACATCGGGCATCATCCGTAACCCATAATGAAGATACCTGCTATTTTTCACAAAGATCGGCCAAGTACTTTCGGAGATATTCCATAAAGAAGAAAAGCGTTACAGGCCGTTACAGCCGTTAGTAACGGCTATAACAGTAAACCAAAATATCGGCATCATCCGTAACCCATAGTGAACATACCTGCTAATGTTCACAAAGATCAGCTAAGTACTTTCTGAGATATTCCATAAAGAAAAAAAGTTACAGGCCGTTACAGCCGTTAGTAATGGCTATAACGGTAAACTAAAACATAAGGCATCATCTTTGATACATAATGAACATACATGCTAATTTTCACAAAGATCGGCCAAGCACTTTCTGAGATATTCCATGAAGAAAAACAACTGTTACAGGCCGTTACAGCCGTTAGTAACGGATATAACAGTAAACTAAAACATCGGGCATCATCCGTGATCCATAATGAACATACCTACAAATTTTCAGAAATATCGGCCACGTACTTTCTGAGATATTCCATAAAGAAGAAAACCGGTTTAGGCCGTTACAGCCGTTAGTAACGGCTATAATGGTAAACTAAAACATCGGGTATCATCCGTAACCCATAATGAAGATACCTGCTATTTTTCACAAAGATCGGCCAAGTACTTTCGGAGATATTCCATAAAGAAGAAAAGCGTTACAGGCCGTTACAGCTGTTAGTAACGGCTATAACAGTAAACTAAAATATCGGGCATCATCCGTAACCCATAGTGAACATACCTGCTAGTGTTCACAAAGATCAGCTAAGTACTTTCTGAGATATTCCATAAAGAAAAAAAAGTTACAGACCCATAATGAACATACCTGCTAATGTTCGCAAAGATCGGCCAAGTACTTTCTGAGATATTCCATGAAGAAGAAAAAGCGTTACAGGCCGTTACAGCCGTTAGTAACGTTATAACGGTAAACTAAAACATCGGACACTATTTGTGACCGATAATGAACACACCTACAAATTTTCAGAAAGATCGGCCAAGTGCTTTCTGAGATATTCTATAAAGAAAACAAAAACCGTTACAGGCCGTTACAGCCGTTAGTAACGGCTATAACGGGGTAAACTAAAAATCGGACATCATTCGTGACCCATAATGAACATACCTGCTGATTTTCACAAAGATCAGCCAAGTACTTTCTGAGATATTCCATAAAGAAGAAAAAGCGTTACAGGCCGTTACTGCCGTTAGCAACGGCTGTAACGGTAAACTAAAACATCGGGCATCATCCGTGACCCATAATGAACACACTTACAAAATTTCAGAAAGATCGGCCAAGTACTTTTTAATATATTCTAAAAAGAAGAAAAACCGTTACAGGCTGTTACAGCCGTTAGTAACGGCTATAACGGACGGGGTAAACTAAAACATCGGGCATCATCCGTGATCCATAATGAACATACCTGCTAATTTTCATAAAGATCGGCCAAGTACTTTCTGAGATATTCCATAAAGAACAAAAAGCATTACAGGCCGTTACAGCCGTTATTAACGGCTGTAACGGTAAACTAAAACGTCGGGCATCATCCTTGACCCATAACGAACATACCTACAAACTTTCAGAAAGATCGACCCAGTAGTTTTGTCTGGAGCGAGTGGAACACATTTTGACCACGGACACACAGACAGACAGACAGACAGACAGACGATTTTCTGTTTTTACTTCCCCAGATATTTTACTATTACCTGGGCCTGAATTTGGCCATTGCTTTTAACTTCTTGAATATCGAGTGCGACCCCATGTTGCCAAATTTGCTTCAGGGGCCAACAGTCTGAGTCGCACTGTTTTATGTTATTTTATTTTACTTTTTAACATGCGCGCTGGTGACCTACTCGTTTTTGAGTGAACCAGTATTTTAGGAAGAAGAAGAAGAAGAAGACAGACACGACAGACACACACACACACACACACACACACACACACACACACACACACACACACCACACACACACACACACACACACACCACACACACACACAGCATTTCTTCGTTCCCATTCTAAAGTACCCCCTGTTCTTTAAGAACTGGGAGTACAAAAACACACCAGTCTGGATTAGTTATCAATGAATTGGCTCAGAATATGAAAGTTTGTACGACATTTGTAAAATGTAGATGTAAGGAGGATTCATCTAACTACTTCACTAGATACTGCCGTGTGCTTGCCTCGCTCTCTGCTTTTGTCTTCCTCTTTTCTCATTCTCACAGACATACAAAATACAGAGATGGCCGCCATTCGATGGCCACCATTTCTTTCACTAACGTCTTGTGGTCCAGCTGTTAGAACCCAAAATAGGAGAATGAGAAGTGAATGACATTCGTATGGACAGATACGTGGTAAAAGAGAGAGAGAGAGAGAGAGAGTAGAGAGAGAGAGAGAGAGAGAGAGAGAGAGAGAGAGAGAGAGGGGGGGGGGGATGGGGGGATGGGGGGGGGGGGGGGAAGAGAGGGTTAATGTATAAGAGGTGTGGGGAGGGACAAAAATTGCTAAAACCCATTTTTTTTTCTCGTGAGGGTGGCGTCTTGGTGCTTTCTGTTCCCCGAAACCCCCCCCCCTCCCCCGCAACCCCCCCACCCCACCCCACCCGACTTTTCAAAAACCCCCTTCCCCATCTCCCCATTCTGTACTATCCACCCCCATTTTCTGAAGTTCCTCCCACTTCCTGCCCACCGCCCCATCCTCTGTTACTGCCCCCTCCCACATTCCCCCCCCCCCCCCATCCCCCCCATCACCCTGCTTTTTCCTTCCCCTCATGAAGCAGGCGGTGAGTGCTCTCTCACTGAGCACTGTCCGCAATGCCTTTCTTAAAACCCTAGGGGGAACAGGGGGTGGGGGGGGGGGGGGGTGGTGGGGGTCGTTCTTCACCTTCTCAGTGTGACTTGGTGTCAGTGAATACATCATTGACTAGGGGATTCTTTATAAAAAACAACAACAAAAAAGAAAGAAAAAATTGTGTGATGGTCGTACAGCTTACATGTGGATCATGCTCAGTCAAAGCTCTGCCTTGTCGGGGGCCCCCCCCCCCCCCCCCCCCCCCCCTCATCCTGACCTTCCCCCCTCCCCCTTGATCTCCTCTCTCTCTCTCTGCTTTTGCCATATCCGGTTTTGTTTCATATGTTGTTTTAAAACCCCCCCCAACTTTTGTACGACCAAACCAAAAAAAAATATTGCGATATGCTTACCCTATTGTCCTCCTTTTTTAAATCCTCTGTCGTCTGTTTGTCTGTTGTCTGCTGTTTACTGTCTGCTGTCTGCTCTCCTTCGCTCTCGCCTTCTCTCTTCTTCTCTCTTCTCTCTTCTCTCTCTCTCTCTCTCTCTTTCCTCCACCCCCCTTGTAAACTAAATCACTTGGGTTTTTCCCCCTTCTTAAAACAATATCACCTTCCCCCCTCCCTCTCCCGCAGCCCCCCCCCCCCCCCCCCCCCCCCCCCCCCCCCCTCCGGTCTTCTTCACATTCCCCCAAGAGAACAAAAAAAATTTCATTCTGGCCCTTTTTCCCCCCAAACCAGTTTCGGGCGAAAGTGGCCCAGAATTAAGGTTTTTTTGTTCCTGAAAAGTAAGACTTCAAAAACAAAAAATACGATTAAAAAAAATTGCCCCAAACACTAACACCACACTAACCCACACACTTTTTCTCTTTTCTCTAATTTAAATCCATAAAATCGCACATTCTTTACTAATTTCTAACTACAAATTTTACATAAAGGGCAGACAGGGGGCGAAACTGATCATTAAATTTTAGGGCTCGCGGCAGTTTGCCCTAGCTTCCTGGTAAAAAAAACACACTTGGCTTGGTTAACTATTTTGCTCAAAAAATTCGAGATTGCCACGTCGACAAACCGATCGGGCGTCACGCACACAACTGGGGCTGACTTGTTGTTTTGACCCCACCACTCAAAAAGGGCTGTTTTTGTGCCACTGTGTTTTTTTTGTTATTTTAAAAGGGCTAAAACGTTACTGAAGAAGGGGTTTGTTATTCGGGGGCCATAATTTTCTTTAACTGCAGTTGAAAAACCGGGAGATTTTTTTTTTAAAAAACAAAAAAAAGTAAACTAATGTTTTGGGGAAATGAACGGCTATCTTAAAGGTTTGTTGGTTCAAGGAAATGAAACAAGATGTACTAGTTTTAAACGTGTTTGACTATTGTGGTGTTTTTTTTTTTTTTAACATAAAACCGCCCTTTTTTCGTTTTCTAACCTACAAAATATTGTAACCGAGGCCAAACCCCCGCTTTTTTTACGGCTAGCGAGACGCGCTCCTTCGTTCACACGGCCGGAAAGCGCCCAAAAAAATCAATAAACGAGAGACGGGGCTTCCCAGGTGAGGGGTGGGGGGTGGGGGGGGTGTTTTTTTTTTTGGTTACAGGCGCCAGGTGTCGTTAGCGAATTTTCTAGACTGTTAGGTGTCACTCCCACTTTGTGGCCGCCAGGGGGTTGTATTGTTCTTATTTTGTATCAGACTTGATTGATTGTTAATACAGATTCAGTGTTCATGTGGCGGGGCTGATCTGTGTATTAGATGGTTTACTTTTTATTTTTTAAATTCTAACCAGTTCATCTCCCTTAAAAGTGTCCCCCCCCCCTTATAAAACGGGGATGGCGATTTTGGGGGGTTCGGGAAAAAATAGAAGGGTTAGGCGCCCTTGTACTTCTAGTATGGAGGGAGTATGTGGGCCCGCATATTTCATTAAATGCCCCAAAATATACATGCGGTGTATACTACTGCATTGACCCGCCAAAAAGCTTGGCTACAGCAGAAATTTGCGTAACTCTCCCACCAGCGCAACCCGGTTTTGAGAAAAGGGGGGCACAGCAAACGGGGCCCAAAAAACCCTATGGTCGTTTGCCGCAATGACGTCACACCCTGAAAAGTTGGGGCAAACTAGGTCAAAGCCCCTATGTGATCGTTGACTGAAAAAGGCGGCAGCCCCCTCAAAGCCCGCGGAAAACTAGGCCAAAAACCCATGTGCCCCTTGGGGTTGATTGAGGTTGCGCGCGGACACACCCTGTTTATCAAAAAGCAAGAAGTGGCCCTAGGATTCAAATTTTGTTTGTTTGTGTTTTGGCCTACCCCCGACGCACGTCCCCCACCCCCACCCCTGGATGTCTATTGTGTGTTTGTTGTTTGTTGTTTGTTTTTTTTGCCCCACGCATACACCCCCCACCCCCCTCCTCCCCCCCCACCCACGCTCACACACTCAATTTTCCTTCAAGTTTTTAAACAAGTTTTTCTCATTCTTATTTAAGTTACTTTAAGTTGTCCTTAATTTTTTCTAAATTTACCCCCGTTTTTAATAATTTTTTATAGTTCTTGATAAGTTTTAAAAGTTTTTTAAAAAGTTTTTGTAATTCTTGTTTAAAAGTACCCTTTAAGTAAAATTTAAGTTTTTTTTAAGTTATTTATAATTATCAAAAAAATCAATTATTTTTTATTTTAAAAATGAAAATGCCAAATATAGTAACAACACGCCTCAAAAAACGTGATCGTTGAGGATGTTTGTCACGTTTTTGCATAGTTTTTAAATGAATTTTTTACATCCGAAGCAACCCGCATTGTTCAATTCTGGTCATGGAAATTCTTTTATAGACTCCGTCTTTATTTATTGACACCACTTTTTATAATAGCCATGATCTTTTTTTAAAAAAATTTAAAATTAATTTTTAAAAATTTATTATTCGTTTCAATGGTCAAAAAAATTTTTGTTTTTGGGCGGTTTTGGCGTGCTGGTGTTTTTTCGCTTAGGGGCTCAGATTTTTTTGATACTTTCGTTTCTTTGCCTTTGTGTTATATTTTTATAACCTAAAACCCCCCCCCAACAGCAGCAATGGCGAAAAAAAATGGCAACTTTTTTAAGTTCAATTTTCCATAAAAGACTTTGGTGTGTGGTCTTGTATCCATGGATTTTTTATACCCGGCATGCCCAAACTTGTTCTGGCGCCGGCGGGGTTATGTTTTCTGATGCTGAACTTTTAATTTTTTTTTTGTTGTTCCACTCTGCAAAATTTTTTTTCCTGCTTTAAACCCCCCAGGATGGGTTCTTTAAGGTCTCCACCTGGTTCTTGTTTTTGATGTTTTTCGGGCTTGGTTACTTTCTCACCTGTTCTGGCTGATTTTTTTAGCCGTTTTTTTTAAAGGAAATAAAATCTATATGATTAAAGTAATTAATCCCAGTTTTGGGCGAAAAACAATGTTCCAAATTTGTATATAAATCCACCCTAAAAGCTCTAATGTCTTTTTAAAATGGATCTTGCGTTTTAAATCATACGAAAGTCTTGTTCAGAATAAAATGGGGCAAATCTACTGACTAGTTTAGGTAAAAAACTAAGGCCGTTTCCCCCACACTTTTACCATTCTCGACCCAGCTGCGCTTCATACCTTTTATGTATTTTAAAATTTTTGGGGAGAATCTGCTGAATCGTTCAATGGTTTCATTTCCGAGGAACTGTTTTGTTTTTCCACACCTGCTAAAAAATAAAACCTCCCCTTTTGGGGGAAACAGCTTGGCCATCAACTTGGCATTATAAGTTGGGGAAAGGGTTTAGGCTGCCTTTGTAGCTGTGTAGCATCACGTTCATGTTTTTTTTTAAAATTAAAATTATTTTTTTTTTTAAAAAAGGCCCCGAAAAAACTTTGCTAACCTTGTAAACCATTCTGCTGTTTTTGGAGGATATTTTAGGATACTCAATGCTTGGTAAAAGCTTGTTAAAAAACCAGCAGATCTTGGAAAAAACTAGACTTTGAGGATTCAGCAAAGCTGTTTGCATATTGCAGCTTGGGTTCCCACGAAAATTTTTTCTATTTAAGCAAGGAATAATTCCAGACAATAAAAATATGTAAGAAAAAAAAATATTTTTATAAAAAATGGCTTCACCGAAATAATAAAAGGGCGGCGCTGGGGTGTCCCTTGCTTTTAGCGGCAGTAATTTTGCATTTAGTAAACTGCGGGATGCAGCGAGAAAAAAAGACAAAAACAAAGCTATGGGCAACTAGCGCTGCAAGACGCCTATAAAAGGCAGGATTTTAGCAGTTAGATTTTATTAAATACACACGAAAAGAGGGGGGCATGCGCTTCACTTTTAAAAATGTTGCCCAAGCAATAAAAGAAATTATCTAAACGGGGCAAACCAGCCCAAACATTGCCCCCCCCAAAAATTCAGTGACTTTTATCAACCAAGAAAAACAAAAGATGCAAAAAAAGGGGTTTATTGTCTTTGGGTTTTACTGTCGTGTTTTTTGTTGAACTAATATTGGTGAATAAAAAAATAAACAAATCTATTTTCCCAAAAAAGGAACGGGAGGGCATCACAGCAATTAAAAAGCTACCCAAGCATGGAGTCAGTGAAAAACAGCAAAGAATGGTTTTCTAAAAAAGCGATTTGGAAAATTTATTTACCTGACCTGACAAATACAGAGCCCACACTTTGTCAATACAACTCCAAACGACCCCATCAAAGGGCTTTTATTTTTTACCCTCTGATAGGATTGCAAAAAGATTTAAGTACGCATCACGTCATTGACATGGTTTAAAGATAAAAAGATGGGGAGCCATTAACCAAAAAGAGTCTTCGCGTTGCTTTTTGCTTAAATGATATCCCAACGAGGCCCAAAAATTCCCCCTCGATGATTCAAGTTGGATGGAAAAAAATTTAAAAGGCCAAGTGAATCAATTATTGTTAAAACATAGAGTTACCATTAAAAAGGTTTTCCGGGAGTTAAAGTCACAGGTTTTAGTTGAAAATTTTAAACAAACATTACTGAAAGATTTTTTCCCCTACCATACACAGAGAGCTTTTGACAATTCTCGCAACACAAAAGGGTAAAAGATTGCCCTCTTTTTGCGCCAATGAATAATGAGTTTTAAGGGGGTTAAACCCCATAAAAGCAATCAAAAAAAAACAAAAAATGTTGTTAAAGGAGGTCTTTATCCAGCAAACTATTCCCCATTGATTAAAAGTAAGGCACCTTTATTTCCCGGGGGAAAAGCAGAAGGGGACACTGCTCAGGGCAAACCGATCCATTTTGGGGTGTTGCCCATTTTGAAATAAAAAAATTTGTAAAGTGAATCCCCTGTTTTTTTACAAAAACTGACACAACAAAACCCCCCACCCCCAAGATTTTTTGTAAAGGAAGAACTGGATAACCCCCCCGGCACCTTTCCCGCTTTAATTAATTTCGGTTCCCCAGTCCCCAATTTGCATAGGGGAAAATCCGGTTTAAAAACCCCTTTTTGTGTTTGTTCTATCTAACGACTTCTTTTTTAAAAAAACTGTTGTGTGATCTATGTAGATTAGATCGCAGTTTTACGTTGTCATGATAAAAAGTCTTTTGCCAAACGTGCTTCTTTGTAGTTGTCATTGTAGTTTTAATGCAAACGCTGCGAGTACCCCTTTGCTTTCTTAATGTTTTCTCCGGGCTCGAATTCTGTAATTTTTGCCCTAACCCCACATACTCCTTGTATTTTTCCCAGATAATTCTTTCCTTCATCTTCCAAAAACCCTTTTTTTTAAAATGAATGTAAAGGCGGTTTTTAGGGTAATCAGATGTATCTACCACCCCGGGGTGTCTTTAGCTATTTCCATTTCCATGCTTTATAGATTTTCAGTAGGGTATTTATAAAAAAAAACTATCTGTATCTGTGTAAAGTCTTGGACTCGGGATAGGGGTTTAAAAGTAGTCAAAGAAACTTAACACAAAAGCTTTGAAATTCTAAAACAGAAAAACCCCCAAAAAATCTTTTTTGTCTAATTTGATTTTCTTTTTTTCTCATTATCCCCAAAAGTGATTGAAATTTCTAAAGTCCTGATAATTAGGTTTTGAAGTTAGTTTAAATTTGCTTCATTCTCTTGGTGATAATTGAATCTTTCGCTTGTGGGGGATTCTCCATTCTTTCCAAAAAAGTGTTTTTTCATCGCTTGAAAAAAGTCTTTTTCTGAAGATCTGTGGTTTTGGGTTTCTGGATCAGTGTTCTTCAGATGTATGGTTTTTTTGAACTGTTCTTGCGAAAGCAATTAGCGTTTGAAAAAAGCTGTTAATTTAAAACCATTTTTAAATTAAAAATTTAGAAGTCTGTAATGACAGACAAAATTTTTTTTTGCCGCGAAATTGGCCAAGTTTAGGTGGCTCTTTTGGATTCGTCTTTGATTTCTGCTCAATGGATAGTCATTACAGGCATGGAGTTCCTGGGGATATTCTAAGTCAACTTCTAGAATGAAACCACGCTTTTGTCAGGAGTTAAACTGTAAACCCACTTTAATGCTTTAAATTTTTGTACCTTGTACTTTTTAAAAGTTGTAATGGAAGTGATTGCGCCTACCCCAAACCAACAGTTGTTTGCACTAAAATACATGAGATAGTTGACCTTTTACTGGGATCATAATGAAAGTTTTTGTTGTTTGCTTTACAGTAATGATGCACCCATACAAAATTCCTCCCGCAATCCGTTTTCAATCATCTGAATCATTGGTGGGTAACAATAAATCAATTAAAATCCAAAAAAAAACTTTAAAGAAAGCGTCCCAGCTCATCCCGGGCGCAGAAATATAATGCGCAGGTCCAATTTAAATGTTTCTGCAGTCTTTTTTAAATTTTTTCAAAGACGTCCCAAACCAAACAACATCGGCCATTAAGTGGGAGTTGTTATCCCCTCGTTTTACCTCAAACTTCTGCCACCTTCTTGAGCTGTTGGTATCAGAGTCGCTAATGCCCTTTCCCTCAAGACAAAAAGACGCGCCTTTAGGTGAAGTGTATCTTCGAAAACCTTTCCAACTGTTCATGTCTCATAAGAAAAACCCCCTTTCAAAAGGGGGTTTGGGTAATATTCTTCCGTTATTGGGCAGGATTTAAGGACATGCCGTGACTCTAATGACCCCTCAGTGCTGCATGAGTCATAAAAAAGACATTTTATTTAAAGTGAAACACATTACTTTTGATGAGGGTGAAATGCTGACACCAAAAGGCATCGTTACTGCTTTCAAAAAAAAGGTGAGAGTCGAAACCTCGAAATTTAAAAAGAAGTGGGCGCTTCCTTTTTTGGGATCAAACTTTATTTTGAAGAATTGCATTTACTGTGTCTGCTCCCTGAATTTCCAAAATGTGTCATGGTCTTTAGTGGGTTTACACTTTTGGGGCGTTAGCTCAAACCCGAAAATCCAACAGTGAGTGGCGAGGTATGTTTTTGGTCTTCGGCTCATCTGATTTAGATAAATTCAGATTATTAAAACAGTCATTCGCACTTTCTGCATGCGTTTAAGAATATTCTGCGCATCGGTCCTTATTAATTCGGGCCCCAAATTTAACCCCACCCGACCAAAACAATAATAAAGGCAAAATGAACAAATCTGATGTTTTCTCAAAAAATGTTTTTCGTGTTTTTTGGTGCTGGCCTTCAAAAGGGAAAAATAAGCGCTCGAAGTCTGCGAAAATACTAGGGGACTTGTTTGCACTTTTCCATTTTCTTAAAACTAATTTAAATTCCTGGGGGGGGCGTGTTTTTTGTCTTACAGTTTTTCAGAACTTTTCAATGTTTTAATGTCACTGCATTTGCACAGAGGCATTTTGTTAATTTTTTCACAGAATTCTTTTTTGCCAGACTTTGAAGATGTGCATTGTTTTACTCATTTTTTGTTAAATGTGTAATGGGGCCCCTGCGGGCAAAAAACATTAGGAGTAGGCCCACATGATTTTTGGCTGGTTCCCCTATTGTTGGACTGTTCTTGGCACTTTATTGGCACCAAATTTTTTCCTATCCCTGTGTATCCCAAAACATTTTTGGGTTGTTTTGTTCTTAAAACTGTAATTGGTCTAACACGGAAAAGGGAAATTTTCCATTGAATTAAATCTTGGTTTTTGCTGATAGTTAGCCCCATCTCTCTTGGGGGTTGCGGACATGATGAACTTGCAGGAACGCCCACATGAAACTTTTGTCGTCTGTTTCTTTATGTTTAAAACTGCTCTTTTTAAAACCAACCCCCGAGGAGGGGAATGTTCCCTTGCCTAAATCGGTGATCTTGCCTGTTTTAATCTAATCTCAAGACTTCCCCCGCCAAACCCAGACCCTCTCATTTTGCTTTCAGCGGCAGCATCAACTGTGAAAGCATTTCTGCCCAAGGGTGTTAAGTCATTAGAGGAAAAAATAGTCTGTTGTTTGTTGAGCCCCCAGACTTCTGATTCTTCATTTATTTTTTACTAGTCGTTTAAAACAGAACATTACTTTACTGGCGGGTTTTTGTTAGTTTACTTGGAATTGGAACAAAAAACCTTCCTTACTTTTTGGGTCAAAAACTTCAAAAATCAATATCATCGGCCTTGATAAACGCTCTCCTCAAGCATTCCTTCAAAAAATTCGTTTGCCCCTTCATAATCTTAGCATGCTGTCTTTTTTTTTCTAAGCCAAAATATTTTATTTTAAATTAAAAAAAAAAAATTTAATAAGAACCAAATAACCTTTTTTCCGGCCCCCCCCTTTAAAAACCCTTTTTTTTTCCTTAATGTTGTTTATTTTTTTTTAGCTTTCCCTTTTTTATCGCTGCGTCGGGCTGTTGAGAAAAACTCCCCCGCCTTTTTTTGAAGATAAAAATTTTGTCTTTTGAGTCTCAAAAATCGACCTGAAAAAGATTAAATTTTTTCATCCGTGATGTTTGAGTCAACAACGCTTTTTTATTTTCGTTTTAAAAACGAACTAAGTTTATTTTATTTTTAACCCTGTGGCTTTTGGGTTTGTTTTTTTTTTTTTCCCCCCCCCCCCGGCAGCCCTAAGTAAGAACAAGACAGAGATAAAACAAACCTCCAAGGGTAAAGCCCCGGTGCACCTCGCCTTTTTAAGAGGCTAATTTTTCCCTCCCCGAGAGCACTAAGTCGATGCCCCGTTTGAATATGAAAACAGCATTAAAGGCAGCAGAATCCTTTTTTTGGGTTTTTTTGCTGTATTTGAAAGCCCTGCTCTTTTTTTTGTTGCTTTGTGTAATGTTTTTTAAATTAAAGGTTTTTACTTCAGCAGCAAAATTGCCTGCTATCTCTTCTTTGGCGGGCTGTAGGCACTTTTGGATAAACCTGAACGACATGCTTTTTAAAAAATAAAAAAAATTTGTTTTGTATATTTTTAATCGCCCCTTCAATAGTCACTTCGATAAAAATTTTAAAAAACAAAAGTACAAAAAGGGTTTATCGGCTTCTTTTCTTTTCAATTTTGAATGTTTTTTTACGTCTCTCACGTTCTCCCGTTTCCATGAACTGTTTTCCCTCCTTTTGACCTTGGTCAATCCAAAAAACCGTATTTTGTTGTTAAATAATCATCAAGTCTTACATGTAAGGTTGTTTTTAGCCGCAAGGGCTGCTGTTGGATTTTCTACCCCCCCCACCCCCAAAAAATTTTTTCTTATTTCGTAAAAAATGATGAAAGGGTTAAGTCCCTAGCAAAATTTTGGGTTTAGGACGCCCTCAATCGAACTTTGTACTTTCGTTTTTTTGGATTAAAAAAATTTTCACTTCCTTTTTTAAATGGTTCTTCATTTCACACAGAAAAAAAATCCCTTTAAGCGATTTCTGAGGCCAAAACTAAAATTCCTATAGTGTCGCCTGTTCGGATTGTTGTAGTGACGCACTTTGTCGTAATATATATATTTTGGGGACTTATATTGACCCCCCAATCAGTTTGCAAAATAAGGGTTGCTAAAACGCAAATTCAACGAGATTCAGAAATGCGTACTTTGCTTCGGTGTCTGTTGATTTGTAACACGTTTGATTCATTAAAAGTTAGTATATGACAAATTGTCTTTTAATGCTCTTGAAAGGGGGGCGCGCTTTTTAAAACTCAAAATTGGGGGAATGGAAAAAAGCGATTCCATACGATAACTTACAGCTAAAGCCTTTTTTGCTGCTTTTGCCCTGAGGCGAGTTCGGCCCTTTTCTAAGTTTTAGTGCTTTTTCTTGCGATTCCCTTTGAAACGAAGTTTTTCCCTTTCTCCTTTCCCCCATTAATCGAAATTTAAAAAAATTGCCCCCTTTTTAAAGAAAAAAATTCCCTTGCCCCTCATTTTTACAGAAATTTTTTTTAACGTTTTGCCCCCCCAAATTCTGGACAACTGTTCTGGTTTGGCTGTTTTTGAAGCAGTTTATTTTTAAAGAAAGCCGTGAGAGCTGGCACGATCAAATCACCCGCTCCTAGGTCGGGAAATCTAAAGTAAGATTTGATCTGCATAAATATAGAGGTTTTTTGGAACAGAATTTTCCGTTTTTTTCCCCCGCAGCCAAAGGGTTCTTTCAGTTTTTCTTTTACGGGCAAAATCGACCCATATGCTTGTGCATTTTTTTATAAAAAAAAAAAAAAGTAATTATTTAAAACATGGCGGAAATTAAGGGCGAAAAGTTATGATTTTTGACCCTGGAGCGATATGAGTAAAATATCCCTTGACAGGGCATGCCGCGCTCTCAAGCGAGTAAATTTAACAGAAGTGGTCGGAGCTTTTAAAAAATTTTAGGCCAGAACCCCCGAATTTTAGCCCCAAAGTTTTAAATTAGAAAAAGGGTCATTTGTTTGTAAAGGGATCAAGGGAAAATCTTTGGGCTTACAACTAAACCCAAACCCCTAAAATTTTTTTACCCAAGAGTACAATTTATAAAAGACTCAGGGGAAAAATCAAAACGCCTTTGCATTGCTAGACCAAAAATTAGATGGGGAAGTTGCTAACTTCAAACCCCATGCGGGAACCCCCAAACAGCTAACCAAATACAAAACATGGAACTTAAAGTTTAAAATAAATCGGAGATGAAATAATAAATGAAATAGAAGCAAAAACCATTTTTTCAAAAAAACGGGAAAGATTTTAAAAACCCCCGTCCCCAGCGAGAAATAGGGGCCCCTTGATCAGTTTAAGAAGGTCAGAGGCAAATTAAACAAAAAAAATTTAGCAAAACTAGGCAAACAGAGAGCATAAAAAAAGAGAAAAGAAAAACTCGTGGGCTGATGACGCCAATTGGGCTGTATTAAAGAAAAAATAAGACAAAGACTAAAAGATCTTGAACAAAAGATCAGCAAGAAAAAAGGCTAACTCCCAAAACCGGGGACCTTTTTTCAAACTCAATAAAATAGAAAAAGAAAAAACTATCGAAAAAATTTTTAAAAGGAAACAACACTGCAGAACAAACAACACTTTTTTAGAGCGGGAGCACATTAGCAAGCGTTATAACTGCCTTAGGATTGCAAAAGCACTGGTGGGCTAAAAGGGCGGTGGGGTGGAGGGGCAAGTTCTGCCTCCGCCCCATCGCCTCCCCTGATAAATCATGGGGTAAAAAAACAGTTGATCATTTTCGAATTTATTTAAAAAATTAGTGGTAAAGCTATGACCTTTCCCCAGAATATTGGGGTATTGTCACGGGCTTTGTTATGCAAGAAAGTATTGGGCTTTATGCCGAGATTTTGGGAAACATTGTTCTCTTAATAGTTTTTTTTTTATTTAGTAAGATAAAGCCAAGTAACCCTACCAGTTAACCCAAGAACAAGCGCTGTCTTTTCATATTATGGCCATCGCGAACAGAGCCCGCGGCTTTGCTGATCTCAAGATTTTTGGGGGGTTTGGGTTTCGGGGAATTAGATGCTTAATCTTGGGGGTTTTTTTATTTTTTGTAAAATTACGGGCTCAAAATTTATTCTTTTTTCCAACCCTTTTTTCTTTCCCTGCTATAAAAATTTCATTATTATATTTATTTTATTCCTACCGGGAGTCTGGGGGAAAAGGGGAGCATTTTAAAACCCCAGTGCCAAACACAAAGTCTATTTTTTCGTCTTGGTTTTGTAAACTTTTTGGTCCCTTTGAATATTTAAAATAAAATCACTGTAGAATTAATGGCGCCCCTCTAAATTTGGGCAAAGGGATTGTTTTTGGCGTCAAACCCAGTAGAAGGATATTATGCTTGACTTGCCTGTGTTTGGAACCTAGCAAAAAAAAAGTAATGCAATTAATCGTTTATTCGTTCTATTCCCCGCTCTAGTTAGGCCCTTAAAAGAGTTCTAAGATAAATGTTGCCTGCTGTTTTATGTCTTGCTGTAGGGCCCCAGGCGAACGTTTTGCCTAAAAAGAAAGTTTTGAAAGGAGGATGCAGTCATATTTATTTTTCTGTGGGCGTCCCCCCGAAAATAAAGGCCCCCCTAGCCCATGATTAATCAACTTTTGCCCTAAAGCCTGTCTTATTTTAATTTTGAATTCGTTACGATCCTTTCAAACCCCTTCAGCTTTATGTTGCTGAGGGGATAAACGGTTTGTCTTTTGGATGGCGCTCGCGTTCATCAAAAACGTTGAACGTGTAATAAAAATAAATCTGTCACTGACCTCCCCAAAAGGGATCAGGTATTTTAAAGACAGAAAAGAATCCAACCAGTTGTTTTGCGAAAAAACACACAATTTTAAACGGGTTTTCTGATAAAACTGATGGATGACTAAACCACCTTTTTTGATGGGTCGTTTTCAATAGGGGGGTTAAGATTCTGCTTAATGGGTACTCCCTTTTTTTATGAAAAGAGGCATCTGGGTCACGCAATGTAAAGAGATCAGTTGCTTTTTTTTAAGTTTGTAGTGCGGCCCAACAAATATTTTTGCATCAGATTTGAATGCACTTTTTTTTTTAAATTTTGTTTTAAAAATGTTTGTAACAAAACACCCCAAACCCCCCTTCTTTTTTAGAAAAAGCCCCCAAAAATTTATAACAATGGGGAAAAATGGTTGCGCTCATGAAATTTTCTACAAAGTCTTGTTTAAATATAAGCAAACCCAAAAGAAAAAAGGTTCAAAAATTTAACAACGGGGCCCAAAAGGCCTTAAAAATACCTGATGGTTTTCGGGTTTTTCCTAAAGAAGAAATATAACTTTGACTTTCTCTAAATTACAATGCAAATCAAAAAAACAATTTTAAATTTAAGTTGAAGAAGAAAAAAACTTCTTACTTTTTTTTTTTGGAGCTAGCTAAAATTTTAGGTTTACAACACAATTTCCCACCATATTTTTATTCTGAGCCAGACAAAACTATTATGAGGGAAAAATCCGCTCGATTTTGATTACTTCATTACTCTATGTTTTTTTGGATAGCTGGACTGATGAAAACTTATTGAGGAAGCCCTCAACTTTTTTTTAAGGCTTTTTCCGTCGGGGGAAAGCTGCATTTGCATTATGAAATTAACTTTCCCCAATTTACAGTTTAAAAATTATTTTTTGGGGGAGGGGTCGGATCTTTTTAATAAAAAATCAAAGACAAAGGGGGAAAGTTGTAAAAATGTGATAACCTCACTTGTTTGGAAATAAAATTAATGCGTTACTAAAAATAATGTCGCGTGGCCAGAAAAACCAGGAGTTACTTAGCCCCGTAAGGTGTATAACTTTAGAATTAAAAGACCTTGCAGACGTTGCGGACTTTGAACAGATGGTGAGATACCCGCTTTGTAGGTTTGAGTACACTAAAGATGTATTATAAACGCAAAGAGGTTGGCAAACAAAAAAAAGTTTCCTAACTAAACAGCTGCGCATCTAGAAAAAATTTAAGTTGTCAGTATGAATAAAAATAGTTCGAAAACCTGCCCTCAAATGGAAACTTAAAAACCAATTAGAATGGGACATAAAATTTGAATTCATAAGCCATTTAATATTTTAGCCGTCAAAAATTTCCCGAAAGCATTCAACCTTGGCCCTTTCATTAAGTCTTATGCCAAAATGACAATAGTCGGAAAGGATTGAAATAAGCCGTATGGAAAAAACAGTACATCCTCCACGAAGAAAGCGGTTTTAAAAGGGGCTTCTAAAAAATTTACAGTTCATGCGCAAATGAAATTAGGGGACACGTTCACAATTAATATTGAAATTTCTGTCTTAAAAGATAAAGGAGAAGGTGGGGTTGTGGGCGTTAGTGCGTCCTTTTTAAAGGAATTTAATTAGCTGGAAAAAATTAGACGTTGACAGTCTAAAGTTACTTTTTGTCATTCTTCACATGGCGAGGTATTAAGGTCAAAAACAAAAAGCAACAAAATCAATATTAGTCTAATAGAAACAATCTTACAGCATGAATTGGATTAATCTTACACACTTGCCTTATAGGTTTTTATTATACTGAAAAATTTTTAACAGAGGGCTGATAAAAACAATAACCGGATTAGATTAAGTTCTGTTATAAAACTAGGAGCATTTAAACTTTATGACAAAACCCTCTTTGTTCATTGATTTGTGGGACAGACGGGTTGTGGAAAACAATATTTGTCCTCGACCTATTACAAACAGTTTTCGTTATATTTTAATCATATTGGGGGTTTTCTGTCCAACATTTTAATGGAAAAAGCATTCATAATAGAAAGGTTTATATGGACAATGATGACATAAAATTTAGTTAATCCTAGCAATAATGAGTGAGTGTTTAGAACAGTTTTATATGCTGTTTGAGGAACGAGACTCATTTTTTTTTAGATGATTTCGGCAGAAAGGACATAGTTAAAAGAAAAACACTTTTGTCAAAACTAGCTTTCAGTGGAGGCCCTTTTGGAAAAGTGTGTATTTTATGTCAGAAATATACTGGGTTTTTAAAAAGGGATTTAGGAACAGTTTAAAAACTGTAGTTTTATTAAAATTTGAAAGACAAACTCATTTGAAGAATTTTTCCGAAAATGATGTTATTGAAAATGACCGGGAAAACATAGTTTAACAAAACTGAATCTGAAAGTTTAGTAAATTAGTATTGAAAAGGGATAACCCTGCACAGTATTTTGTTTGTGATATCTTTATTTTTTGGTATTAAAGTCTTATTTTGCAGAACAAAAAAACCCTTATTATGGGCCATTTTCCCCGAAAACGGTTGAGGGCAAATGCCCAGAATGAAGGTTTTCCTGTTCTCCCCATCTTCCGTTCATTGAGGGCTAACCCACATAGGGGTGCGGCCACACACAGACGTACACCGCTGAGGTCAACTACACCCTTCGCCACTTTCTCTGTTCGCCTCTCACCCCTCCCCCTTCCCCATCCCTCAGAGCGGTGGACTGGGTGACTGAGTGCTTGCTGATGAAACGGCGAGGAGAGTCAAACTGCTGGGCTGGATGTTCCTACCCTGGCAAAGAACGGCCTTTTTTTTCCACAGAATATCTCCATTTCCGATGAATCTAAAGACATTTAAAGTGTATGCAACAGTCACAGTTCTCTCTCTCTCTCTCTCTCTCTCTTCTCCCCTCTCTCTCCCCTCTCTCTCTCTCTCTCCTCTTGTCTTAATAACATCATGAATATGGGAAAAAGACGTATTAATCATCTCACAAAACAACTTTATTTTTGTTCTGTTAATAACAAGCAAGAGGTGTAAAACAACACTTTTTAGATAATAGTGAAAATCCTTGATTTTGCCCCTGAAGCGGGGGGATACTTTCTTTTGTTTTAGTTTTTAAAGTAATGTGTCCGACCATCTTTGGTCAGACTCACGCTGGCGCAGCATCCACACACCACCCGTCTGACAGAAGAGAGTCCCGCCCTTTTTATTTCCAACTAAACTGCCACAGTAATGTCTACTACATGAAACATTCTTTGTATTGGGTTCACCTGATGTTTGTCATGCCCCACTCATTTTCATAACAAAACATTGATAACGTCCCACCGATTCATAAGTACTTTTTTTTAATTCAAGGTTGTCTCAAACAGTGCCATCAATAATCTCTTTGGCAAAAACAAAAACATGACCCTGTCCTCATAAAGACATACAGCAAAATTTCATTGCTGAGTTAGGCCTCAGCAATGCACAGACCTTTTCACAACCTCTAAGGCAAAAACCGGGTCTGCCAGACAAGCAGCTGGGGTGTAGAAATGCCATCCTATTTGGAAGAAAGGAGGTCGGCAACGGAAACTCTTTTTCATTCTTTAAACTTTGTTATTTTTGTGACAACTTTGATGAATGTGTGGAAAAGAAAGACTAAAATTAACACAGGAGAACAGTTGGAATCTCCGGGCCTGTTTTGTGTTCTCTGACTCCTGGTCACGCTGGGCGAGTTCATATGTGAGGCACAGGGCTTTACCCCCGGGAATCCACATACACACACGTCTGCGCCTAGCTTTACTTGTAGCAATGGAGGTGTGTGCCAATGAATATTTTTTTCACCAGGTTGCACGTGCACACAGCGTGGCTGGTGTTTTCATTTTGAGAATAATTTACAACGGAAAAGTACATGGGCTGAAAAAAAAAAGCCAAAAACAAATAACAGAATTCCTGTCCCTTTTACACAACAAAGCACCGTATTTACCAATAGTGAATACTTGAAGCGCTAGTCCCCGAAATAAACAGGAGAAAATAGAATTGGCTCTGTCTCTCACCCTGTTTCGCTTTCTTAACAATTGAAAAAAAAAACTGTTATTTTATCTGAAAATGAACTCTAGTGCTTACTCTTCTTTCCATTTCTAGCACATTTATACAGTTTACACTGAACGCGATTTTCGCAAGATTCCCCACAAAAGGTCTATAAATAGAACCAAACGCTTTTTCAAACGCAGCTAAGGCTTCAGAAACGTTTTTGCCAGAAGTCAAAAATTTAATAACGTTAATTTTTATAGCCCCCTTTTCTCAAAAGTTTTGGGCCTTAAGCGTTTTACATAAAATTTTAAAAAACACTTCGTTTACCCAAGGGGCTCCCCTACCTGGGTAGTGCGAGAAGAGCTGCCTCCCGAACGCTCATTCAGCTTTCCCGTTCACCCGGTCATATCGTTCACCTTTTTCCTTTTTTCCTTTCTTTTTTTCCTTTTACCCCGAGGGGGGCATGCTTGTGTAACGTGTCCCCAAACCCAAAGGGCCCAAAAAGAAACCCTTTCCCTCTTCCGAAGATGGTGAGGGGATTTTACGTGTGGCAAGTGTTTCGTGCTTTCCCACACACGGAACCTCGTTTTAAAGTTCACCGAAACGTAGGGGAAAGGGGAGTCAGAAAAATGTTAATCCGAAGAGAGAGGGGAAGGGGGAGGGAGGGGGAGGGTGGGAAAAAAGGTTTTGAAATGTTAAAGAGTAAAACGAAGGGATTGCTGCTTGGAAATTTGCCCATTAAAAATTTTGAATAGCTTAAATGTTTTCTATTACTTTGTTTTTGTTTTCTCCATTTTCTTTTGTGGGCATAAAAATATTAAATAGCGTTAAATCGTATCTATAAGTTGTATTGTTTTCTACTATTTTTTTTTGTATGGGGAAAAAAAAGCAACCTATTTGGCACGTAAATCCACGGACAAAATAGGCGAACGTGTGTTCCAGGAAATTAAGTGGGTAAGAGTCAGTGCTGACGTCAGTGGGCGGCTGACGTTGGTAACGGCAGGGGGCGACAACTCCCTGGCCCTTTCTCTCCCCTGATTCCTCGTCCAATTTTGCCCTTTAGTGAGAAAACCCGTCATACCTTCACGAACACCACACACAACCACACACAACCCCACACACACCACACACACACACCACACACTAATATCAGGGCACGCATACACCATACCCCCTCCACAAAAAGACACTAACACACCACACACCAAAACACACCACAACACAAACACCCACAAACCCCCACCACAACACACGCACGATACATGCAGAAGGGGGGAGAGAAAAGAGGGAGGGAAGAGAGAGAGAGAGAGAGAGAGAGAGAGATGAAAGAACAGACGACAGCAGACAGAAGACACACACACACCCAAAACACACACACAACACACAACCCAAACAACACACACACACAAAACCCCGTGAGGTTGGCTGTGCCCTTTTGCACGTGTTGTTTGCTCCTTTAATTTAAGATATACATTTTGACTTTGTTTTTTAAAAAGGTTCTTTTATTTCTGGTATCTTTATCACACGCCTCACACACACCACACACAACACACACACCCCAACCACACAACACAAAACACACCACAACACACCACACACACACACAACACACACACCAAAACACAACACTTATATTTTATATATAAAATTATATGTAATGCTGAACAAATTTTAAAATTTTATATATATTTTAAAATATATATATAATATATATATATATATATGTATGTATACATCGGTGATAAACAATAAGTCGTTAACACCGACCACGGAGTTCATTTTTTTTTGTAATTCAAGATTTCGCCTGTCAAAACGCTTCTTCAGCAACCGGATCGTACTTTCATCTCCATGTATAATAGGCATGTATATGTTTTAACAAGGTGTCTTTATTCCTTGAACGTCTTTCTTGTTTGCACACACATTGATTCTTTGTTGTAAAAGTGTCATTTCATTCCTTCAGTGTGTATTTAATGTAAATACATAAATTTTTTGTGTACAAAGTGTCATTTCATTCTTTCAATCTGTATCTAAAGCTAACACGTGAAGGTTTTTGTTGTGTACAAATATCTAATGCAAACATGTGTTGGTTATTTGTTGTGTACAAATATACTGTTCAAAAAAAGAAACGCAAAATGCCAAGCTGCCGATTTGAAACACAATTTATTGAAGCTCAGTGTGACAACACGTTTAATGTGAAAATGACAAAAACAGGTCATCAGTAGGACAGAAGTCTCCCCTGCAATGCTGTGGTAAAGAACCAGCCCCAGACCCTCAGGGAAATCGGCAGGCCGCTTCCAAAGTCAGTGTAACGGGTGTGACCCCCTCTGGCTGCAATGGTAGCCTGGCATCTGCGGGGCAATGAAGCAATAATGTTCCTGATTGTCTGCTGTGGGATGGCCGCCCACTCGGCCTGCAATGCCCGGAACAGTTCATTTGGAGTCGCTGGGGCGTTGGCCCTCACTCTCAGGCGTCTGTCCAAAACGTCCCAAACGTGCTCAATAGGATTCAAATCCGGGGAAAGAGAGGGCCAGGCCAGGGTGTTGATGGTTGTTGGCGGTAAAGAAGGCTGTGGTCAGGCGTTGCTGTGTGGGGCCTGGCGTTGTCCTGCTGGAACACGGCCTGGGAGTGGCCATTAGAGGCAGGACGTGTGGCTGAACAATGACCTGGACGTACTGCTGGGCTGTCAGGTGACCTTCCACGCGCACCAGCTGGCTCCTGCCTGTGTTGCTGATGGCTCCCCATACCATGACATTGCCGCCACCATGCGGAGGTGCCTCGTCGACGCAGTTCTGCTGGTTGCGTTCATTAACCCGGCGGTAAACCCTTCGCCTCCTGTCATGGCGCTGCAGCAGAAACTGTGACTCATCCGAGAACCAGACGTGTCGCCAATGGTTCTCAGTGTCCAGTGTCTGTGTTGCGTAGCCCATTGCAGTCTGGTCTGTCGATGGCGCCCCGTCATTTACGTTGCCACGTAGGGGCCTGTAAGCCCTCAGCCCAGCAGCATTGCAGCCTGTTCCGGACAGTCTGGTCGGAGATGCGACGGACACCAGCGCATGCCTGGACAGTGGACGAGGCCGGCAGGAAGCGATTGCGGAGATGTCTTAGCCGTATAAAGCGGTCCTGGGCTGGGCGTTGTGATATGAGGTCGGCCTGACCTCGGGGCATCAGCTGATGACCCTGTCCTCTGGAAGCGAGTCCAAAGTCGGCATATGGTACTGGGGGAGACATTCAAGCATGGGCCACATCAGTTGCACTCTGACCAACTTGCAAACGACCCAGGGCGTTTTCTCTCTCTGCTGGGCTCAAACGTGGCATGCTGTTTTTTGGTACGGTGTTGCCTGCGGTTGCCAAAATGACCCGGCTTTTATACTGCACTATGACCATGGTGTGTGTGTGTTCACCACTGAGTTGGGCATGCTTTGCAGGCGAAACAACAGAAGCACAACCCATGTTTGCACTGTCGCACCTGGCCCACAAACACGCACGTGCACATAGTGACAACCGGAATCAATGTTATCCTAGCACGTCGATGTTCAAGACATACATCAGGGCCGGTTTTTGGCGTGTTTTTAGTTGTTTGTTGTTGTTTTTTTAATTTAAGGAAGTTTAAGGGAACGGATGTGTTGTTTAACATTTGGTGTTACCATCCTTCCGTTTGAAACACTTTCTACTGCGGGATTGTACTAATTAGAGCTATTTTCTATTCCAAATAAATTCAAACACCTTTTAACGATTCACGTTCATTACGCTGTTCAGAGCTCACACGATTTAGATATCCTTTGTTCTTGTTTCCTTCCTTTGAACAGAACCAGGCAGAAAGCCATGGCGACAATCGCTGCATTGTGGGTCATCTCCCTTGTCCTCACCACTCCGCGCCTCTTCCTGTACGACGTCCTAGAACTCTTCGGTAGCGAAGGCGTCTACAGTCTCTGTTCACGGTTGCCGGCCGGCCAGAGGGCACGACAGGTGGATTCGGCCACGCTGCTGTTGGTTGGCTATCTGTGCCCCTCTCTGTGCTGGCCTTCTGCCTTGTGAGGGTGGCCCGCAAGCAGGTCTGTAGGAAGAGGGAGGCGTGTGGAAGCGGAGGAAGATGAGGAGGATGGGCCGAGCGCTGTGGGGCGTGGCCTGGCTGTGCGCCGTGGGCTGGCTGCCCCTGCACGTGGTCCACATGTACGAAGACTTCGCCGGGCAGGGCGACTCCATCCTCTTCCCTCACCGCGCCATGCTGGTCTTGGGGTTGTCCATGGGGACCTCGCTCTGTACCCTGGGTCTGCTGTGCGCTCCACAAGCGCTTGATGCAACGAACGAGAGTGTCCTGGCGTGCCGGAAGCCCTGGGACCGGGATACGTCACAGAGTACGTGCCTCGTGCGCTATCGACGGCAGTGACACCTGGTAAGCTGCATCTACGCCTGCTGCAGCTAGAACGTGAGAGGGTCGGAGGCGGTGGGGAGGAAGGAAGGCAGCCGGGTCAGTCGGCTGAAAGAGGCAGCGTGCCGAGTACAGAGACTGTGGGACAGTGAGGCAGTGGACACGGCGTGAGACAACGCTGGACTGTGGGACAGTGAGACAGTGGACACACGGCGTGACACAACGCTGGACTGTGGACAGTGAGGCAGTGGACACACGGCGGGACACAACGCTGGACTGTGGGACAGTGAGGCAGTGGACACGGGTGAGACAAACGCTGGACTGTGGGACCGTGAGGCAGTGGACACACGGCGTGAGGGCAACGCTGGACTGTGGGACAGTGAGGCAGTGGACACACGGCGTGACACAACGCTGGACTGTGGGACGTGAGGCAGTGGACACACGGCGTGAGACAGCGCTGGACTGTGAGACAGTGAGGCAGTGGACACGGCGTGAGACAGCGCTGGACTGTGAGACAGTGAGGCAGTGGACACGGCGTGAGACAAGCGCTGCCCACACAGTATGCGAAGAAGTCAAGTAGAAATGAAAGGGGACAGTTAGGAACCGACGACATTGTTGTGAAGAACAAACACAATGAAGCAAGAGATTGTGGATAGCAAGACATAATGAGACGATATCACAGCGTAAGAGTTTGCCATGAAGAAAAAAAGACATGATGGAGCATTATGGGAACCTAAGACAACAAAGTAAAAGAAATGAAATATTGTAGAACGTTATGGGAGCCTGAGATATTGTGGGAGCAAGACAATATGCTACAACGTACTAGTCTAAGACATTGTTGTGGAGATAAGATATGATAAGACTATATGGGAAGCAGCAGCATTGTAGTGGAGAACAAGACATAAGGGGATGTGATGGGAACCCGAAGCGTTCTTGTGGAGAACAAATTTTACTGGGTCATTATGAGAACTCAAAGAATAAGACATAAAAGTCATGCGACAAAGAAATTGAGACATAATGGGATGTCATGGGAACTTGAGACAGTATTGAGGATAAGACACAGTGGGAAACCATTGAAATCTGAAATTCTATTTTCAAAGACAAAATGATGATGGGATATTGTGGGAACCTAAAGTATTACTGAGGAGAATAAGGCATGATGAGATAGAATGGGAACCCAATCTTTGAGGAAGAACCCGATATAATGGGACATTATGGTAGCCTAAAGCATTGTTCCAGAGAGAAAGACATAATGGGATATTATGGGAACTGTTAGACATTGTGGTGGAGAGCAAGACATAAGCGGACATTTTGGGAGCCTAATACATTGCTTAGAACAAGACATGATGTGACATTTTGGCAACCTTTAAAACATTGTTATTTAGAACAAGACGTTATTGTTCAACTTTGTTGTCAGTTCACTGTTTTATTGTCCAGTGTTATTGTTCAACTTTGTAGTCACTTCACTGTTTTATTGTCCAGTGTTATTGTTACACTTTGTTGTCAGTTCACTGTTTTATTGTCCAGTGTTATTGTTACACTTTGTTGTCAGTTCATTGTTTTGTTGTCCAGTGTTATTGTTACACTTTGTTGTCAGTTCACTGTTTTATTGTCCAGTGTTATTGTTACACTTTGTTGTCAGTTCACTGTTTTGTTGTCCAGTGTTATTGTTACACTTTGTTGTCAGTTCACTGTTTTATTGTCCAGTGTTATTGTTACACTTTGTTGTCAGTTCACTGTTTTATTGTCCAGTGTTATTGTTACACTTTGTTGTCAGTTCACTGTTTTATTGTCCAGTGTTATTGTTACACTTTGTTGTCAGTTCACTGTTTTGTTGTCCAGTGTTATTGTTACACTTTGTTGTCAGTTCACTGTTTTGTTGTCCAGTGTTATTGTTACACTTTGTTGTCAGTTCACTGTTTTATTGTCCAGTGTTATTGTTACACTTTGTTGTCAGTTCACAATCCAGTGTTAGTGCTCAATTTTGTTGCCAGTTTAGTCATTCTCTTCACTACAGAGTCATTGTTCAACTTTGTGGTCATTTCACTTATTTCTTCTTCTCAGTGTTATTGTTCAACTTGGTTGTCAATTCATTGATTTCATGTCTAGAGTGTCATTGTTGAGACTTGTTGTTAATTCACTGATTTCTTGTCCACAGTGTCATCATTCAACTGTGTTGTCAGATTACTGAAAGCTATTTCCAGTGTTTTGAGGACCAGTATACTGTGTTGTCAGATTACTAAAAGCTATTTCCAGTGTTTTGAGGACCAGTATACCGTGTTGTCAGATTACTAAAAGCTATTTCCAGTGTTTTGAGGACCAGTATACCGTGTTGTCAGATTACTAAAAGCTATTTCCAGTGTTTTGAGGACCAATATACTGTGTTGTCACATCACTAAAAGCTATTTCCAGTGTTTTGAGGACCAGTATTTTTCCCGGACAAAGAACAAAGGTCTGATATATCATACGACACATGTAACCTTTCATGTTTAACGTCCGACTTTTTCCACCTGTCTCTTTCCCCCTCTCCCCCTCCTTTGACCTCCTTCTTTTGGAAATCCTGGTCAAGTCATTTTCATAGTCACAGAGGATATAGTTTCCTACTAGTTTTTCCCTTTTTCAGGATTGCGCATAGTTTTTTTTTCCTTTGCCTATCTGAAAAAGACAAGAGATGGAGGCTTACCACTGCAGTGTGTGTTACGGTCATCTGGTGGCTCAGTCTGACAGATGGAGGCTTACCACTGCAGTGTTTGTTACGGTCATCTGGTGGCTCAGTCTGACAGATGGAGGCTTACCACTGCAGTGTATGTTACGGTCATCTGGTGGCTCTGTCTGACAGATGGAGGCTTACCACTGCAGTGTTTGTTACGGTCATCTGGTGGCTCTGTCTGACAGATGGAGGCTTACCACTGCAGTGTGTGTTACGGTCATCTGGTGGCTCAGTCTGACAGATGGAGGCTTACCACTGCAGTGTGTGTTACGGTCATCTGGTGGCTCTGTCTGACAGATGGAGGCTTACCACTGCAGTGTGTGTTACGGTCATCTGGTGGCTCAGTCTAACAGATGGAGGCTTACCACTGCAGTGTTTGTTACGGTCATCTGGTGGCTCAGTCTGACAGATGGAGGCTTACCACTGCAGTGTGTGTTACGGTCATCTGGTGGCTCAGTCTGACAGATGGAGGCTTACCACTGCAGTGTTTGTTACGGTCATCTGGTGGCTCAGTCTGACAGATAGAGGCTTACCACTGCAGTGTGTGTTACGGTCATCTGGTGGCTCAGTCTGACAGATAGAGGCTTACCACTGCAGTGTTTGTTACGGTCATCTGGTGGCTCAGTCTAACAGATGGAGGCTTACCACTGCAGTGTTTGTTACGGTCATCTGGTGGCTCAGTCTGACAGATGGAGGCTTACCACTGCAGTGTTTGTTACGGTCATCTGGTGGCTCAGTCTAACAGATGGAGGCTTACCATGCAGTGTTTGTTACGGTCATCTGGTGGCTCAGTCTGACAGATGGAGGCTTACCACTGCAGTGTGTGTTACGGTCATCTGGTGGCTCAGTCTGACAGATGGAGGCTTACCACTGCAGTGTGTGTTACGGTCATCTGGTGGCTCAGTCTGACAGATGGAGGCTTACCACTGCAGTGTTTGTTACGGTCATCTGGTGGCTCAGTCTGACAGATGGAGGCTTACCACTGCAGTGTTTGTTACGGTCATCTGGTGGCTCAGTCTGACAGATGGAGGCTTACCACTGCAGTGTTTGTTACGGTCATCTGGTGGCTCTGTCTGACAGATGGAGGCTTACCACTGCAGTGTTTGTTACGGTCATCTGGTGGCTCAGTCTGACAGATATAGGCTTACCACTGCAGTGTGTGTTACGGTCATCTGGTGGCTCAGTCTAACAGATGGAGGCTTACCACTGCAGTGTTTGTTACGGTCATCTGGTGGCTCAGTCTAACAGATGGAGGCTTACCACTGCAGTGTGTGTTACGGTCATCTGGTGGCTCAGTCTGACAGATGGAGGCTTACCACTGCAGTGTGTGTTACGGTCATCTGGTGGCTCAGTCTGACAGATGGAGGCTTACCACTGCAGTGTGTGTTACGGTCATCTGGTGGCTCAGTCTGACAGATGGAGGCTTACCACTGCAGTGTTTGTTACGGTCATCTGGTGGCTCAGTCTGACAGATGGAGGCTTACCACTGCAGTGTGTGTTACGGTCATCTGGTGGCTCAGTCTGACAGATGGAGGCTTACCACTGCAGTGTTTGTTACGGTCATCTGGTGGCTCAGTCTGACAGATGGAGGCTTACCACTGCAGTGTTTGTTACGGTCATCTGGTGGCTCAGTCTGACAGATGGAGGCTTACCACTGCAGTGTTTGTTACGGTTATCTGGTGGCTCAGTCTGACAGATGGAGGCTTACCACTGCAGTGTGTGTTACGGTCATCTGGTGGCTCAGTCTGACAGATGGAGGCTTACCACTGCAGTGTGTGTTACGGTCATCTGGTGGCTCAGTCTGACAGATGGAGGCTTACCACTGCAGTGTTTGTTACGGTCATCTGGTGGCTCAGTCTGACAGATGGAGGCTTACCACTGCAGTGTTTGTTACGGTCATCTGGTGGCTCAGTCTGACAGATGGAGGCTTACCACTGCAGTGTTTGTTACGGTTAT
>CM031618.1:25378422-25383422 GCA_018398815.1 Conus ventricosus
TCATATTCTGATGACATCAAACTGTCAATATTCACAAAATTGTATAAAAGGATTAAATGAACCTATAACAGATTCAAAGTTACTCTTGACATATCTTAGTAATACAAAATCCAGACATATTATAACTTTGATGTTTAAACTTCGTCTAAATGCTTTTAGAACAAAATTTTCTAAAGATGTAAATTGTATATGTGGAAACCAGATTACTATAAAGCATTTACTCCTACACTGTTCTGAAATTAAAGCACTAATTACTAAAACTTTAGGGGGCGTGCTGCTACCTTATGAGCCATTATCCATTGAAAAAATTGTAAATGACTTTCAGCTTCTAAAAATTTTTTCCCAAATTTTGCATTCCAGTCCTGTTGGTATTTTTCTTTGATTTGTTGATTTATTGTTGTTCTTTCCTGCGTTATTAAATTATATCTGTTAATTGTTAAGATAGTAGGACACATTGGGAATTTTTTACTTTTAGATTTAAGATATTTAAAACAGTCTGAATAGTCTATGCAGTATGCAAGTCAATTTTTCTAACCATAACTCGAGATTACGGGATCGAACTTTTACACGGTGGCAATCCTGGGATGGCTTTCATGGCTGGCTGGGCTGTGGACCGCATAACTTGAATTGATTTGCAGTCCAAATCTATAGATACTTTATAATGTATCAGATCTGTCAATGTACTAATAGAATAGATTAATACGTGACGGACAGAAAGAAAGGGTGAAGGACAGATTATTCCACTATTACTAAAGGACACTATACACCATCACCACAAACAATACAAACCCATCCAGTGACACATACCTACCCTCCCCCCCCCCCCACACACACACACACATTTCTTTTATTATTCTATCCTATTTAGTTTATCTATCTATTATTTTATTTTAATCAATTTATTTCATTCATTTAATTTATTTTATCTTACTATACTATTATTTTTATTTGATATTTATTTATTTTGTCTAATATCACCTTTGGGTGAACAGACGTTTAAATCAAAGATGATGACACACACACACACACACACATTCCTATCCTTCCTACTGCCATTAAATCCTTTGAGGCGGATACAGGGGGGAAGAGGAGGGATACAAAATCTGTAACGCAGAGCATAACATTTTCTTTTATTCTCGATGATGAGACTACATACACACACACACACACACACACACACACACACACACACACACACACACACACACACACACACACACACGCGCGCGCGCGCGCACGCATGCACGCACGCACGCACGCACACACACACACACACACTGCACAAACAGACAAACAGACACAGACACAGACACACACACACACACACACACACACACACACACACACACACACACACACACACACACACACACACACACACACACACTCACACACACTGAATCAAAACTCTCTCTCTCTCTCTTTCTCTCTCTCTCTCTCTCTGTAAGTAAGGTGTATACACATATTTTAAACAAAAGACTTTCAAAGTGGGTAGAGAAAGAGGAAAAAATAATAGAAGAGCAAGCAGGCTTCAGACCAGGTTATAGTACCGTAGATCATATTTTCACCCTATATGCGATAGTACAAAAGTTTCTTATAAAAAAGTCTAAACTGTATGTTGCCTTTGTGGACTTCAGAAAGGCATTCGATTCTGTGAACAGAAATGTTTTATGGGCAGTTTTGAGAAAATGTGGTGTGAAAGGAAAACTTTATCAAGCAATACGAAGTGTTTACGATTCTGTATTAGCATGTATACGAGATAAATGTTGTTCTTCAGATTACTTTGAATGCCCAAGGGGGTGAAACAAGGATGTCTACTTAGCCCGCTCTTATTTTCCTTTTTCATAAACGAATTGGCTGTGGATTTGTCAAGCAATGGAAAACATGGTATTCAGCTCATTCCTGGTACAGTTGAAATATTCTTATTATTGTTTGCGGATGATGTTATTTTGTTATCTGACTCTGTTATTGGGCTCCAGAATCAAATAAATAGTCTTAGAGAAGGGGCAGATCGATTAAAGTTAACAGTCAATCTTGACAAAACAAATGTAATGGTTTTCAGAAAAGGTGGCTACTTAAGTGACAGAGAAAGATGGTTTTATGGAAATGAAGAAGTAAAGGTAACTAACTCGTACAAATACTTAGGGATGGCTTTTACCACAAAGTTGAGTGTTAGCAGTGCTCTGTCTGATGTTTGCAGAAAGGCAAAAAAAGGAGTGATGGAAATTATGAAATCATTAAGAAGACTAAACACTATTGATATAAATTTATTTTGGAAGCTTTTCGATGCACAAATTCAGCCTATCCTAACATACGCAGCTGAAGTTTGGGGATTAGAACAAGACAGTAAACAGATTGAAAATGCCCACATGTTTGCCATAAAAAGATATCTGAATGTACCCCTACATACATCAAATAAACTGATATATGGAGAAACTGGGAGGTATTCTCTACGCGTTACAACTACTGTAAAATGCATCAAATACTGGTTAAAACTAGTCAGACTCCCCATGTCGAGAATATGTAGGCAAGCCTACGAAATGCTTCTGTTACAGCACGAATCTGGTCACTTTAATTGGGTGACAGAAGTACAAAAGACTCTGACTGAAAATGGCTTTGGTATTGTTTGGCTGAACCAGGGAGTTTGTTCCGAATATAGTTTATAAACGAATTCAAAGACAGACTCATTTCCTGTTTCAAACAAAATTGGCATGCAGAAACAGATAATAACGATAAATATAGATACTTCTGTTCCTTCAAAAATATTTTTCAGGCAGAAAAGTACCTAACGTTAGTTACAAATAAATGGCACAGAATCAGTTTGGCCAGATTTAGGTTAAGGGTTAGTGGTCTAAAAAACTGTAAGCAATGGTTCTTAAGTTCTGAATATTCGAATGACACTATTTGCCCATCTTGTGGAAATGAATTAGAAAACGAAGAACATTTTTTGTTTCATTGTACTACTTATGCTGACAAACGTAAAAGCTGCAGTGTGTTGAATACTCGTTCATTCCACCAAAATAATGCTAGCGTTGCTTCAGTGTTATCTTATAATAATGAACGTGTTGTTAAAGAAGTGGCTAAGTACATAGCTGAAGCCATGTATGTGAGAAAAAAGATAATTGAGCAAAATACCGGTTAACATAAGGATGATTCGATGTGCGGATGTTCTGGGGAGGGCGGGGGGCTGGGGAGGGTGTGTGGGCTGGCGGAATAGGGGGAGGGAGAGGGAAGGGTTAGTGGTCAAGTGTGTGTGATTATGGCGGTATGGATGTTGGGGGATAATAGTAGAAAGGTAGCGGGGTGGGGCGGAGGGAAAGGTGAGGACGTGTGTGTGTGTGTGTGTGTGTGTGTGTGTGTGTGTGTGTGTGTGTGTGTGTGTGTGTGTGTGTGTGTGTGAGTACGTATACGCATTAAATTTCTGCTTTTTGTATCGGTGAATGCATTTGCCAACCCCCTTGTCTAAAAGGCTTAACTGCTAAACGGACAATAAAAAAAAAAAAAAAAAAAAAATGTCAGTGTCAGTGTCAGTGTCAGTGTCTCTCTCACTCCACAACACACACCACACACACCACACACACACACACCACACACACACACACACACACCCACACACACACACACACACCACACACACACACACACACACACACACACACACAGAGGCAGTTCGCTCCAACATCTCTTTAGCGGCCTCACAATGCAATCTCCTGCATGAAATCCCGATACTGGTTCTCAGCCATAAGGAACTGGGCTAAAGGAGACCCCTGGTGGCCATGACAACGCCAGTCTTTGTGATCTGAGTCAAAAGACAAGGCAGCAAATGATCTGACCGGCCGATCTTCCTTCCATCAATGATCTGACCGGCCGATCTTCCTTCCATCAATGATCTGACCGGCCGATCTTCCTTCCATCAATGATCTGACCGGCCGATCTTCCTTCCATCAATGATCTGACCGGCCGATCTTCCTTCCATCAATGATCTGACCGGCGATCTTCCTTCCATCAATGTTCTGACCGGCCGATCTTCCTTCCATCAATGTTCTGACCGGCCGATCTTCCTTCCATCAATGTTCTGACCGGCCGATCTTCCTTCCATCAATGATCTGACCGGCCGATCTTCCTTCCATCAATGATCTGACCGGCCGATCTTCCTTCCATCAATGATCTGACCGGCCGATCTTCCTTCCATCAATGTTCTGACCGGCCGATCTTCCTTCCATCAATGATCTGACCGGCCGATCTTCCTTCCATCAATGTTCGGCGTCCGTCCCACAGCCTTCTCCTCCCCCGCCCTCCTCCTTTCTCTCTCTGTCTCTTTGTCTCTGTCTTTGTCTCTGTTTCTCTCGTCTCTCTGTCTCTGTCTCTGTCTGTCTCTCTCTCTCTCTCTCTCTCTCTCTCTCTCTCTCTCTCTCTCTCTCTCTCTCTCTCTCTCTCTCTCTCCTCTCTGCGTGCGAACGTGCGTGTATTGTGTGTTCAAAAATATGTACGCACCTTGTCATATTCACTTCACTGTCTGTTTTCATACATGCCATCTTGTACGTTGTAGTACACTTACATATGTTTCCCCAGCCCACCTCACTCCCTACCCCCACTCTCTCCTTCACCTTCATTATTGTTATTCTCATTTTTATTTTTTATTATTATTTTTTTTATTTTGTTATTATTTTTATTGTTGTTTTGTTTGTTATTATTCTTATTTTTTGTTTTGTTTTCATTTATCTTCTGTTTTCATTTTGATGTTCCTCTATGATTACATGACCGCTTTGCTTGCTTCTTTGATTTCTTACATTAATTGATTTCACTGCATGTTGTAGTCCCTACTCAGGGCGAGGACTGGATGTAAAAAAGCACGTTAGTGCTTATCTATTATCCTCGTAAATAAAGAATTTTGTCTTGTCTTGTCTTGTCTCTCTCGCCCCCCCCCCCCCCCCTCTCATTAAAATGACTAGAGTCCATTGCGGGTTCGAATCTCCGCGCCAGGCCGTTTCGGAGTTAAC
>CM031618.1:25385922-25428422 GCA_018398815.1 Conus ventricosus
GCACAAAGCGTTCTACAGTGTATTGGCCTTGTTGGTACAAAGCGTTCTACAGTGTATTGGCCTTGTTGGCACAAAGCGTTCTACAGTGTGTGGCCTTGTTGGTACAAAGCGTTCTTCAGTGTATTGGCCTTGTTGGCACAAAGCTTTCTACAGTGTGTTGGCCTTGTTGCACAAAGTGTTCTACAGTGTGTTGGCCTTGTTGGTACAAAGCGGTCTACAGTGTATTGGCCTTGTTGGTACAAGCGTTCTTCAGTGTATTGGCCTTGTTGGCACAAAGCGTTCTACAGTGTATTGGCCTTGTTGGGACAAAGCGTTCTACAGTGTATTGGCCTTGTTGGCACAAAGCGTTCTACAGTGTGTTGGCCTTGTTGGTAAAAAGCGTTCTACAGTGTTTGGGCCTTGTTGGTGCAAGCGTTCTTCATGAATTGGCCTTGTTGGTACAAAGCGTTCAAAACATGTATGCCTTGTTGGCACAAACGTTCTACAGTGTGTTGGCCTTGTGGCACAAAAGCGTTCTCAGTTATTGGCCTTGTTGGCAAAAAGCGTTTTACAGTGTATTGGGCCCTTTTGGACAAAGCTTTGTTCAGGTATTGGCCTTGTGGTACAGAGCTTTCTTAGAGAAAATTGGCCTGTTGGTAAAAGGGCTTCTCAGTGTTTTGGGCCTTGTGGTACAAGGCGTCCTTCCAGTGTATTGGCTTTTGGTACAAAGCTTCCTTCATGTATTGGCCTTGTTGGCACAAAGCGTTTTACAGTGTATTCCCTTGTTGGTACAAAGCGTCTTCTGTATGGCTTTGGCACAAACGTTCGTACATTTAAATTCCCTTGTTGGTACAAAGGGGTTCTCAGTCTATTGCCTTGTTGGTACAAGTTTCCATGTATTGGCTTTGTTGGTACAAAGCTTCTACAGTGTTTTGGGCTTGTTGCACAAAGCGTTCAAACGTGTATTGGCCTTGGGGGGTTTCAAAGCTTTTTAAGTCATTGGCCTTGTGGACAAGCGTTTACAGTGTATTGGCCTTGTTGGTACAGAGCTTTCTACAGTCTATGGCTTGTGGTAAAAAAAAGCGTTCAAACGTGTATTGGCCTTGTTGGAAACAAAGCTTTCTACGTGTTTTGGGCCCTTGGGGTTACAGAGCTTTCGCAGTGTATTGGCCTTGTTGGTAAAAGGCTTCTATAGTGTTTGGCCTTTTTGGGTACAAGGGTTCTTCAGTTATTGCCTTGTTGGTACAAGGCGTTCTACAGTGTATTGGCCTTTTTGGGTACAAAGCGTTCTTCAGAGTATTGGCCTTGTTGGTACAAAGCTTTCTACAGTGTATTGGCCTTTTTGGTACAAAAGCTTTCTACAGTGTGTTGGCCTTGTTGGTACAAAGCTTTCTACAGTGTACTCGCCTTGTTGGTATAAGGCTTTCTACAGTGTATTGGCCTTGTGGTACAAAGCTTCTTCAGTGTAATTGGCCTTGTTGGTATAAAGCTTTCTACAGAGTATTGGCCTTGTTGGTACAAAGCTTTCTACAGTGTATTGGCCTTGTGTACAATGCTTTCTACAGTGCATTGGTCCTTGGTGGTACAAAGCTTTCTACAGTGTTATTGGCCTTGTTGGTTACAAAGGCTTTCTACTGTGTATTGGTCTTGTTGGTGCAAAGCTTTGTACACTCCCTTATTGAGAACGCTTTTCTGGTGAAAGAACATACCGCGTTTCTGCATCGTTGTACATGTCTTAACATTGCATGAGTTTCCTCTCCTGGATGAGAGCTCTTCTGTAGACCGGCATAGGTGAGGTGATGCCAGTCTACCCGTGGCTTCTAGTACAGACGCACCCGTTATTTTGTAGCAACATCAACACCCATAGACACGCCACCCGTTATTTTGTAAGCAACATCAAACCACCATTAGAACTCCACCCGTATTTTGTAGCAATATCACACCATAGTCGCCACCCGTTAGTTTGTAAGAAATCAACACCCATAGAACGCACCCGTTATTTTGTAGCTATATCAACACCTTAGAACACCAACCATTATTTTGTAGCAGTCATCAACACCGAGAAACGCCTCCCGTTATTTGTGCTACATCACCACCATAGACCGACAACCGTTAACTTGTTAGAACATCAAACACCATAAGAACGCCACCCGTTATTGTTGTAGCACAACTCAAACACCATAGACACCACCCGTTATTTTGTAGCACATCAACACCATAGTAAAAGCCTCCCGTTATTTTGTCAGCAACATCAACACCATAGAACGCCACCGTCTAATTTCTGTAGCAATATCAACACCATTAGACGCCACCCGTTATTGTTCGGATAGCACATCAACACCATAGAACGCCACCGTTATTTTGTCCAGCTATCATATCACCCATAGCCGCTTTAGCCACCCCCCCCCCCCCACCCGTTATTTGGTAGCAACATCAACACCATAGAACGCCTATCCGTTTTTTGTAGCAACATCAACACCATAGAAAAACGCACCCGTTATGTTGTTGCAATCTCAATCACCTTAGACGCCACCGTTATTTTTGTAGCACACAACACCATAGAACGCCACCCGTTATTTTGTAGCAATATCAACCTCCCCATAGATGCCACCCGTTACTTTGTAGCATCATCAACACCTTAGAAACCGCTACCCGTTATTTTGTAGAACATCAACACATAGACGCCACCCGTTATTTGGTAGCAACATCAAACTCATAGACCGGGCCACCCGTTATTTGGTCGCAACTCAACTCCATTGAACACACCCGTTATTTTGTAGCAACATCAACACCATAGATACGCCTCCAACCCGTTATTTTGTAGCAATATCACACCATTAGAAGCCAGCCGTTATTTTTGTCAGCTTCATCAACACCATAGAAAGCCACCCGTTATTTTGTTAAGCACATCAACACCATAGACGCCACCGTTTTTTGTAGCAACATAACTTCCATAGAACACACCGTTAATTTTGTAGAACATCACCACCATAGAACGCGACCGTTTATTTTGTAGCAATATCAACACCATAGAACGCCAGCCGTTCTTTTGTAGCAACATCAAACAACTATGAACGCCACCGTTATTTTGTTGTTGCAGCAACGATCAACCATAGAGCGCCACCCGTATTTTGTAGCAACATCAACACCATAGACCGCCACCGTTTATTTTGTAGCAAATCAACACCATAGAACGCCCACCGTTATTTTGTCGCAACATCATACACCATTGACCGCAACCCGTTATTTTGTAGCAACATCAACACCAAGGCGCACCGTTATTTTTGTGCAACATCAACACCATAGACGCCACCCGTTTTATTTTGTAGGAGCAACATCAACACATAGACCGGCTACCCGTTATTTTGTAGAAACATCAAACCATAGACCGCCACCCGTTTTTTGTTAGCAACATCAACACCATTGAAACGCGGTACCCGTTATTTTGTAGCAACATCCACCACCATAGACCGCTCACCCGTTATTGTTGTTGCAACATCACACCATGAACGCCAACGTTTATTTTGTAGCAACATCAACACCATAGCCCGCCCAGTATTTAGTAGCATCATTCAAACCCCATAGACCGCCACCCGTTATTTTGTAGTCACATCAACACCATAGAAACACACCCGATTTTTTGTGCACTTCAACCCCAAGGGAGAACAACACAATCCAGAAGACTCCCACAGAGACCAGCGCAAGGGTATATAAAAGGAAATGGAACTAAAACGACTAAAGTCACAAAAATATGGTGACACATGTTGGAGAGAGAGAGAAAGAGAGAGTGACGAGAGGAAAGAGAGAGAGACGGAGGAGATGGAGTGTGAGAGAGAGAGAGATCTGACGCCTATATGCTGAGGATTTACAGTCATGATTATGGGAAGTGACCATGATACGTGAATCAAGAGACAGGAAGTACCGGACGGCCCAGGTCGGTTTGATTGCAGTCAGTTTCAAAGAGTATAGTAATTCAGATGGACCATAACCACCCCCCCTGACCGGCGGGGGGGGGGGGGGGGGGGGGGGGGGGGGGGGGGGGGGGATTTGCCATTGTGTTTTTCTGAAAGTTTAGGCTATATATGCGTCTTCATAGGATGTCAACAAATGATTGGTTGGAGTCTTGGGAACACGAGGTATGGAAAAAATCACCGTTTTCTTACTCTAAAAAAAAAAAGGGGGTAGGGGCGAAAAAAACATGGTATTGCTCATAGTATGATGCCTTAAAAATCAATTACAAGTTGTTTGCAAAATGTCGCTGATGCTTGCTCTACATGGATATACCAAAGTGACGGGTGCTTTGAAGCCACATTGTAGTAATAGCATCTAAAATAAACATGACATATACGTTAATTTGTCAATTTTTTAAACACTTCTAGCGCACTACCTATTATCTTTTAAAATGGTTTTGAAAATGGGATACATTGAACAAAAAACTGTTAACCTGTTTCAAATTGGTGTCAGAAAAAGGTTAAGTAGAATTCGTGGCCCCCGACTGTCATAAAAAAACAATGACAAGGGATCTGTTTAAACACAAGCGAGTGATGCTGAGGTCGAGTATGCGCCTATCTTCCAAGATTGCACCTTCACACGAATGTTGACAACAGATTTTCAGAACCAATGTCAAATCCTTTCTCTTAAACAGCATCACACAAGGTTCACAAGTTCAAGTCTACCGCTTCTCCTCCTCAGGTGTTGGCTGGTCACAGAGGATATCAATCAAGTTCACATGGAAGTATATCCTCCTGACTCCGTCGATCTCAAACCACTGTCTGTTGTCTTCCTGCTCTGTGTGAAGGCCCCATCAATGGCTGGGTGAGATGCTTCCAGACCTACACGCTTAGGAACAGAAGATTAAAGGGGTAAAGAATGATCAAATTTATCGCCGTTTTATGGCCTTGGCCATGACCTAATTAGGTATCGTTCCTCAGGACTCAATCCTATTTTGTTCAAAATGTCATATTCAGGCCATTGGGTTACCCCTGGCCAGGTCAGATTAGCATTTGGTTAACTAAGTTATCAAAACAATGTACTGTAGGTCTTCTGTCGGCTTGTTACCTGACCATGGATTGAATAGAATATTATCCACCTAGATTTAGCTATCTGATTGTCGTTGTCTGCCTCAGAACAAGCAGTGTCTCCTGTGGCTGTACACGCTGATGTGAGAGTGGCAGTCTCTGTCACAGCGGTCAATCTGCAGGTTGACAATGTCGTTGTTTCCCGCCATCCCCTTTCTGCATGTTTGCTTTCTGCTGCACCAGCTGTCAGTTTATCTTCACTGATCTGCACAACGGAGCTAGTGTTCAAGAGTCTGGAGAATGAACCGCAATTTCCCTTCAGCCCTGATCAAACACTGCAAGATACTCTGCAAACAAAACACAATATATATATGTTGAAACTGTAAGATATAATACCTGCAGTTGGATCGCTCTGTGTGCATCCGCAGGAGAGAACTGACAGGGAGGTAGGGGTCAGGTCAGTTCCCATTATAGTTGGCAACAGCACTGCATGTACCCGACTGGTGTTCAAATTTTTCTTTGAGAAGGTCCAAAGCGGACCTGGTTGTGTTCCTGCTTTTGGCGTTGCCATACAGACAACAGACACGTGTTCACGGTTGTCCCACTGGAATCAGAAGACGGGTCTGGGTTCCATGTGCTCGAAGGCATCAGGAAGAACGGCTCTTTGTGAAACGCATTTGATCGCCGACCTTCCCTTTGCTCACAAAAGAATGGTGGAATCGCAGCCGGAAAAGCATGTAGGCCAAGGATGTGCTTCATAGTTTCCTGTTCCATACTTGGCAATCAAGGTCTTGTGGTTGGAAAGCAGCTCCTGTAGTTTCCCGTGCCAGTTCAAGTATACTGTTGTATGGAGCTGGAACTGAAGTGTAGTAAGAGTAGGAAAACACTTCAGTGTCTGAAGTCAGAGGCACAATTATGCTTTCGGAGTCAGAAGATGTTTGTTCTGGTGGAAAACAGTGAAGGATGATCCTCGTGTTCGCTTCTTCCTGAAATGGAAAACAGCTCTTGATGGTGAGGCTTCAACAGTTTGCCATCCGTGGAGGAGGAGCTTGAAGGCATCGGGCCACACGTTACCCAAACAGCTCTTTGTTATCAGGGTGTGACAGCACTTTTTGGGGAATCTTTTTCTCCATTCCGAAGCAGGGAATTGATGATGCTGGGGTTCTTGTTCGTCACCATTTTCAGGTAAACCCTTTCAGACTTGGGGACCTTAGTGTTGGACCCTTCAGAAGGAAGGCTTCACCTTCTCCCCGATCGAGAACGTTCCATGATTTGTGGGTTGTGATTTAACACATCTTCCCATAATCAATCATGTCTGTGGATGGCAGATGTTTCAGGATTCTGTCAGCAGGTCCCAAATGTTTGGGGAAGAGAGGTAAGTGGCTGCAGATGGACATTGATCAGTTATGTGGATGGCACTACCCCGATCTGGCTGCTCTTCAACTCTGTCTCCTCGAGGATGCACGAGCTTTGCTTTCTCTGTCTTTGCAGGCAACCATCAGGAGTGCTAGGGCCCCAAGGCACTGGGAAATCGGAGGGGAGCTCATGACCTGCCTGCCAAAATGATGTTATTTTCCTGATAGAGATCATGAGGAGTTGTCAAACATGTCTCTCTCGCTGCCACTTGCACAGTCTGTTCGTAGATGCTCGCAGAGTCTTTGTCTTCTGCTGTTTCCGCAAATGTCTGCAGCCTCCACTTTTTTCAGGGAGCATGGAAACTCAGAGTTTTCACAGCGTCGTTCTGTCACGAGATTGGCGAAGGCTCCTTTCTTCGTTGCATCTGCTGATAGAAGTTTTTCTTCGAATGCTGTATGGTGCTGCAATTTCTGAGAGAGACAGAAGATATTCCATTCTCTTCCACTGATAAGGGATCCATGAAGCTGCAGAAGTAATCATCATGTTTTTCACACACTCCTCACTGGTCTAGTCTCTGCCACCTGTCAGGTCTTTGTGAACTTTGTCATCATCCCCAGTCATGCAGCCATCTTCAAGTGTTGCAACAAGGAAGAGAAGCTCTGACAATGACGTTGTCATCACAGTGAGGTAGGCAGCACTGTTTGTGCTGAAATCTATCATCCCACTCACAGAGACTTTACATGGCAGTTGATTCGGTTTGTCATTAGTTTTGGTCAATCTGGTTATCCGCTATGAAGGAACTGGTGATTCTCGACACACTGAGTCTCTCCATGTTGCAGGAGTTCCTTCTGCTGAGGATGGTTGTGCTTGAGATTCAGAAGTTCCGGAAAAATTGGAATGGGCGGATCTTGAGTAGTTCTGGTGTTCCATCACAAGAGCAGGGGGCAATTTTCTCTATGCATGCACAAGGTGCAAGTCCAAGTCTTTTCTTTGTAGCCCGGAGAGCTGCAGAATCAGCCACACTCTCTCGCATGCTGCATCCAGAACTGTGCCTGTCTTTCCTTTTTCTCCGTGATAACTCCTTCTTGAAGTTCGAGTACAGTCTGAAGAGGTGAAAACAGATGGCTTCACAAGACGTGGTCTTGAAGCCTGATGTCTGTTTGTTTCACCCTGCAGATCTTCAGGACAGAGTTTAGAAGATCTGATGCTTCTTGTTGATTCCTTCAAGAATGTGGGAGAAGCGACCGCCCAAGAGCCTCCGAACAACCTTTGTGGACTCTCAGGGCTCGGATAGTATGCTTTCCTGCCAAGACAGCATCAATCGACCCACGTGGCAGTCTCCTGATGCCACCAATGATCGCTCCAAGACCAGATCCCTCATGAGTTTTCCAAGTGCTCTGCCATGAATGAACCCACAGAAAATGGGAATATGCCAGAGCGAACACAACGTCCTTGAACCGGTTTCATTTCTGCTCTAAAACAATATGTATGCCTTTCTTGCAGCACCAGGTCACAGGTGAACAGAGTTGTTTCTGGCCACTTCCCTGTTGGAAGCATCAACTGAGTCTGGAGGGTATGTTGAACAGTAGCGTTCTCAGTGACGGGATGTAGAACTGGCTGCATGTAGTTCAACCGTGAATGGTCATTCATCCTTACCCGATTTCCTCCTGTGAGTGATAACCCAGCCTGCCCAGATTCTGGTTTTTCTGATTTAGATTGTTTATGTATGAAAATATTTTACAACTCATTGCATATAACTTTCGTTGCTACGACCACTACTACTACTACTGCTTCTGCTGTCTGTTGCTGCAGCCGGATACTATGCTTACTGCTACTACTTCCACAACAATACAACAACTACTACCTTGGCTTTAATGTTAGATACTTTCTAGACTGTGACCGGTTGATGATCATTCTGGAGAATGGCAGTAAGCCATTCTTGAATAAATGTTAGCGAACCGCAAGAGAAACGTGGTCAAACGAGTCACAAGAAAACCACGAAGCTCGTTTTCGATCTCTTCAGGTCTTCTTCAGATAAGTACACAAAACCATAGGGACAATGAACAATGAACGAGTTTGTCACTTATTAATGACTCTCTTCAGCGCTAAGGGTAGGCCGTTAATGACAACGAAGGGCCTCGTTTCATTTTCATTGACCTATTTGTTTGTGTCTTGCCTGGAAAAGACCTAAGAGGTCGAAAACTCGTGCTGTTTGTTTGCTCTCGTTGATCTCGTTGTCAAGTTTTCTCTTGCGATGTGCTAACATTATTTTACGATTTGTTTAGATTTCCGCGGCAGGTCACGTCTCACTTGGACTGTGCAGTAAGGCCATGTTTGTTTTTACGTTTTAATTAATTAATAATAAATATTATAGAACAGTTTAGTGCGCTTTAATCTTTAAAGCAAAAGCCCTATGAGCCTTACAGCAATAGCCCTATATCTCAACACACCACACACACACACACACACACACAACACACCACACACACACAACACACACACACACACACACACACACACCAAATCACACACACACACACACACAACACACACACTCACTCATCACACCACACACAAACACATCTCACACCGCTACACACCCAACACACCAGCGAAGGAGCAGAAAAATATGTTTTGAAGCGAGTTGTTTTGAGGGAGGCCTTGAAAGAAGAAAGGACTGTTTGAGTTTCGGAGTGCAGAAGGGAGATTGTTCCAGCTAAGGAAGGAGCCTGAAAAGTAAAGAACGTTTTCTTTTAACTACCGGAAGTGGCGCCAAAATACTGTCAAATGGGCATTGTTTCTGCAACAAGATGACTATCGGGTAAATGGGCAATTATCTTTCTATCAGGAACTGCAAACATTTGAGGATAAATGGATTGTGTGTAGCATATCGAAGGTTCTTTAAAACTACGTATACCCTCTATCGCGCCCAAGAAGGAAAATTTTGCCAATTAAAAAACGTGGTTGATATCTCCACAAAGCTCCACTAAAGTCAATTGTTGACATATGCATTTCAGTTTTATGATCTGTGAAAAAGACCACAAAAAAATCATAGTGCCAATCCCCACCCCCCCCCCCCCCCCCCACGCCCCCCCCCCCCCCGCCCCCCCTCCCCCCCCCCCCCCTCCGGGTGTCCACATGTCCATTCTGCCACCTGAAGAATAGTAATGTCTGGCGGGCCGACTGTAAAACATGAAAACAAACGGTGAAGACAGATGCCACGAGGATGACCGTAACAAACATTACAGTGGTAAAGCCTCCATCTGTCAGGACTGAGCCACCAGATGACCCGTTAAAACAAACACTGCAGTCGGTATTGTAAGCCATCCATCTGTCAGGACTGAGCCACCCCAAGATGAACGTAACAAAACACTACAGTGGTAAGGCTCCATCTGTCAGACTGAGCACCAGATGACCGTAACAAACACTGGCAGTGGTAAGCCTCCATCTGTCAGACTCGACACTCAGATGACCGTAATCAAACACTGCCGTGGTAAGCCTCCATCTCTTGTTCTTTTTTCAAGCATAGGCCAAAGGAAAAAACTCAACACACTATGCGCAAATCCTGAAAAAGGGGAAAACTAGAGGGAAACTATATCCTCTAGTGACTATGAAAATGATCTTGACCAGGATTTCAAAGGAAGGAGGTCAAAGGAGGGGGAGCGGGGGGGGGGGGGAGGGGGAAGAGACAGGTGGAAAAGTTCGGCACGTTAATTAAAGTGTAACTGTCAGTCTCCTTCACTTAGCAGCAGATGGCATCAAAAAGTGAGTAATGAATAATCCAAATAAATGGACACCTGTCAGATACTTGAAAACCCAGGCTCATTCTGGAGTAAACCCGATTTCACTAGCCGCCTTCACCTAATACAGAAATTCAACAAAAAAGCATCGACTCAAAACAAGGATAATCCACCCATATTCAACGATGAAAAAAAGTTTGACTGAGAAGAAAACTTTTACCATATGTGATCTTTGGTGATCGACGGGGAACACAGGGCTGCGGCAACACTGGCTCCAGTGGACGGGGGGTGCTGGGCTGACCTCTCAGCTGGCATGTCATTCTTGGCTGTCGGAAAATCGGATTCCTGTACCGGCGCCAAGTCTTCAGGGTCGTTCCACCTTTCCCCCCGTGGGTTCCATTCCAGTGCCATTGTCTTGTAATGCTTGGTTAAAGGTTCTATACTGTTCTAAACCAATCCAGCTTCGTGTCCTTCTCAAACAATCTCTGTGTCTTGCAGCATTGTTTTGTCTCTCCACGGGTATTGGTGGGCATGACGTCTTGCTCTTCTCGTGTTTAGCACGCAATGGGGCACTTGGTGATTAACTGCCTAGAGACTGAGTGTTGGAACTTTGCTTGCGCCTTTCAAGTCGCTTCTGAACTAGGTGACAGATTTGGCTTCCCCAACATTTCAGTTGAAAATTCTGATTTTTTGGTCCAGATGCGAAAGGGCCGTGGAAACTCCTATGGGTTTGCAGGGTATTGAAAGTATGCTGGTCTTGTTAATGCGGCTATTGATGTTTGGTTGCTCCACTTTTGTTGCTGACAACATTGCTGCATTAGGTCAAATTTCTCCGCATCTTGATGTTTTCCGCTTAAAGCTCTGACGATGCCTTGTTGGTGTTATTTGTCTGTTTCAACCCTTTTCTTGACGTCAACTTTGAGGCTGTAGATGAGAAAGTAAAGAATAAATCTTTCGAAATTCATTTGTATTTGTAACGCATCATGTAAGTCCAATCTTTAGCAGTACACATGTCACCGATCTTAAGATGGAGTACAGCATCATAAAACCACTGTGTTGAACCTGACAAATGGAACGCAGCTTCTCGGCTTACACTAATGACGATTAAGCAGGAATCAGACGGACACTCGGCAGAAGGACGCACAACTCTGACCGCACCAATCACCCAACAGGGGACCGTACCTTTCGGTTACAGTTGATACAGTCTGTACGAGTACTACCCTTGTACAACAACATCTGCTGGACCGATGCAAAATCACCTAGCTGATCCTGACGTGAATTACTGACCCGTCCACAGACTTGGCAGATGCGCTCCTAGACTATATTCCTGTTTCCACTCAAAGTTTGTTCAAATCGGTTTGTGTGTGTGTGTGTGTGTGTCGTGTGTGTGTATGTGTGTTGTATGTGTGTGTGTGTGTGTGTGGTGTGTGTGTGTGTGTTTGCTGTGTGTGACGTGTGTATGAATTTATGTGTGGCTGTGTGTGTGTGTGTGTGTGTGGGTGTGTGTGTGTGTGTGTGGGTGTGGTGTGTGTGTATAGTTGGTTCTCTCAAGAAAAACAAACGCATGGCATAACTTTTATGATCATCGTTCTCTGTCGTATTTCCCCGCCAAGGACGAAGTTGACGTAGACCCAAATATAACCGCCTGAACGTCGTAATCACTGAAAGCTTATGACATAGTCACTCATTAATTTATTCGCTATTACTTGAGGCAGTAATCTACTCAGGAAAATGCCAGACATCAACACAAATCCCTGGCGTCACGTGGCATAGGTGTACCTATTGTGACACAAAGAAAGAGACGTTCATCGCTAGGGGTACAGTTCTCAGAAGTTTTAATGTCGCCCACACGATTGCAACTCTTGAAACAAAATATCTCTCGTTAAAAATACGGTGTAATGTGTGAAGCAGAATTTCAGTAAGGGGGGGCATAGACTGGAAATGGATGACATGGTCACATGTCCAGTTGTGAACACCCCTACCACTGTGCGATCTTTCTATTTGCAGTCAATCGTGCTTTTTGTACTGGTCCAGTTCGGTAACATGATAATTCAGATTGTTTAAAACTACTCAATTTGTACCCTTTTCAAAACGACAGTGGGCCGTACTGCGCCAAAGTATGAACAGTCGTTATTTTTCATTATCTAGTAGTACATGTCTAGTAGGATTGCTTTTAAACAAACTACTATTCCACTTTTCCACTACATACGTTTCCAGTTACCAAGTGATTAAAATGACGATTATGATGATAATTAGGACAAAAGAACGTCCGCAATATAGAAAAAAGAAGGAGTTGCATTTGTAAAAACCAGCATCATTGGGACATTGTGGATTGACGTTTACCTGGAGACTCCCATGCACAAAGCACGACAATCACTGCGTAAATTTTAAAATTTATATGGGGAATTACACGTGTGTGGCGTTAAGTTCCTTGTTTCTTGAAGACAACCAGAAAATATATTATAATATCTCGTACGTGGCTTAAGAGCCTTAATACGTTATATCGTGAAACACACACAAGCCGATTCCTCTTTTAAGAAGAATTTAACCTTCCTCTAGCTATGCACATAAAATTACAGACTCACATCAGTGCAGGCTAACTGCAACGGATCGTCATAGTCTTCAAAACACCTGCATATTGTTCACACTACGGGGACATCACAGATGTCTCGTTTCTAGGTAGACTAATAGCAGGAACCAGCAATGCAAGTTCAAGTACACTTGTAAAAAGGAAAGCAGAGCTGTAAACACCAATACCACAGCAAGGCGACCCGATCATCAATTGTTGGACGTCTAGCTTTCTCTTTTGCCCGTCTGCTTCTTAAACAACGTCAGAAAATTTCTTATAATGAGAACCATACATAATAAATGGAAGATGTTGCGAGTGGAATTGATCAGCCCCCATCACTTCTGTTTATATACACAAAGGTTATAAACAAATTTTGATTTTGTTCGTCCGAATATTCAAGCTTCTGGCAAAATTCACGAGCTACACGGAAAAGGACAGTGAAAAAAAGACAAATGATGAGCAGGCTGAAGTACCAACAAGCATTTTGGTGAGTGCCACCTCCTTTGGGAGATATTGATGACGATGTTGTGAAGCCATGCCTCTGGAATGCCGTTAATTTTCCATACAGTCAAAGCAGTTGCTGTTAACTAATACTATCAGTTAACAACCGGCTTACTGCTCCGAAGAAAATGTTTGCTTATGTAGTCAACTAGGTCCTTGTGAACGCATGTATTAAGTTACTATGAACCAGCACATATGTATTTCACTAGTTTGGAATCAAAAGCACAAACTATTGATACTGAGAATCGCTATATAATAATAGACAAGGATATAATACACACAGTGACAATAATAGAAGCCATTTTTCCGGTTGCGCCATATAGTACGGTACTTCAGAGGGCTGAGGAACAAAGTAAAACACCTCTCACAGGCAATATGGCGGACAGGACGAGGAAAAACTCAAATCCTAAAAACCTTGAATACTTTAAGCTGATTGTTTGCAAGAACACCAATAGAGGGAAAGCTGTTTGGTTCCGACCTCAGCTGCAGTCTGATTTATCCCATGTATCCAGCGCGGTTCATGACTAACATCCCCTCATCAGCCAGAGACAACTCGAAAACAGCCCCAACTGACACGATTCTGACGGCCTTGTTTGAGGAACACCGCCATGTTGATTACTGTTACTAGATCCACCAATTACAAACAGGATCAGTACTAAATCAGCTGGGCTTTGCGTGCGTACAGCCGCACTTCAATGCTGACGAGTGTATTGAATTGTTCCGCTGCGCGAAAAAGGCCTGGTCTGTTCTTCCCACCGCAATGCATCGTTCTGGCAACAGAGTCATTTCCATGCCCCATACGTTTGCCAGTTCACTATGCGTGACGGAGTATAGGTCGAACCTTTGTTGCCCATGACTGTATTTTGTAAATCCGAGTGAAGTGTTCAGCAAGAGTACTCCAACAAACAGACTACAGGTATTGCTTTCAGTGAGAATTCGAACGCATGGGCAGATGGACATATTGTAACTCCCCAAAACAGTACAATGGAAACATACTAACAGCCGGTGGTGGAAGAAGGACTGGTGCACATTGTCATGACCTTAGACCGTTGGCTTGGATGAACAGAAAAAACAGAAAAGAATGTCTGGCTTCGTCGGTGCCCAGGCTTTTGTGTTTAGCGCAAAGCGGTCGGTGAAAGTGACGGTCGCAACGGTCGGCGACGGTCGGGCAAACGGTCGGCAAATAGCCCTTAGCATTTAACTACAGAGGTGAGGAGCGAGGAGTAGAGATGAGAGATAGAGAGAACATTCAGAAAAAAAACACAAACACCTCATCCTCCTAGTTGCCAATTTTCGACTTATTGTCGTCTTCCTCAAGGCAAACAAGTGAATACGTGGCAAGAGAACCCGCACTCCAACGCTCAACAGGTGAGTATTATGGAAGGAGTGAGTGGATCTCAACGATACCATTGGACGAAAGCAGGCCTGAAACACAGAACATTCACTCACTCATTAATACTAGAGAGAGAGAGCCGGGAGCGCCTAGAGAGAGAGAGGAGGAGAGGCCGTGCACACTCAAACACACACGCACACGACACACACACACTACCCCCCCCCCCCGCCCACACACACACACACATACACACCACACATCAAATGCCTTTTTTTGAGAGCAATAGAGCGGAGAGGGAGAAGAGGGAGAGCGGAAAGAGACGAGAGGGAAAGAGGACTGTGAGAGAGAGAGAGGGAGGGAGCGGGAAGACGAAGAGAGAGGGAAGAAAGGAGAAGAGAGAGAGAGGAGAATGGGAGAGGGGGGTGGGGGGGTAACGAGAAAGAAACACAGGTGGAGGAAAGAGAGTGAGAGCTGGCGAGCGAGCGAGAGCGAGCGAGAGAGAGCGGAGTGCGAGAGCGAGAGCGAGGGCACCTGTATATGTTAACATTACTGTCTTACCTCCCTCCGATTCAGCGTTATTCAAGCCAATGGTTATATGTATGGTAATTTAGTTTAGCCAACCAATTTTCCCTTGTGAGCCTGGTTGCCTCTGTGCGCTTTTGAACCACTTCAATACAATGATTCACATTGTCCACCCGATGCCACCTCATTGAAATGTTTAGTTACCAGGTCACTTCGGGTTCTAATTTATATTGTCCCCCACCTCAAACCATATCCCCCCCCCCCCTTTTTCCCCCCCCCCCCTTCCCCTACACCCACCCTGGCCTCCGTTACTTATCGGATCAAAGGAGCATTAAAGGTGGTACTTTTTTTTTTTTTTTCCCTAAGGCCGACGACTAATCCACCTCTTCATTTTTTTGGTTTGCTTCACATTTGTCCTCTTCATTCTGCCAAAAAAAAAAAACAAAGCGAAAAGAAAAAAAAAAATAAAAAACCATTTCCACTACTTTCTTTCTTTTTTTTTTTTTTTCTTCTTTTTTCCTCTCTCTTCTCCAACCAGATCTCCTTACACACCATGAATTGTCTGCTATGTTCTCCAAAAATTGGACATATTTTTGATGATTTATGTGTATTGGTCGTTTTGTTACAAAGTGTCTGGGTGTTTGTTAATGTTTCTAAATGTTTGTGGTGCATATTGGCATTTCACTCTGTTAATTGTGTGCTTATGTAATAGAACTAATATACATAAAACAAACCAAATCGAACTTATTTTCTTTTCTTTCAGTTTTTGCCAGAGAAGTAGAGAGAGAGGAGTGAGCGGAGTAGAGGAGGAGATGAGAGAGAAGAGAGAGAAGAGAGGGGAGAGAGAGAGTGAGAGAGAGAGAGAGAAGAGAGAGAGGAGTGAGAACTCGGTATTTTATGTACGTCGGCCTTTGGCAACTTACATGGAGGTACCAAATGGAAATGGGAAGTGGTGGTGGGGCGGGGGAAAGGAGTCAAGGAGATGATGTGGGCGCGAGCAAGGAAGAGGAGGTGGGGGTGGTGGAAGGAGAAAGAAAAGAGAGAGAGAGAGGTGAGAGAGAGAGAGAGAGAGAGGGAGAGAGAGAGAGAGAGAGAGAGAGGAGACAGGAGACAGACAGGACTGACAGACAGTGGGACGGAAAACAAGAAAAAAAAAAATAAAAGACGAAGAAAAGAGAAAACGACAAGAATGCTAATAGACGCTTCAGAAATGTACATCAAAAATGTTCAAGGAAGTCTGGCGGATGAGAGGAATGTGTTGGGATTATAAGAAAAGAATTCAAGTTACAGCACCCTTCCTGTGATCCCGAACTGGGACACTCCGGTAGTCATCCTTTTGATGAATACAGGCGAAAAGGACTGCATAAGGGACGGCGGGGACACCTCTGGAAGAGACGGGGACAAACATTGCACAGAGACTAAGATCTGGGTCAGCCTAAGATCACGGAAAAATTGGCTCTATTCCCCAAAGAAGATGTACCCTTATTGCGAAAAGAGGGTCTACAAGGGAAGACATGAGGAAAGCAAGAAGCGAGTTAATAAGTGTGTGTGTGTCTGTGTGTGTGTGTGTGGGTGTGTCGCTGTTGTGTGTGTGTGGTTGGTTGGGTGTGTGTTGTGTGTGTGAGATGAGCGAGAGAGAGAGAGAGAGAGGAGAGAGGAGAGAGAGAGGAGAGTGTGTGTGTCGGTGTGTGTGTGTGTGTTGTGTGGAAGTGTGTGTGTGTGTGGTGTGTGTGTGGGTGTGTGTGTGTTGTGTGTGTGTGGCGTGCGTGTGTTTGTTTGCTGCGTGCGTCTGAGTGTGCGTGCGTGTGATAGGTGTGCGGAACGGCCGCCTACGTGTTGTGTGTGTGTGTGTGTGTGTGTTGGTCATTTGTGTGGTGCTGGTTGTGTGTTTGTGTGTGTGTCTGTTGTGTGTTGTGTGTGTGTGTGTGGTGTGTGTGTGTGTCTGTGTGTGTCTGTGTGTTGTGTGGATTGGGCGAGCTAGAGCATGTGTAGTGCTTACTGTGGCATGCGTCGAGTGTGGCGTTGTGTATTACCTATGGTATACAATGGTTTGTAGCCATACAGCTCTAGGAATGAACAGGTTAAGGTAGCAAGACCTGTGTTATTCAGAGCAAGTTTATACATGGAACATACAGGACTAATAGGCAAAAACAACCGGAATTACAACACTGAACCGTGACCTGAGCGCATACTGATGGGTTACTAGGGGTTCTTTTATTCCTTTTTTTTTTTTTTTTTTTCTTCATTTTTTTTTCTCTCGGGAGAAATACATCATCCAGAGTTACGATGTTTGCTACAAAAACGCAGGTTTCTGAACTCGGTCACTTTTTACTTATGCAGTTTATAAAATGAATATAAACGCTTTCTCAGTTCTACGAGTTGACTCGAATTCACAGTTTGTAAAATGCCTTCGCAACATTGTTTAGTTTTACGTGACAATGCTAATGACATTTTCCTACTAATATAATGTGGTTAATCGATTTTGTTACCTGTTTACCATAATATATTGTCTCTGTGGGACTCCAAAGGAACGTCAGTTAACGACAGTTTTGAGAGATTTATCGGATCTCGAGGTCAAATCAATATTTTATATTTTTCCACAATTTGTTGACTGGAGGACAGTAAGAAAAAAGAAATGTTCAATAAAATCAATTTCTCTGTACAGTTATCACACTTGTTAGTTCTTGATACTTTCATTTTTTGGCAAAACAAAAGAATATGTCGGGGTAAATCGTGGTGGTTTTATTTTTTCCATTGCAGTCAGACAGCCTACCTCTTTTGTTGGATGTTCTTGGTGTTAGCCCATTATGTGTTCGTTCCCTGCTCAAAGTCGCAGGTTAGTTTTCTACGCCAAAAAGTCCTTTTGCCGTTTGCAATATACGTTTACTCAAATTTCTTTGCTCACAGCATACTTTTTTTATTTCTTTTGGTTTTTTGTGTTTAAACAGATGAGATGGGCTGCTTCGCAGGTCAGCCGCAGAGTAAACATTTGTCAAGAGGTAAGATTGTTGGCACAATCCACGCAGCCTGATGAAGGGGACGGGAGAGCGTTATTTTTTTTTTCGCCTGTGCAATTGTATTCAAAAAACTGGTATCTTTGCTCATACGATCTCCTAAACTGTCTCCACTTCAGTCGATTCCTTAATTAAGCAATCTTTTTCAGTAATGTGTTGACTAATGTCTCTGACACAACTGTATTCCTTTTCTTTCCATCTTGAAAAATATAATATTATTGCCTTTATATTTATCCAAGTCATCTATAAAATAACATTTGATTCTAAAAAGTTACTTGTGTTAATTTCTTCTATCTTGGTTTTCCTCTTTATTATTCAAATAAATGGTAAAAGCTACATTTCTCCAAATTCATTGTCTATTCGTTCATTTTTGCTTGTGCAACTGCTTTGCATTACAGTTAAGCTTAATATGCTAATCATGACTAATTATTGTGTTTAAATGCCACTTCGGGGAATCTTAATCCAATTGTCGTCAGGTCGCAGAAAACAATTTCCCTGCCCATTGCTAAATAATTACTGTTTTGCGTTCAATGACTCGTTAATCCATTTTTAAACCTCGAGTTATAGTCTGCTTTCCAGTACTTTTCTTTTCCTCTTTTTCGAATGCTTTCGATTCTGTGTTTCTTTTGCCAAACAAATGTATATAAATCGCCGTATTATTTTCTGCAAACTTATATGGAAATTACCAATTGATCTGCATTACCAAAGACTAGTGATAACAAAGATGATCTTAATAACTGTATTTTGTGCCATGAATGCTGATATCTCGTTTTTGCTCCAGGTCTTTATTAGTTTTTCTATGGTTTCAAACTCTGCCTTTCCCGTTTTCTTCAATGTTTTTGGCCATTTTATCTTTTTCATAATAAAACAAATCTCCTAGTATTTTATTCTTTTAACTCTAGAGAAAGGCAGATTGTTTTCATTTTTATTCTCCTGCCCATTTCTTAAAGCTTTGGTTTATTTATATTTAGCTTAAGGACAGGAGAACTTTTCGAAATGCTGTCAGAATATTCAAATAACTACAATCATGTCATTTTTGTTATTAAGAATAGGGTGGTGTCATCAGCGAGTTGGCGTTTTATTATAATATACTGCTCATTGCTACGGTGCCTTGTTGGGTCACTTGGCGATACCCGTTTACTTCACTTTTTCTAATCTTATGCAGCCAAGAGCTCCACACAGCTAAACAAACGCCTCCTTCCCTTCTTCTCTAACCTAAAGGGAAGAAAAAAAGGGACAGCTTTTGCCTATATTCCACAACTTACATTATATGGCTCACTGAGACAACCTAGCCTCCATGGTTGATTTCTACTTTGGTTACCATTTTGTTTTAAATGTGCACCCATCTTTTGGAAATCGGTCCCAAACTCCCATAACTCTTGTAATACATGTAAAAGATATATTTTGTTTGTGATATGGAGTGTTATAGGCCTTCCTTCTTCCTCGCCTTTTTTTCATAATACTATAGCTATAAGTACGCACTCTGCCTTTCCGGGTTTATTTATATAGTTTTGATATGATCGACTTCAGCGCTGGTTCGTAGCACTCTGCAGGTTGCTATATTCTCTTCCCTTTACTGTATCCAACTTGATCTTCGTTTTGTTAAAGACACTTAAGATATGGAATAAATGACTTTGCCCCTAGTCTTTCTGAGAAGATGTACTGTTGCCAAAATTTTTTAATCAGATTTAGTAAGAGTTCATGGGTCTCCAGTTGTTATAGTTTATCTCTATCTAAGTTTTTTAACACCTTTTGTGAAATAAGTAGTTATTATGCCTTGCCGTTGTCCGTAAATGAGAGGCTTTCCACTGTTACAAGGATTCAATAAAAGGAGGGGTATACTGTTAGTTGACAACATGCCTAAGTTTGACAAAAAAATCTTGTGAAAACTCGGTTGTTAAGCAATCGCTTCCTGGAGCAGAGCCATTTTTCATTTTCTTGAGGCTCAGACGTCTGTACTCTTCTAATGACACTATACCTTCACCTATTATGCGTCGTTTTCTTCTAACGTCTTATTTCTGTATTTTCAATAAAATGTCGGCAGTTATCTGCATACGATGTTCTGTTATTCTGGGCATATAGCTGTTGATTAAATGCAATTTGTTTCTTGCAATATTTTCTTTGCGTCATATAATGTTACCTGTCTCTTGACACAGTCTTGTATAATCCTATTTCTACTTCGTGCCTTTTCTAAACTACAAAAATATTTTGTATTCTTTTCTCCTTTTTCTATCCATTTAAGTCTGCATCTTACTTGGAGCGCCTCTCGCTTTTATAAGCCGGTGCAAATCTCTAGGTTCTGTTTTACTGTCATTAAAGCGTTTATTAATATTTTCGTTGTTGGGGAGCGTTGGCGAGCTCTTTTCTAGAATTGTGTAATCTTGACGGTAATATTAACGATTCAGTTCTTTTATCACAGCAGATTTTTCCCGAAATCTATTACAAAATTGTTCTTTATTTCAACCTTACACATTTCCCATTTTTTTTACATAATTCAGACTTCATGTTTAAAGAAATGTATCTAACATATCATTCATTTTTGTACAAACAGAACATTTTTAAGATAACTATTGTTGATCTCCAGTTACCATGTCCCGGATGAAGTCATTTCATTCATTCAAGGACAACGGCCTATGGTCAGAAATCGGAACAAAAAATTGTTCACACAAAGTACAAAAACGCAAAATGTTATTAGAAACAAAAAATTAATTTATCTGGCGCGCATAAATGGGTTAAGGACGAATCCATGAGGCATCTTTTTCTTTGGATGGATGAAGTCTCCAGGTATTGTTAAATGTACTGTATTAATAACATGCTGAAAACTGGCAGTTTCCGATCTGTCGTGGGGGTTGACCTGCCACTATGTCGAGGGTCCATGTTCAGAGTGCAGTTTAAATCACCAAGAATAATCTAATCTTCGTACTCCCTACGAATGAAAAATTTCAACAATTTTCGATAATATATGATTTTTTTCCTTTGTGTTGTTGGGTGCATAAAATATTGGCAACCATTATATTATAGCATTCATTTACCACTGAAATGACTAAGGATTCTGCTCTTGTGCAAGCTCTAGCTTAACATTTCCATTAAGTGTTTTGAAATAAAAATTACTTCTCCTCTGCTTTTGTTCGTTCCCTCCTTGTAAAAAAATAGTTCTCACCCCATTGCTTTTCCCATTCATTTACATCTCTGGTTGTTATGTGACATTCGTGTATGCAATATAACATCTAAAACGTTTTTTCTTTGAATATGCAAACAATGAATTTCCTTTTAAACCTGTTTTTTAAAACCTCTCAAACGTTTAGTGATATACATAGGTGATTTTTAATTCAATAAGAGAGAAAGTTTCTGTTTATTTAAATAATCTTATTGGTCAATTTCATAGATAAAGCACTGTTCAAAACTCATCGTCCATAATACATTTCCAGGCATTGTCCGTTGGTCGCATTGAATAGTAAACTGATCTATTTCCCCGATCAGCCGGTGTGGGGCTCTGACTCGGAGTCACTAAATCTTGCGGTTCAACGAGCCATCCGACCTCGGGGTCACAGCGACGGTTCCTTTTCTGCTCCTCTTCCCGGGCTCCTTGTGTCGGTGTCTGGACAGGCGCCCGCTGGCTGGGGAGTAGCTGGACTGGTGCGGGGAGTGCGGTTCCAGGGAGTCAGGTAGGGTGGTTTTTGAACGGGACATAGGACGTCTCTGTCATTCCCGTTCGACAGATGTGCTAGCGGATGTATTGTTTTCACTGGTGCTAAGAATGTCTTTGACACCAGTCTTTTTAACACGCCATTCTTTTTACCGTTTTCCTGTCTGTCAAAGTGTTCGCAGTCGGTCCATCAATTATTTGTCTTGTCGCAACCCATGTCTGTTCTGTCTGTTAGTTTACATTCGACGTACCTCTTTTGTGTTTTTTTTTTTTTTTTTTTTTTTTTTTTTCCTGTTTTGCCACACTGTTACATACAAATTGGCATGGTTCTTTGTCTCTCGTGATATAGACTATACTATATAATATATTTTTTTTCCCTCGTTGATATATATATATATTATATATATATAGATATTTTATATATATATATATATTTTATTTGACTTGCGACAGGTCGTGATGTGCAATCGAGTTTGTTACAGGCGGCTGGAAAGGAAAGACTGCATTCTGCATAAGGTTCGCCCTTGAGAGAGAGTTGCTGTTGTTGGAAACCTACTGTCATCCAGATACAAGGATATCACAGCAAAACAACCAGAAATAGATATGTTTTCTAACAACTTTTAAAAGAAATTAATTTACTGGAAAGGCTTGGCAAACTCCAGCAGACGGAAACAGTCTGTTCCAAGAATAGAAGAACGATAGAAGACGATTGCTTATTGTACTCCGGCAGCTTATAAACCCGAACTTCGACAGAAAAACAATCACAAAGACAAATCTCTTGTGTCTGCAAACAATGCACTGAGTGCTAACTACTTGGATGCTTGACATTCTGCCTGATGGCGGGCACCGTGCCGTAGAAGTGCATTGTTCCGTCTGCTGACTTTAGAGGCGAACTTACTATTTAACATTTTCATGTAATGGGTTGCCTGTCTCATTATTGCTTAAATCAATTGTGACGGTGTGTGTTCTTCACGCTAACTAGCTTGCTACAGTCGTAGATTTATTCAATGTTGTGAATCGAAATGAAATTATCTTTTTAAATTCAGCAATCCCAAAACGTAGACATACGCAAAAAAAAACCAGAAATGCATGCTTATCCATCGCATAACACCCACGACTTTTAAAACACCCACACCACACACACACACATACCCACACCATACAGAGTGAGGAGAGGGAGATGAAGAGAGAGAGAGAGAGAGAGAGAGAGAAGGAAGAGAGAGAGAGAGAGCGAGAGAGAGAAGGAGAGGAGAGAGAGTGAGAGAGTGAGTTAATAGGCAAATGTTTTGAATGCTGTTAGCATCTGTTTACTCTCTTCTCCTCTCTCTCTCTCTACCTCTCTCGCTCTCTCTCTCTCTCTCTCTCTCTCTCTCCTGTATGTCTCCCCCCCCCTCCTGTAATTTTCGTTATCGCTCATATGCAAGCGCAGGGGGCTTTCGCCACAAACACACAAAGAGGCACAGGTTGGGCATGCGCTGTGAAATGTGAACAACGCTATGCGCACATGCGCCGCTCCAACACACGCACTCACATACATTACGCGCTGCGCGTGCGCCGCGCTCGCGCGCGCGCACACCACACCCACACACACACAACACACACAAACACACACACACAAACGCCCTCGCGCACCCCCACCCTTCCCCCTCCCACAAACACAAACATTACATGCGCGCGCACATGAAACCATCCTTACACACACACACCACACACACACCACACGCACACACCACACACTCACCACACACAATATATATATATATATATACACCTCACACACACATATACATTTATATATGTATGTAACGTATACGTTTCTAGAAATAGGAGGAAACATGCTCCAACCACACTCTCCATGTCACAATGTAATTGACATGTAAAAGACTTTGCCAAAGCAATCTCCACTCTGCAAGCACATCGGCTTTCCAAATTCTCTGTTAGGTTCAGTGGGACTTACTGGCCTTCAATCCTATATCGGGGTGCTTATTCATTATTCGTGCAGAATACTGCCTCACTTACTGAGTTGGAACTTATGTACTGGTGCGATGTAGCCAAAGCATTGCTGTATGTCTTTCATCAAGGACGAGACGTTTAAGCCTTTACACAATAAAAGAAAAAACAGTGGTTACATGTGAAGCCTTCAATTTTGTTCCTGTTACCCTCTCAAATAGTTCAGATTGTGTCTTATCCGGAAACACTAAAAGTTCGTCATCAAAAACAAGGCCTGGAAATGAAAATGAAGAAAAAAGTGTCTCTTGTTTGACGTGCTATTATTTTCTGATCACCTGCCTCAAGGTGGTTATAGTATCGTACTTAACTTTGGTGTTTCTCTGAGTGTGTGTGTGTGTGTGTGTGTGTGTGTGTTGTGTGTGTTGTGTGGGTGTGTGTGTGGGGTGTGTGAGTGTATGTGCTTGTGTGTGTGTGGTGTGTGTGTGTTGGTGTGTTGTGTGTGTGAGTGAGTTATAACCTTGAGTTAATCTGGCAATAAATTGGTTTTCAGTCAGTCAGTGTGTGTGTGCGCCGAGTTCAGCAACAGCTACTTTGGGCTGTGCCTGGCGCCCTGGACCATGGTGGACTGCGGGTGTACAGCGAGTTCTGTGTGGCCGGGAAGCACTTATATGACCTGTCCATGTGGACGTGTCTCCACAGCCAATACACTGACCTCTGGCCTTTGACATGTGCCCTCAATGCCTGTGTCTCCGCACACACACACTGGGAACCTCTGGCCGTTGAATGGTTTTGCCCTCAAGGCTGTGTTCCGCACCCACACACTGACCTCTGGCCTTTGACATGTGCCCTCAAGGCCTGTGTCTCCGCACCCACAACTGATCTCTGGCCCTTTGACTTGTGCCCTCAATGCGGTGTCTCCGACCCCACACACTGACTCTGGCCTTTGCCATGTGGGCCTCAAGGCCTGTGTCTCCTCCCCACACATGGACCTCTGGTCTTTGACCTCTGTCCTCAAGGCCCCTGACGTCACTGAAAGAACGACTGTCCTTATTCCTTTCATCTTTTGCTCCTGAGGGTTTTTTGGAATGCAGAGCTACATGGGAATGGGAAATATTTACGTCGCTGCATATTTTTGATGATAGATCTTTGCTATCTGCCTTGAGGCTCGGTATGATTGTGCTGTGCGAGTTATGGTCACACTTCACTTTTGCACACACGCTTTCATGACAGCATTTACTCCATACGCACACGCATCTTTCAATCACAAAAGGCGCACTACCGAAATGTTTTTTCTGTCCCCTCTCCTTCCGGTAAACAGTTTACTAAATCACATCAAACAATTTATAAACAGATTTTATACATTCATCTCTCTGTTTCTTCACATGAGAGATAAAAACCAATTTTCCCATTTAATCAATGTACAAGTTTCTGTAAAGTAATGGCCTTCCCATACGTTGAGCGCCAAGCTTCCAGACCAGGAGAATACTTAATTCCTGCAATCATGATTGCCGTACCGGCATCAGATATAAAGACTCGGCCCCATACTGTCATGATTCCACTTCTCTCTCAGAAATGTGTCGCCCTTTGAATTCTCGTCACTGGAATCCATGATGAGATTCGACTCCTTACCTGGTGTCTTTTATTGCTGGGGCTGAACTACCGGTGTGTTCCACCCCATGGCCATCTTTTAAACCACTCACCTGAACGGGGTGAAGAGTGAGGGTGAAGGCTGAACACGATAAGGTTCGTGTAAGTAACTGCTTCCCAAGTCAGCATATTCTTTCTTTCTCTTTTCTTTAGGATTTCCCTGTAGCTTTCCCAAAATATCCATGCTCACCCCCCCCCTTGGTAATGACTGGTCAACAGTGAGGACCAGTGTCCTGACAGGTTCGAGTCTCTAAGGCCCATCTGTCTGGGCTATAGATAAACTGATTAGCTTTCTCCTCTACCTTCCTAGTGAGTGTCATACTCAGTGTTCAACACACATGACCGCCCTTACCAGCCCTGATTAAACTAATCTCTCAGTGGTCCACTTGTTACCAATGACACCTTCTTTCTTTTAATGGAAGTATAATCTCACAAATTATTTGGGGGACGCCCAGCTACACTAGTCAAACCACCATGAAATAATCTTCTTTTTTTCGTTGTGGCATCGGGGAAATGATTCATATAACTAAACTACATGTGATGGGAGTCACATGCCTATGATGTGAGGCTACGTCACATTGACCGGTCTTGACATCTATTCTTAACGCCAACGCTCTGTGAGAAGATGTTTTTTTAGTAAGTAGGTACCATCGCAGGGAATGCACAATGAAGTTTCTTCACAGTTGAAAAGATACGAGGGATGTAAATTGGGTTGTTTTTTTTTCACACCACTTTGTTTGCGGTTTTGCCAGATGACGTACAAACTGCAGGAGCCTCTGAGCACCAGATGACCGTAACAAACACTGCAGTGGTAAGCCTCATCGTCAGATGAGCCACCGATGTACCTAAAACAACTACACTGCAGTGGTAAGCCTCATCTTCAGACTGACCAGAGACCGTAACAAACACTGCCGTGGTAAGCCTCCATCTCTTGTCTTTTTCAGATAGGCAAAGGAAAAAAACAACAACTATGCGCAATCCTGAAAAAGGGGAAAACTAGTAGGGAACTATATCCTCTGTGACTATGAAAATGATTTGACCAGGATTTCCAAAGGAAGGAGGTCAAAGGAGGGGGGGGGGGGGGGGGGAGGGGGGAGGAAGAGACAGGTGGAAAAAGTCGGACGTTAAAGTGTAACTGTCAAGTCCTTCACTAGCAGCAATGGCAACAAAAAGTGAGTAATGAATAATCCAAATAACAGGACACATGCAGACTTGAAAACCAGTCCTCATTCTGAGTACAACCAGATTTCACTAGCCGCCCTCACAACAGAACAAAAGCGACAAAACAAGGATATCCACCCATATTCAACGATGAAAAAAAGTCTTGACTGAGAAACCTTTACCTATGTGATCTTTGGTGATCGACGGGGAACACAGGGCTGGGGCAACACTGCTCCAGTGGACTGGGTGCTGGGCTGACCTCTCCAGCTGGGCATGTCATTCTGGCTCGTCGGAAAATCGGATTCCATGTACCGGCGCCAAGTCTGTCAGGGTCGTTCCACCTTCCCCCCGTGGGTTCCATTCCAGTGCCTGTCTTGTAATGCTGGTTAAAGGCTTCTATACTGTCTAACCAATCCAGCTCCGTGTCCTTCTCAACATCTCTGTGTCTGCAGCATTGTTTTGTTCTCTCCCACGGGGTTTTGGTGGACATGACGTCTGCTCTTCTCGTGTTTAGCACGCACCTGGGGCACTTGGTGATAACTGCCTAGAGACTGAGTGTTGGACTTTGTTGCGCTTCAAGTCTCTGAACTAGGTGACAGAATAGGCTTCACATTTCAGTTGAAAATTCTGATTTTGGTCAGATGCGAAAGGGCCGTGGAAACTCCTATGGGTTGCAGGGTATTGAAAGTCTGCCTTGTCTTGTTAATGCGGCTATTGATGTCTTGGTCTGCTCCACTATTGTTGCTGACAACATTGCCTGCATAGACAAATTTCTCCGCATCTTTGATGTTTTCCACTTAAAGCTGAACGATGCCTTGTTGTTTATTTGTCTGTATCAACCCACTTTTCTTGACGTCAACTTTGAGGCCTGTAGACTGAGAAGTAAAGAAAATCTTTCGAAATTCCATTTTGTATTTGTAACGCATCATGTAAGCTCCATCTATAGCAGTACTCAGTCACCGACATAAGATGGATTACAGCTTCATAAACCACATGTGTAGAACCTGACAACTGGAACGCAGCTTCACAAATGAGATTCAGAAGAATTCCAGACGGACACTCGGCAGAACGCACAACTCTGCCGCACCAATCACCCAACAGGGGACGTAACCTTTCGGTTACAGTTGATACAGTCTGAACGAGTTACTACCCATGTACACAAACATCTTGCTGGACGATGCAAAATCACCTATCTGATCCTGACGTGAATTACTGACCCGTCCCAGAACTGGCAGATGCGCTCCTAGACTATATTCCCTGTTTCCATCAAGTTTTGTTCAAATCGGGTTTGTGTGTGTGTGTGTGTGTGTGTGTGTGTTGTGTGTGTGTGTGTGTGTGTGTGTGTGTGTTGTGTTGTAGAAAATGGATAGTTTTTGATGCTTTGTTTATTTGTGTGTGTGGGATGGTGTGGGTTGAGCGCTGTTTGATTACATCTGTATCAGAAAAAAAACACATGGATAACTTTTATGATCATCGTCTTCTGTCTTATTTCCCGCCAAGGACGAAGTGACGTAGACGAAAATATAACCGCCTGAACGCTCGTAATCACTGAAAGCTTAGACATAGTCACTCATTTAATTTATCGCTATTACGTGAGGCGTATCTACTCAGGAAATGCCAGAACAACACAAATCCATGGCGTCAGTGGGCATAGGAGTACCAAAGTGACACAAGAAAGAGACGTTCATCGCTAGGGTTACAGTTCTCAGAAGTTTTAATGTCACCCACACGATGCAACTCTTGAAACAAATATCTCTCGTTAAAAAAACGGTGTAATGTGTGATAGCAGAATTCAGTAAGGCAGCTGGAAATGGATGACATGTTCACATGTCCAGTGGTGACACCCCTCCACAGTGCGATCTTTCATTTGCAGTCAATCGTGTTTTTGTCTGGTCCAGTTGGTAACATGATAATTCAGATTGTAAACAGCTCAATTTACCCATTTCAAACGACGAGCGTACTGCGCAAAAGTATGAACAGTCGTATTTTTCATTATCTAGTAGACAGTCTAGTATGATAGCTTGTAAACAAACATATTCCACTATTCCACTACATACGTTCCAGTGATTAAAACTGACGATTATGATGATAATTAGAAAAAGAACGTCCGCAATATAGAAAAAAAGAATGGTTGCATTTGTAAAAACCAGCATCATTTGACAATGTGGATGACGTTTACATGGTACTCCCATGCCAAAGCACGACAACACTGCGTCATTTTAACATTTATATGTTGAATTACACGTGTTTGGCGTAAGTTCCTTGTTTCTTGAAGACAACAGAAAATATAATAAAAATCTAGACGTGGCTAAGAGCCTTAAACGTTATATCGTGAAACACACACAGCCGATTCCTCATTAAAGAAGACTTTAACCTTCCTAGCTATGCACATAAAATACAGACTCACATCAGTGCAGGCTAACTGCAACGGATCGTCAATGTCTTCAACACCTGCATCATTGTCACACACTACGGGACATCACAGATGTCTCTGTTTCTAGGTAGATATGCAGGAACCAGCAAATGCAATGTTCAAGTACACTGTAAAAGAAAGCAGAGGCTGTAAACACACTACCACTGCAGGCGACCCATCATCAATTGTTGACGTCTAGCTTTCTCTTTTGCCCCGTCTGCTTCTTAAACAACGTCCAGAAAATTTCTCTATAATGAGAACCCATTACATAATAAATGAAGATGTTGGAGCTGGAATTGATCATCCCCATCACTTCTGTTATATACACAAAGAGTATAAACAAATTTTGATTTTGTCGTCCGATATTCAGCTCTGGCAAAAATGCACGAGCTACACGGAAAAGGACAGTGAAAAAAAGACAAATGATGAGCAGGACAGAAGTACCAACAAGCATTTTGGTGAGTGCCACCTCCTTTGGAGATATTGATGACGATGTTTGTGAACGCCATGCCACAGACTGCCGTAATTTCCATACAGTCAAAGCAGTTGCTGTTACTACTACTATCAGTATAACAACCGGCATACCTGCTCCGAAGAAAATGTTGCTTATGTAGTCAACTAGGTCCTTGTGACGCATGTATAATTTACTTTGAACCAGCACATATGTAATTTCACTAGTTTGCGAATCAAAAGCACAAACATAATGATACCTGAGAATCGATATATAATATAGACCAAGGATTATAATACACACAGTGACAATAATAGAAGCCATTGTTCCGGTGCGCATCATAGTACGGTACTTCAGTGGGCTGAGGACACAGTAACACCTCTCACAGGCAATAATGGCGGACAGGACGAGGGAAACAAATCCAAAACCTTGGAATACTTTAAGCTGATTGTTTGCAAGAAACACCAATAGAGGGAAAGCTGGTTTGGTTCCGCTCAGCTGCAGTCTGATTTTATCCCCATGTATCAGCGCGGTCATGACTAACATCCCCTCATCAGCCAGAGACAACGAAAACAGCACCAAACTGACACGATCTCTGAGGCCTTGTTTGAGGAACACCGCCATGTTGATTACGTTACTAGATCCACCAATTAAAAACAGGATCAGTACTAAATAAGCTTGGGCTTTGCGTGCGTAAGCCAGCACTTCAATGCTGACGAGTGTATCGGAATTGTTCCGCTGCGAAAACGGCCTGTCTGTTCTTCCCACCGCAATGCATAGTTCTGCAACAGAGTCATTCATGCCATCAGTTTGCCAGTCACTATGCGCTGACGGAGTATAGGTCGAACTGATGCCCATGACTGTATTTTGTAAATCGCAGAGAAGTGTTCAGCAGAGTACCAACAAAGACTACAGTTATGCTTTCAGTGAGAATTCGAACGCCATGGCAGATGACATTTTGTAATCCCAAAACAGTACAATGGAAACATACTAACAGCCGGTGGTGGAAGAAGACATGGTGTACATTGTCATGACTGACGTTGGCTTGAATGAACAGAAAAACAGAAAAGAATGTCTGGCTTCGTCGGTGCCCACGGCTTTTGAGTTTAGCAGCAAAGCGGTCGGTTGAAAGTGACGGTCGGCAACGGTCGGCGACGGTCGGCAACGGTCGGCAATAGCCATAGCATTAATACAGAGAGAGAGAGAGAGAGAGAGAGAGAGAGAGAGAGAACATTCAGAAAAAACACAAACACATCATCCTTAGTTGCTAAATTTTCGACTATATTGTAGTCTTCCTCAAGGCACAAGTGAATACGTGGCAAGAGAACCCGCACTCCAACTCCAACAGGTGAGTATTATGGAAAGAGTGAGTGGATCTCAACGATACCATTGGAAGGAAAGCAGGCCTGAACACAGAACATTCACTCACTCATTAATACAAGAGAGAGAGAGAGGAGGACGCTAGAGAGAGAGAGAGAGAGGCACGTGCACCTCCAAACACACACGCACACAGACACACACACACCTACCCCCCCCCCCCCCCCCCGCCCACACACACACACACATACACACACACACATCAAATGCCTTTTTTTGAGAGAAATAGAGAGAGAGAGGGAGAAGAGGGAGAGCGGGAAAGAGAGAGAGGGAAAGAGACTGTGAGAGAGAGAGAGGGAGGCAGGGGAAGAAGAAGAGAGAGGGGAAGAAAGGGAGAGAGAGAGAGAGAAAGGGAGAGGGGGGTGGGGAACGAGAAAGAACACAGGTGGAGAAAGAGTGAGAGAGAGAGCGAGCGAGCGAGCGAGCGAGAGAGAGAGAGAGAGAGAGAGAGAGAGACACATGTATATGATAACATTACTGTCTATACCTCCCCTCCGATTCCAGCGTATTCAAGCCCAATGGATATATTGTTTGTAATTTAGTTTCCCAACAATGTTCCCTTGTGAGCCTGGTTGCCTCTGTGCGCTTGTGAACAACTTCAATCACAATGCACTTCACATTGTCCACCGAGTGACCAGGCTCATTGAAATGTTTAGTTACCCAGGTCACTTCAGGTTCTTTTTTTTTTGTGGCATCAGTTATCGGATCAAAGGAGCATCTAAGGTGGTGACTTTTTTTTTTTTTCCCTAAGGCCGAAATCCACCTCTTCATTTTTTTGGTGCTTCACATTGTCCTCTTCATCTGCCAAAAAAAAAAAACAAAAGCGAAAAAAAAAATAAAACAATTTCCACTACTTTCTTTCTTTTTTTTTTTTCTTCTTTTTTCCTCTCTCTTCTCCAACCAGTCTCTTACACACCATGCAATGTCTGTATGTTCTCTCAAATGGACATATTTTTGCTGATTTAAGTGTATTGGCGTTTGATACAAAGTGTCTGGGTTTGTTAATGTTCTAATGTGTGGTGTATTGGCACTTTCACTCTGTTAATGTGCTGCTTATGTAAATAGAACAATATACATAAAACAAAACAAAACGAATTATTTTCTTTTCTTTCAGTTTTGCCAGAGAGAGAGAAGAGAGAGAGAGAGAGGAGAGAGAGAGAGAGAGAACTCGGAATTTTATGTACGTCGGCCTTTGGCCACTCCACATGGAGGTGCCAAATGGAAATGGGAGTGGTGGGGCTGGGGAAGGGAGTCAAGGAGATGGGGGCGAGCAAGGAATGAGGAGGGTGGGGGTGGAAGGAGAAGAGAGAGAGAGAGAGAGAGAGAGAGAGAGAGAGAGAGAGAGAGAGAGAGAGAGAGAGAGAGACAGAGACAGACAGACAGACAGACAGTGGGAAAAAAAGACGAAGAAATGCTAATAGACGCTTCAGAAATGTACATCAAATGTTCAGAAGTCTGGCGGATGAGGAATGTAGTTGGGATTATAAGAAAAGAATTCAAGTTACAGCACCCGTCGCTGTGACTCCCGAACCTGCAGACACTCCCGGTAGTCATCCTTGAAGAATACAGGCGAAAAGGACTGCAAGGACGACTCTAGGAGAGGTGACAAACATGCACAGGAGACTAAGACTAGGGTCACCTAAGATCTCGGAAATTGGCTATTCCCCAAAGATGCTACCCTTATAGCGAAAAGGGGTCTACAAGGGAGACATGAGGAAAGCCAAGAAGCGAGATAATAAGTGTGTTGTGTGTGTGTGTGTGTGTGTGTGTGTGTGTGTGTGTGTGTGTGTGTGTGTGTGTGTGTGTGAGAGAGAGAGAGAGAGAGAGAGAGAGAGAGAGAGTGTTGGTGTGTGTGTGTGTGTGTGTGTGTGTGTGTGTGTGTGTGTGTGTGTGTGTGTGTGTGTGTGTGTGTGTGTGTGTGTGTGTGTGTGTGCGTGCGTGTGTGTGTGTGCGTGCGTATGAGTGTGCGTGCGTGTGAGTGTGCGAGAACGCGCATACGTGTGTGTGTGTGTGTGTGTGTGTGTGTGTGTGTGTGTGTGTGTGTGTGTGTGTGTGTGTGTGTGTGTGTGTGTGTGTGTGTGTGTCTGTGTGTGTCTGTGTGTGTCTGTGTGTGTGTGAGCTTGGGCGTGCTAGAGCATGTGTGTGCTTACGTGCATGCGTGAGTGTGCGTTGTGTATACATGGATACAATGGTTGTCAGCCATACAGCTCTAGGAATGAACAGGTATTAGCAAGGACCTGTGTTATTAAGAGCAAGTTTATACATGTACACACAGGACTAATAGGCAAAACAAACGGATAAACACTAAACCAGTGCCTGAGCGCATACTGATGGTTACCTAGGGGTTCTTTTATTCTTTTTTTTTCTTCATTTTTTTTTCTCTCGGGAAATTACATCTCCAGGTTCCGATGTTGTACAAACGCAGGTTTCTGAACTCTGTCACTTTTTACTTATGCAGTTTATAAAATGATATAACGCTTTCTCAGTTCTACGTGTTGATCGAAAATCATTTGTAATGCCATCAATTGTTTAGTTTTACGTGCAATGCTAATGGACATTTTCCCTACTAATATAATGTGGTTAATCGATTTTGTTACCTGTTTACCTATATTGTCTCTGTGGACTCCAAAGAGAACGTCAGTTAACGACAGTTTTAGAGATTTATCGATTCTCGATGAAATCAATATTTCTATATTTTTCCACAATTTGTTGACTGGAGGACAGTAGAAAAAGAAATGTTCAATAAAATCAATTTCATCTGTACAGTTATCACACTTGTTAGTTTCTGATACTTTCATTTTTTGCAAAAGAATATTAGTCGGGTAAATGTTGTGGTTTATTTTCCATTGCAGTTCATACAGCCTAACCTCTTTTGTAGATGTTCTTGGTGTTAGCCATATGTGTTCGTCTACTTCAAAGTCGAGTTTTCTACGCCAAAAGTCCTTGCCGTTTGCAATAACGTTACTCAAATTTCTTTGCTCCAGCAACTTTTTTTTATTTCTTTTGGTTTTGTGTTAAACAGATGGGCTTCGCAGTCAGCAGAGTAAACATTGTCAAGAGTAATATTGTTGTCACAAATCCACTCCAGCCATGATGAAGGGAGAGCGTTTCGCAGTGCATTGTATTCAAAAACTGTATTTGCATTACGATCTCCTAAAACTGTCTCCACTTCATTGCGATTAAGCAATCTATTTTCAGTAATGTGTACAATGTCTCTGACAAACTGTATTCCCTTTTCTTTCCATTCTTGAAAATATAATATATTGCCTTTATATTTTATCAAGTCATTATAAAATAACATTTGATCTAAAAAGTTACTTGGTGTTATTTCTTCTATCTTGGTTTTCCTCTTATTATTCAAATAAATGGTAACTACATTTCTCCAAAATTCATTGTCTATTCGTTCAATTTGCTGCAACTGCATTGCATTACAGTTAAGCTTAAATATGCTATCATTACTAATTATTTTGTTTAAATGCCACTTCGGAATCTTACTCCAATTTTCGTCTGTCGCAGAAAATAATTTCCCTGCCCATTGCAAATACATACAGTTTTGCAGTTCCATGACGTTAACCATTTTTAAACCTCCCGAGTTATAGTCTGCTTCCATTACTTTCCTTTTCACTTTTTCGAATGCTTTCCGATTACTGTGTTTCTTTTGCCAAACAAATTTATATAACATCGTATTTATCTTCTGCAAGACTTCATATGGAATACCAATTGACTGCATTACAAAGACTAGTTGACTAACCAAAAAAGATTTAATAACTGTTATTTTGCCATGAATGCTGATATCTCGTTTGCTCCAGGTCTTTATTAGTTTTTCTATGGTTTCAACTCTGCCTTTCCAGTTTTCTTCAATGTTTTTGGCCATTTTATCTTTTTCAAAATAAATTCCTAGTATTTTTATTCTTTTAACTATAGAGAAAGGCAGATTGTTTTCATTTATTCTCCTGCCCATTCTTATAGCTTTGGTTTTATTTATATTTAGCTTAAGACCAGAGAACTTTTCGAATGCTTTCAGAATATTCAAACATACAATCATGTCATTTTTGTTATCTAAGAATAGGGTGGTGTCATCAGCGAGTTGTTTTATTTTAATATACTGCTCATTTGCACGGTGCCTTGTTGGCACTTGGATACCCGTTACTTCACTTTTTCTAATCTTTGCAGCCAAGAGCTCCACAGCTAAAACAAACGCTAAAGGGGAAAAGGGACAGCCTTGCCTTATTCCACAACTTACATTAAATGGCTCAGACAACCAGCCTCCATGGTTGATACTACTTTGGTTACCATTTGTTAAAATGTGCACCCATCTTTGGAAATCGGTCCCAAATCCCATAACTTTGAATACATGTAAAAGATATATTTTTTTTGTGATATGGAGTCAAAGGCCTTTTCATAATCTATAGCTAATAAGTACCCTGCCTTTCCGGTTTTATTTAAATAGTTGATGACATCATCGATGGTTCTTAGCACTGTTGCTATATTTCTTCCCTTTATGTATCCAACTTGATCTTCGTTAACTAAGTTATGGATGACTTTGCCTAGTCTTTCTGAGAGTACTTTTGCCAAAATTTTATAATCAGAATTTGTAAGAGTTATGGGTCTCCAGTTGTTAAGTTTATCTCTATCTAAGTCTTTACCTTTGAAAAAGAGTTATTATGCCTTGCCGTTGTGTAAATGAGAGGCTTCCACTGTTAAAGGATTCAATAAAGGAGTTAGTGACAACACTGCCTAATTTTGACCAAAAAATCTTGTGAAACTCGGTTGTTAAGCAATCGCTTCCTGGAGCAGAGCCATTTTTCATCTTCTTGAGAGCAGACGTCGTCTCTTCTAATGACACTATACCTTCACATATTACTGCGTCGTTTTCTTCTAACTGTCTTATTTCTGTATTTTCAATAAAAATGTCGGCAGCTTCTTCTGCATACGATGCTTCTGTATTCTGGGCATATAGCTGTTTATAAAATGCAATTTGTTCTTGCAATATTTCTCTTTGGTCAATAATAATGTTACATGTCTCTGTACACAGTCTTGTAATAATCCTATTTCTACTTCGTGCCTTTTCTAAACTACAAAAATATGTTGTATTCTTTTCTCCTTCTTCTATCCATTTAAGTCTGCATCTTACTTGAGCGCCTCTAGCTTTATAAGCCTGCAAAATCTCTAGGTTCTGTTTTACTGTCATAAAGCGTTTATTAATATTTTCGTTTTGGGGATCGTTGGCGAGCTCTTTTTCTAGACTTTGTAACTTTGACTGTAATATTAAAGATTCATTTCTTTTCTCACAAGCCAGATTTTTCCCGAAATCTATACAAAATGTTCTTATTTCAACCTTACACATTTCCCATTTTTTCTACATAATTCAGACCTTCACTGTTTAAAAGAAATGTATCTAACATATCATTCATTTTTTGTACAAACAGAACATTTTAAGATAACTATTGTTGAATCTCCAGTACCCTGGTCCCCGGATGAAGTCATTCTCATTCAATTCAAGGACAACGGCCTTATGGTCAGAATTCGGAACAAAAAAATGTTCACACAAAGTACAAAAAACGCAAAATGTTATTAGAAACAAAACAATAATCTAATCTGCGCGCTATAAATGGGTTAAGACGAATCCATGAGGCATCTTTTTCTTTGGATGATGAAGTCTCCAGGTATCTGTTAAATGTAATGTATTAATAACATGCTGAAAACTGGCAGTTTCCGATCTGTCGTGGGGTTGACCTGCCACTATGTCGAGGTCACTGTTCAGAGTGCAGTTAAAATCACCAAGAATAATTAAATCTTCGTACTCCATAGAATTGAAAATTTCAATCAATTTTCGATAATATATGATTTTTTTCCTTTGTGTTGTTGGGTGCATAAATATTGGCAACCATTATATTATAGTATTCATTTACCACTGAAATGACTAAGATTCTGTCTTGTGCAAGCTCTAACTTAACATTTCCCTTAAAGTGTTTTGAAATCAAAATAACTTCTCTGCTTTTGTTCGTTCCCTCCTTGAAAAAAATAGTTCCACCCCATTGCTTTTCCCATTCATTTACATCTCTGTCTGTTATGTGACATTCTTGTAAGCAAATAACATCAAAACGTTTTTCTTTGAAATATGCAAACAATGATTTCCTTTTAAACCTGTTTTTTAAACCTCTAACGTTTAGTGAAACAATATTGATTTTATCCATAAAGAGAAAAGTTCAGTTTATTTAATTAATCTATTGGCAATTTCACTCAGATAAACACTGTTCAAACTCATAGTCCATAATACATTTCCAGGCCATTGTCCGTTGGTAGTCATGAATAGTACACCTGATCTATTTCCCCGATCAGCCGGTGTGGGCTCTGACTCGGAGTCCACTAAATCTGCTGTCAACGAGCCATCCGACCCACGGTCACAGCGCCGGTACTTTTCTGCTCCCTCTCCCGGGCTGTGTCGGTGTCTGGACAGGCGCCGCTTGCTGGGGGTAGCTGACCTGTTGCGGGGAGAGCGGTCCAGGGAGGTCAGGAGGGTGGTTTGACGGGACATAGGACGTCCTCTGTCATTCCCGTCGACAGACTTGCTAGCGGACTGTATTGTTTCACTGGTGCTAAGATTTTCTTTGACACCAGTCTTTTTAACACCATTCTTTTTACCGTTTTCCTGTCTGTCCAAAGTACGTTCGCCAGTCGGTCCATCAATTATTTGTCTGTCCGCTGTCTGTCTGTCTGTTAGTTTACATTCGACGTCACCTCTTTTGTGTCCTGTTTGCCCACACTGTCTACATACAATGGCAGGTTCTTTGTTCCTCTTGATATATATATATATATATTTTTTTTTTCCCTCTTGATATATATATATATATATATATATATATATATATATATATATATATATATATATTTTTTTTTTGTTGACCTTGCTACAAGGTCGTGATGTGCAATCGAGTTTGTTACAGGCGGCTGGAAAGGAAAGACTGCATCTGCATAAGGTCGCCTTGAGAGAAGAGATGCTGCATGTTGGAAACCTGACTGTCACTACAGATCACAAGGATATCACAGCAAAACAACCAGAAATAGATACTGTTTCTCAAAAACTTTTAAAAGAAATGAATTTACCTGGAAAGGCCTTGCAAACTCCAGCAGACGGAAACTGTCTGTTCCAAGAATAGAAGACGATAGAAGACGATAGCTTATTGTACTACGGCAGCTTATAAACCCGACTTCGACAGAAAACAATCACAAAGACCAAATCTCTGTGTCTGCAACAATTCACTGAGTGCTAACTATTGGCTGAACTTCTGCCTGACTGGCGGCACCGTGCCGTAAGTGCATTGTTCCGTCTGCTGACTTTAGAGGCGAACTTACTATTTAACATTTTCCTGTAATGGGTTGCCTGTCTCATTATTGTTAAAATCAATTGTGACGGTGTGTGTTCTTCACGCTAACTAGCTTGCTACAGTCGTAGATATGTCAATGTTTTGATCGAAATGAAATTATCTTTTTAAAATTCAGCACCCACAAACGTAGACATACGCAAAAACAGAAATGCATGCATATCCATCGCATAAACAACCCACGACTTTAAACACCCACACCCACACACACACATACACACCATACAAGAAGAGAGAGAGAGAGAGAGAGAGAGAGAGAGAGAGAGAGAGAGGAGAGAGAGAGAGAGAGAGAGAGTGAGTTAATAGGCAAATGTTTGAATGCTGTTGCATCTTGTATACTCTCTCTCTCTCTCTCTCTCTCTCTCTCTCCTCTCTCTCTCTTCTCTCTCTCTCTCTCTCTCTCTGTATGTTTCCCCCCCCCCCTCCCTGACTCACGTTATCGCTCGTATGCAAGCGTTCGCCACAAACACACACAGAGGCACAGGTGTGCATGCGCGTGAGTGAACACACGCATATGCGCACATGCGCGCTCCAACACACGCACACACATACATACGCGCGCGCGCGAGCGCGCGCGCGCGCCACACACACACACACACACACACACACACACACACACACACACACAAACGCCCTCGCGCACCCCCACCTTCCCCCTCCCACCACACACAAACATACATGCGCGCGCACACTGACCCATCCATACACACACACACACACACACACACACACACACACACACACACACACACACCACACATATATATATATATATATATACACACACACACACATATACATTTATATATGTATGAAACGTATACGTTTAGTAATAGGAGGAAACATGCTCCAACCACACTCTCCATGTCACAAAGTAATTGACATGTAAAGACTCTGCCAAAGCAATCTCCCACTCTGCAAGCACATCGGCTTCCAATTCTCTGTTAGGTTCAGTGGGACTTACTGCTTCAATCCTATATCGGGGTGCTCTAGTCATATTTCGTGTAGAATACGCCTCAGCTTACTGAGTTGGAACTTATGTACTGGATGCGATTTAGCCAAAGCATTGCTGGTATGTTTTCATCAAGGACAGAGACGTTTAACCTTTACAAAATAAAGAAAAATCAGTGGTTACATGTGAAGCCTTCATTTTGTTCCTGTCTACCTCTACAAATAGTTCAGATTGTGTCTTATCCGGAACACTAAAAGTTGTCATCAAAAACAAGCCCTGGAAATGAAAATGAAGAAAAAGTGTCTCTTGTTGACGTGCTATATTTTCTGATCAAACCTGCCCTAAAGGTGGGTTATAGTATCGTACTTAACTTTTGAGTGTTCTCATGAAGTGTGTGTGTGTGTGTGTGTGTGTGTGTGTGTGTGTGTGTGTGTGTGTGTGTGTGTGTGTGGTGTATGTGTGAGTGTATGTGTGTGTGGGTGTGTGTGTGTGTGTGTGTGTGTGTGTGTGTGTGTGAGTGAGTATAACCTTGAGTTAATCTGGCAATAAATTGGTTTCAGTCAGTCAGTGTGTGTGTGCCGAGTTAGCAACAGCTACTTTGGTCTGTGCCTGGCGACCCTGACCATGGTGGACTGCGGTGTACAGCGAGTTCTGTGTGCCGGGAAGCACTAATGCCTGTCCTTGTGGACGTGTCTCCACATCCAAACACTGACCTCTGGCCTTTGACATGTGCCCTCAATGCCTGTGTCTCCGCACCCACACACTGACCTCTGGCCTTTGACATGTGCCCTCAAGGCCTGTGTCTCCGCACCCACACACTGACCTCTGGCCTTTGACATGTGCCCTCAAGGCCTGTGTCTCCGCACCCACACACTGACCTCTGGCCTTTGACATGTGCCCTCAAGGCCTGTGTCTCCGCACCCACACACTGACCTCTGGCCTTTGACATGTGGCCTCAAGGCCTGTGTCTCCACACCCACACACTGACCTCTGGTCTTTGACCTCTGTCCTCAAGGCCTGTCGTCACTGAAAGAAAGACTGTCCTTATTTCCTTTCATCTTTTGCCTCCTGAGGGTTTTTCTGGAATGCAGAGCACATGGGAATGGGAATATTACGTCGCTGCACTATTTTGACTGTAGATCTATCTATCTGCCTTGATGCGGTATGATTGTTTGTGTCTGTCACACTGTCACTTTTGCACACACGCATTCATGACAGCATTTACTCCATACGCACACGCAATCTTTCCAATCAACCAAAAGGCGCACTACCGAATGTTTTTTCTGCTCCCCCTCTCCTTCGGGTAAAACAGTTTACTAAATCACATCAAACAATTTATAAACAGATTTTATACATTCATCTCTCTTTTTCTTCACACTGAGAGATAAACCAATTTTCCCATTTACATCAATACAAGTTTCTGTAAAGTCATGGCCTTCACATCACATTGGCCCAAGATCCAGACCAGGAGAATACATAATTCCTGCAATCATTGATGCCATACCTGCATCAGATATAAGACTCGCCCCATACTGTCATGATTCCCTGTCTCTCTCAGAAATCGTGTCGCCCCCTTGAATTCTCCCGTCACTGGAAATATGATGAGTTCCGACTCCTCTACCTGGAGTCTTTTATTGCTGGGGCTGAACTACCGGTGTGTTCCCCACACCATGGCCATCTTTAACCACACCTGACGGGGTGAAGAGTGAAGGGTGAAGGGCTGAAACACGAATAAGGTTCGTGTAAGTAACCTGCTTCCCAAGTCAGCATATTCTTCTTCTTCTTTCTCTTTTCTTTAGGTTTCCCCTGTAGCTTTCCCCAACTATCCATGGCTCACCTGGTAATGACTGGTCAACAGTGAGGACCAGTGTCCTGACAGGTTCGAGTCTCTAGGCCATCTGCTGGGCTAAAACTGATTCTTTCCTCCCTCCTCCTAGTGAGTGCATACTCAGTGTTCAAAACACATGACCAGCACCTTACCAGCCCTTATTAAACTAATCTCTCAGTGGTCACTTTTACCCAATGACCACCCTTCTTTCTTTAATGAGTATATCTCACAATTATTTGGGGACGCCCGCTACACTAGTCAAACCACATGAATATTCTTCCTTTTTAGTTGTGGCATGGGGAAATGATTCATATAACTAAACTACATGTGATGGAGCGTCACATGCCTTGATGTGAGGCTACGTCACATGACAGTGTCTGACATCATTTACACGCCAACGCTCTGTGAGAAGATGTTTTATAGTAAGTGGTACATCGCAGGGAATGCACAATGAAGTTTCTTCACAGTTGAAAAGATACGAGTGACTGTACAATTGGGCTGGTTTTTTTTTCACACACTTTTTTGCGGTCTCTTGTGGCGGGTGGGAAAATGAACAAATTGAACAGATTTGGAAGAGGTTTTTTTTTTTTTTTTTTTTTTGTGTGTGTGTGTCCCAACCTCTGCGCCACCTCAGAGGCAGTGCAAACCACGCCGCTCATTCCGACACCCCGTCCACATCCACAGCCCAGTAGGCCCCACCGCAGCCCCGGTGTAACACCCCAGATTGCCCCCCCATCCCCGAATGCCCCCCGGGGGACGTTTCAGTATCCCCGAATGCCCCCCGGGGGACGTTTCAGTATACCAGAATGTCCCCCGGGGGACATGTTGGGTATGCTAGAATGTCCCCCAGGGGACATGTTGGGTATGCTGACACGTCCCCCTGGGGGGCAATCTAAAATGTCCCCCCCATATCTATTATGCCCCCCATGAGGACAAATATATTTTCATCCCAGAATGCCCCCCACCCCAATTCTCTGTCTCTCTCTCCCTGTCTGTCTATCTGTCTCTCTGTCTGTCTGTCTGTCCGTCTCTCTCTCCTTTCTCTCTCTCTCTCTCTCTCTCTCTCTCTCTCTCTCTCTCTCTCTCTCTCTCTCTCTCGCAATATAGACATAATTTATGGCGTGCGTGCGTGCTTGCGTGCAAGCGTGTGCCCTTCCTAGTGTATGTGTGTGTTTGTGAACGTGCGTGTGTCCAAGCGTGAGATTGTGTGCGTGCGTTTGTGTGTGTGAGTGAGACAGACAGAGAGAGAGCGAGACAGACGGGCAGAGAAAGGGAGACAGATAGAGACATTGAGACAGACAGATAGACAGACATATAGACAGAGAGACAGACATGGAGACATACAGGGAGACATACAGACAGCGAGACAGCAGGACAGACAGACAGAGAATGAGACAGACAGAAAAGGAGACAGAAAACAGAGTGAGACAGACAGACTGACAGACAGAGAGAGCGAGACACAGAGAGAGAGCGATACAGACAGAGAGCGAGACAGACAGACAGACAGAGAGCGAGACAGACAGACAGACAGAGAGGATGAGACAGAGAGACAGAGCGAGACAAACAGAGAGAACAAGACAGACAGACAGAGAGCAAGACAAACAGAGAAAGCGAGACAGACAGTCAGACAGAGAGAGCGAGACAGACAGACAAATACA
>CM031618.1:25433422-25440922 GCA_018398815.1 Conus ventricosus
TTTGATTATTTTTATACTGAAATTTTGGTCTCAATTAAGGAAATATTCAGTTAACCGAAAAGATTCATAGTATCTAAATTTTTATCCAATTTCAGTATGTCTTACCATTTGGGAAAAAAACATTGCCTTTCTTTATTATAACTGGCATGCAAAACAAATCACTGAAGCCGACAATCTAAATGGAAAAGAACTGCTAAAGGGCTAGCAAGCCCTTTTGTCCTTCCAATTGTAGCATCAAATAATTAATGGCTGCATGCGTAGCTAGTAGAATAATCAAATACATACATGAACAAAGTTGACCGTGTCAATAGGATCTGGCTCCCAAAACGTTTTTGTAATAACAGTCGTAGGAACTTTTTCTTACAAGTACTGTCTTATCAGAGAGAGTGATGAACAGCGGAAACTTTAGAATCTACAATATCAATGATCAGTCATATTTTTTGCTTTCACGCATTATTACAGACGCGCACGCATCCACTTACAGAGAATTTTACTCAGATACATACATGCACGCACACACCGAGCACGCACACACCCCACAACACACACACACAACACACACACACACACACACACACACACACACACACTCTCTCTCTCTCTCTCTCTCCCTTTTAAAAGAGAGAGAGATGAGAGAGTGGAGAGAGGAGAGAGGGGAGAGAGGAGAGAGAGAGAGAGAGAGATGACAGATAGAAGACCCGAGGACCGAGAGAGGAGGAAAGGGAGAGATGGGAGAAAAAGAGAGACTGAGAGAGAGAGACTTACACTAAGTTGGGGGGGGGGGGGGGGGCATTCCGGGATGACGGTGATTGTCAACCATGGGGGGGGGGGGGGGGGGGGGGGGCATAACAGCTAGGGGGGGGGGGGGACATTCTGGAATGCCTCCCCAGGGGGGCGCATCAGTATACCCAAGACGTCCCCGGGGGGCATTTGGGATGGGGGGTAATCTGGGGTGTTACACCCGGGACCGGAAATCCACAGGGAGCAGTCAATGTCAAGTCGTCAAGAGGAACTACCGGAGGGGCACTGCACTGCTGCCGAGTCACTTCGGTGGTGTTCAGTGGCGCCTGTTCTGATCTAACATCGCAGGACACCACCAACTAAGCCCCCTACTGACGACAATATTGCTTAGTCGCGGAGCCGGGGGTGAGTGAGCTCTCCTCCGGAGGGCGCCACCCCGTCCGTCCAACGACAGCCCCCATGGACTCGCCGATACCGGTGACCCCGACGGAACCAAACCCAAAACCACAGCGTGGAGAGGACATCGAAATTGGTCACATGAGAGAGGGCATGAAGGACCACAGAATTTGAGACATCTTTTTAATGCTGATCAATGAGAATGAGAATGATTTAAAAAAATGCTATGGATTTCATTTCGGTTGAGACTACATGACAGGGCTGTACTCTACGCTTCCCTTTCATAATAATCCCGGCGTCAACCAGGCCCAGAGATACAGGCACCTGCAGTGTTAGTCAGGAAATTTGAGCAACACTCTCAGAAACGCATCCATTAAGTTGATGAAACTGGACTGTGTGGTCCCAGTCTTCCTAACTGAGTCCGCAGCAAACTTAACTCTGGGTAGGAGCCGATCGGGGCAAAAAAACCCACATGCCTCTGATGGGATTCGAATCCACGACCTCCCAGCCGGGAGTGCGCGACGCTAGCCACTTCGCCACGGCGGCTGGATTTGGAAGAGTTTGTTATCCATCTGTTTTGCAGTCCTCTCGCAAAATTGTGTTTGATATAAGTCTGAAATTTGGATTTCAGATCGATATGAAAGATAGAAACTCTGCGCAAATCTCTATTTTTTGGTTCTTGCTTCTTATAGAGCGTTGCCCCTTACATGATGCCAGAAATATACCTTCAGTGACAGAGTGCATGAAAACGTTGTTCCAAGCTGTTCCTCCAGGTGTGATTTTGGAGTTCCTGAAGCGAAGAATACGCCTACTTTGACCTAAGGATTTTTGGAAGAAAGGTTTTAGGTAAGTTTTGCTTGTTTTAAGAATTATTTTATTTCATTTTTTCCCCAAATAAAGATTTGACTTTGGAACGCCCAAATATGACTCTCGTGGTAGGCTAATTCAGCTGGGTTGACTGTTGGCGTGTCTCGGCAACACTCACAGCTATGTCGGAGAAGAGGCCAGGTAAAGCGATTGTCCCTGCTCTTTCAGGACAGGGGTTGTGCAAGTGCCTAAGAACTCGTTCGAGTAAGCCAGAAGTACTTTTAAGAAGCATCAATGACTGACTTTACAGTTCAACCCTTAGGGGTGAGAAAGGCGTTTGAACAGAGGGGCCATCACGCTGTTCAGAGGAACTGTCTTGAAGTTTTAAAGGCCGACTCCCGTTCCGACTTCCAAGATGAGCGTCAGGGTGGCAACGTGAAACATCAACACGTTGTTCCAGACAGGCTGGACAACGCAAGTAGGGCGGACGATGATGAACTACATTCTTTCTGTCTCGGGATTATACCAGATAAACCATCTGGAAACAGGTCACCTCGGCCAACAATTTTGAGAGATGCTGTTGTTCTCTGCACTCCTAGACAAGGAAGCCACTCCGTCCCCGCTCCCTTGTACCGAGTAGTGTGTGATGCCGGCACCACAAGCACAACATGTTCACATCAGTGGGAACTTCACAGTTCAGACCTCTCACAGCCAGTTTGGACACGGAGAAGGGCACCATCCAACTGAACACGTCCAGTGTTGTGAGTCCATCACAATGACGACCACCATCTGCATGTTGTGTTGGATAAAAGAGGAGCAAAGGACATTACAAACCTCATGGACATTCCATGGCAACGAAAGGATCAGACAACACTGGCTACGAAGACGTAATGGGGCAACTTGGGTTTGGGCAGATGGACGATGAGGGTGAAGGTTTTGCTGATCTCTGTTCTCTGAATCAGCTGGTGATCGTAGGATGCATCTTCCCTCACAAGCAGATGGAGGTCACCGGATTAGGTCACAGAAAACTACATTGATCATATTTATTTTAACCAGAAGCTGAGATGGTCATGGAGAGACAAGCTGAGATGGTCATGGAGAGACAAGCTGAGATGGTCATGGAGAGACAAGCTGAGATGGTCATGGAGAGACAAGCTGAGATGGTCATGGAGGGACAAGCTGAGATGGTCATGGAGGGACAAGCTGAGATGGTCATGGAGGGACAAGCTGAGATGGTCATGGAGGGACAAGCTGAGATGGTCATGGAGGGACAAGCTGAGATTGTCATGGAGGGACAAGCTGAGATGGTCATGGAGGGACAAGCTGAGATGGTCATGGAGAGACAAGCTGAGATGGTCATGGAGGGACAAGCTGAGATGGTCATGGAGATGGGTGCACGTGCTGCGAGATGCTAACGTGTCATCAGACCACCATACTCCACTGATGACCGCAAGACTCAGCCTCATTTTAAAAAAAGAAGAAAAACACTAGTCAAACCAACGCACCAACAAGGTACAATGTGGAAATGCTATAAACATTGAAACACAGACACCATTTTGACATGGCGTTTAAGTAGGTTTCAAGTGCTGCGGGAACTTTGCAAAGACACTGAGACGGACATCGAAACCCACTGACAGTGTGCTGAGAAGATCTGGCTTTGCTCCCATGAAGAGATCCTCGAGTAACAAAAACACTGCATGGAATAGCTGATACACTGCAAAAACTGGAAGTGAGGAAAGAAACGAAAGCCGCAGTCAACATCAGAAGAAAACGGTGATTGAAAATAAAGGCACACGAAGGACACGTCTTTGCTCACAGAGTTGGTTCGTGTGTGCGCGCGCGCGCGCGCGCGCGCGCGCGGTGTGTGTGTGTGTGTGTGTGTGTGGTGTGTGTGTGTGTGTGTGTGTGTGTGTGTGTGTTTTATAGGAGGGGTCACACTGGAAGTCTGGCCTGAGATGTCAGTGACTGTGCCCGAGTTTCTGGTGGTGTCATGTCTATTTATTTTTGACAAGAGTATATCATTGGAAAACATAGATCGCTTCGTAGGCTTTTGAAAAAAAGAAAGGATTTTAAAGTCTTGTGCCTTGGTCCGCCCACTCATGAACATCTTGCTGTATGCAAAAATGGCATGTATGACCAGGTCACACAGAGGGATTGTGGATCACCTGCAGGATGGGCATGGCATGTATGACCAGGTCACACAGAGGGATTGTTGATCACCTGCAGGATGGGCATGACATGTATGACCAGGTCACACAGAGGGATTGTGGATCACCTGCAGGATGGGCATGGCATGTATGACCAGGTCACACAGAGGGATTGTTGATCACCTGCCAGATGGGCAGGTGAAGGAGAGAACAATTGGTAGACGATGTCCGAGAGCAAGGCGCTGGCAAGGGCGCATGCCTCATAGTTTTTTGTTTTGTGTGGAATGACACGGGAGGTGTCTTGAGTCAATGCCAATTAAAGGCCACGACGACCCTGCGTTAGGCTCAGCAAACCTTCAGGTGAACTATGGTGACAGGAACACGAAAAGAGAGGGGAAAAATGATGAACACTAATATTCTTTAGATAAAGATACTTTCTCAAAATATTAAAAAACAAATGACTATTTTTTTCTGTTCTTTTCAGGAACGCTTTCCCCTGTGGAGACCAGGGAACTTTCTGTATGAAATATATTTGTGTGGCACTGTTGGTGTCAACCCTTGAAAAGAAGAAGTATTTCTTTAAGCCCGTGAGGGCCTGTTTATATATTGAACTGAAAATATGTCTTTGTGACTACGTAAAATTCTAGTGGAAAGAAATCTTTGTAACTAATGTAAAACTTTTAGTCATTGATTAAAAAAGGGAACTCTTTTTTGTTTTGTCCGACTGTTTGTTTGTTAACCTTGTGTGAATGAGAGTCCGACATAAAAACGCCGCTGGACAGAAGCACCTGGAACACCTTTCCATGGTGACCATGGCAGGCAGGGCGGCATGGGAGGCCGACACACCAGGTCAGGGCAGACAGGAAACCCTCACTGCCAACAACAGAGGAACAGCGGAAGAGATGAGCAGAATACCTCAGGCAGCTACCAACTCAGCCAGCTCTGAAGCACTGCCAGATTCCACTAGCAAGGACAACACGTCTGACCAGCTGCGACAAGGCAGAGATCAAGAAAGGCACTACGTGTCCACAGAACAGGAAGACAATAGGATCAAACATGACAAAGGCCAGAAAAGCTGAAGAAAGGACAGCCATCAACATGATTCTAAACTTCTGTAAGATCTGAAAAAAAAGGGAAACAAAACATGGCCCCGTGAAAGTAGGATCACTCATCGAACTGTTGAAGAAGGGCGACCTCAGGGTCTGTAGCAACTCCCAAGGAATCACCAGTACCAGACAAAAGTCTTCGATAAAGAGCTGTCGAGAGAAAAAGAGAGAGGCACGGGACATGTAACTGTAAGACCAACAGGGAGGTGTCCGTGTGAAGGCACCCCGCACAGAGCACATGGCCATGTTCAGCATCATGGTGCACGGCCACTGCACTGGCACTCCCGTCTCTACACCAACTTCCTTCATCATGAGAACACGTTTCACACCGTGATCACACAGATGCTATACATACTGCTGAGTTGCTTTAGAATACTGAGAGAGAGAGAGAGAGAGAGAGAGGAGAGAGAGGAGAGAGAGAGAGAGAGAGAGAGAGAGAGAGAGAGGGGCGGAGGGGGAGGGGAAGAGTGTATATATGTGTGTTTCATTCATTAGCCTTTCCGTTAACAAGTCATTCATTCATTATCGTTATGCCCATCGTTCCGGTGGAGCATAAGCCATCGACGTCCCTTTGCCATCGCACTCTGTTCTGGGCTGTTCTGGCCATTCCAGTCCAGTTGGCGTCTCCTGTCCACACTGTCGAAGGCCTTCTCATAATCTATGAAGTTGATGTAAAGGGGGAGTTCCACTCCAGCGACTGCTCCACGATGATGCGCAGGCTGGCGATCTGGTCGGCACAGGATTTGTTCCGCCGGAAGCCTGCCTGCTGGTCTCGGAGCTTGGGATCGACAGCCTCTTTCATCCTCTCCAGTAGAACCCTGTCGAGAACCTTGCCTGGCGTTGACAGGAGCATGATCACTCGCTAGTTGCTGCAGTCCCTGAGGTCTCCTCTCTTAGGCAGCTTGATTATGATTCCTTCTTTCCACTGTGCCGACACCTCCTTCTTCTACAAAGATCTTGCTGAAGAGGCTGTATAGCATGTTAACAGCCGTCTCTGCTTTGTCTGCTTTGTTGGCTTTTGCTGCTATCTCGTTCGGCTCTGCAGCCTTCCCATTTTTCAGAGTCATGATGGCCTTCTTGATCTCTGCCTTTGAGGGTTTGTCGCAGCTGATGGGCAGTTCTGTCTCTGCGGGTGGGATGTCAGGGGCGGGGGGTTCAGCAGCTCCCTGAAATGTTCTGCCCATCGTTTCAGCTGTTCCTCTGTTGTTGTCAGTGGGTTTCCGTTCTTGTCCTTCACTGGCTTGTCTGTCTGCTGGAACTTACCCGTCAGCTTCTTGGTCACCAGGTACAGGTCCTTCAGGTTCCCTGTCCGGCTGCTGCCTCTGCTTGATAGGCCAGGTCGTCAAAGTAGTCCCTCTTGTCCTTCTTGACGCTCCTCTTTACTTCTCTGTTCGCTGCTGTGTGCTCTTCCTGTGCCTTTGCCTTAGCTGCTCTTATTCGGCTCGTGTTCAGCGTAGTTTACTTCTCTCTCCTTGTTTCCAGCTTGTGGATGGTGTCGGCAGAGATCCATTCCTTGCGCTGGGTCTTCCCCGTTAACAAGTAATACGTTTAATTTAGCGCAGTGATCAGTCACACTTGACACTACGCCCTTTTGGGACACAGACGTGCTGCCCTTCTATTTCGTAAGTGCACACTTCTTGCTCCAAAAAGCGCGCTCTTCATGACATTAGTTTTGGTACGTGCGCTTACAGGCCTAGATAGTAAAAAATAAGCGCACTTATCCATACATTCGCTGACTCTCCGTTCCCCACCCCTACATCCTTCCCCTTCTCTTTTCCATTTCTAACGAGATCAATGACTTAGAGACTGAGCAACTGCAACGCGCGTGGGGCCCTGATCCGCCATTGTGGGGCCCTGATCCGCCATTGTGGGGCCCTGATCCGCCATTGTGGGGCCCTGATCCGCCATTGTGGGGCCCTGATCCGCCATTTGCTGTCACGCACACGAAACGCTAGTACACACATTGACATTCGTTGGTAACTTCAGTGTCTTGGCGTCATTTGTTCAGAAACTGTAAACGGCAAAAGAATGATTCAAATACGAGCAGCTGAAGTCGAAATTTGGAAAATGTCGCCGTAATTTCACAATTGCTCAACATTCTGAAAATTCCTGGTACATATTAACGTGCGTGCTTGTCGTGTTGGTGACACATGCAAAAGCAAGATTTTATAATGAGCAGCCTCTGTGGTGGTGAGGGATTGTTGTGAGGTGACTGCAAGTGCCTTTAGCAACATACTGAAGTTTTGGACGAGAGTTAGTCAATGTGGAGTGGACTCTAATAAGTCCAGTATGTTGCAATGGGA
>CM031618.1:25445922-25452422 GCA_018398815.1 Conus ventricosus
TTTCGAAACAGGTACATTTGGAATTAGATTAATGTATGATACAACATCTTACTTAGATGAAAAATTTCCCACAAATGTTTTTGAAAAAAATCTAAAGGCGTAATTCAGTAAACGGAGGGGGTTTAAAGTTTTAAAGAAATTGGCATTAAAAAGGGTTACATGTCTAGGGATAAGCACATTTACAAACAAAATAAAAACTTGCATTAGTGAATTGTCAATTTTCTGGTTAGTTTTAAAATTGAAAGAAAGAGCGGGCAAGGGAATCCTTTATCCCCCCCTTTTTTGTTTTTATGTGCAAAATACTATCCAAAGACGGGGGGAAACCAAAAATTCAGGGAATTGAAATGGTGTAAGAATAAAAACTATCTCAATACGCAATGACACAGAATTTTTACTTTTAGGAGATCGAAAATCCTTTGAAACAGTGTGGAGTTATTTTAAGATTTGGGGCGATATCGGGCTGCATATAACCAAACTAGTGTTTGGAGCTGGAAGCAGAAACGTTTCTGAAATCGTTCATGGAACATTAAAAAATGTCGGAATCCCTCAAAATTTCGAGTTTTGGTATTTGGTTACAATGTTTTGAAAGAAGTTGACTTTAAATTTATTCTGAAAAAAAGTACGACATAAATTTTGTATATGGATTTAAACGCCAGAAAACCCCCCTTGGGCAGAGTAGCAATCTAAAAAAAACTTTTTTTAAAAAATTGACCCGGGTTACTTTTGTCGACCCACCTGAAAAATTCTTAAAAACCTACCAAACCCCCCACGCAACTGGCAGATCAGTCAAAATCAAAAAACTGAAAAAGGGAAAAAAATAAACCCTACTAAAAGGGGGAAAAAAAGATATCCAACGCCCCACCCTTCCCGCACGACCCCCCCCCCCCCCCCCCAACAAAAACACCACCCCACTCAAACCTAAAGGGGGTAAAACCCAAAAAGAGTGTCAAAATCAAAAGTGAAGGGCGGAAAAAGAAGGGGGACACAGACAGTAGCCGTCCTTCCCGAAACAGACAGGGAAAGGGAAAACAGTGGAAAAGGGATACCACACAAGCGGTGTCACCTCCTTCACTACCGACGACGAAGCGGCGTCACACTCCTTCACATACGTGACGTCACGAAGCGTGCGTCACATCCTTCACAAACTTGACGTCACGAAGCGTGCGTCACCCCTTCACATACGGACGTCACGAAAGCTGTGTCACACCCTTCACTACTGACGCAGAACGGGTCACACTCCTTCCCCAATGGCGTCATGAAGGGTGTGTCACACCCTTCACATGCGTGACGTCACGAACGTGCTCACACTCCTTAAAATACGTGACGTCACGAAGCTGCTTTCACACCCTTCCAACTGACGTCACGAAGGGTGTGCCACCTCCTTCACATTACGTGACTTCAGGAAGGTGTGTCACACTCCTTCACTAGTGACTCAGAAGCGGTGCGTCACACCCCTCCATTCGTACGCCGAAGCGGCGTCACACCCCTTCACATACGTGCCCCACGAAGCGGCGTCACACCCTTTCACAACGGCGTCACAATTGCGGTGACGGGACCCAGGGGGGGCTCTGGAGAGCCATGCCGTTGACCTTGATTTCCCCTGACCCCCCCCCCCCCCACCCCCCCCCTCCATCCCCCTTTCTTGCGCCCCTACGGCCGGCCAATGGACGGGGGCATCGTGGGCAAAATTTTTTGAGCAGGGTTAAAGGGAGGGGGAAACCGTTCTAAATGACAGCCACAGCGTCTTCTCTCAGAAAAACAAGGGAAAAAAGGAGTTTTAAAGCGTTGTGGCCCCCCCTGCCTGGTTTCATCCGCCAAAAAGGGTTGGCAAGGCGCACTAAAGCCTAGTAACGGGTAGCTGAAGGAAACAGCACAGGAGAGAGAGGAGGGAGAGAGAGAGAGAGAGAGGGGGGGGGGGAGAGAGAGAGTGGGAGGGGAGAGAGGAGAGAGAGAGAGGGGAAAGAAGGAGAGAGAGGAGAGAAAAGAAGAAGTTTGCTGTGATTTTTCGGTAGGGGATTTTGAAGCGCGTGCTCAGAAAAAAAAACACACCCTGCTGACATACAAATTAAATCTCCTCTTTGTCGGTCTTCTATTACTATCTACTTCTATCTTCTATCATCTACTATCTACTATCTTCATCTATCTATTATCATCAATCTATCTCTCCTCCTCTCCCCTCCCCCCTTCCCTCTCTTCTCTCCCCCTTTTTTCGTGTGTGTGTGGTGGTGTGTGATGTGTGTGTGGTGTGTAGGTGTGTGTGTGCTCGGCCAGGCACGCGTACGCGGCCGCGCGCCTGTGTGTGCGCGATGCCCAGTAGTTAGGCTTTGCCCCTCTCTCTTTTCACTCCACCACTTTGTGTGATACAAAATTGTAAAATTAGTCAAATAATTTGAAAAAACTACTCATACAACACACAAAACATAATACTACATGCATACATCGTATAAACATACATATATCATACATACATACCAACTACATCACATACTTTTTTATATTTAACACCACAACATACCCCACACACACGCCGCGGTGCGCGCGCGCGCGATCACACACACACAAACGCACACACAACCACCACACAAACAGACACAACCAGACACACACCACGATCACACACGACACAGACACACACACACACCACACACACCACACACACACACACAACACACACCACCCCACAAAACCCCAACCCCACACAACAACACACACACGTGTGTGTGTTTTTTGTTGGGGTGTGTGTTTTGTGTGCGCGCGCGCGCGTTTGTTTTGCGCGTGTGTGTTTGTGTTTTTGTGTGTGTGTGTTTTTTGTGTGTTGGGTGTGTGGGGTGTGTGTTGTGTGGTGATAGCGAGAGAGAGAGAGAGAGAGGGAAAAAGAAGAAAAAAAAGAAAAAGAAAGAGAGGAGAAGGAGAGAGAGAAAAAGAGAGAAGAGAGAGGAGAGGTTTTTTGGAAGCCCGGGGGCGGAGGTTTGGGGCGGGGGAGGGAAAAAAGGGGGAATTTTTCCATTCTTCTTCTTTTTTTCCTCCTCTCCTTTCTTCTTCTTCTTCTTCTCCTGTGTGTGTGTGTGTGGTTGTGTCGCGTGCGTGCGTGCGTGCGTGCATGCTGCGGCGTGCGGTGTGTGTGTGGGGTGTGTTGGGGTTGGGGTGTGTGTTGTGTGTGTGGGTGTGTGTGTGGCCGCGCGCGCGCGGCTGTGAAATGCGGCATGTTTTTTAAAGCCCGTCTCTCTCTCTTTCTCTCTCCCCCATCTCTTTTTTCTTTTTTTCTTCTTTTTCTTCTTCTCTCTCTCCTCTCTCTCCTCTCCTTTTCCCCTTTTCTCTCTCTCTCCCCTGTGTTGTGTGTGTGTGTGTGGTTGGTGTGTTTTTGTGCATGGCGCGCCGGTCTGGCAGCGCGCTGTTTTTTTTACGCTCTCTCTTTTTCTTTCTCCTTTTTCTTCTCTCTCTTTCGTTCTGTCTCTGTCTCTGTCTGTCTGCTGTCTGTTTGTCTGTCTTTCTGTCTGTCGTCTGTCTGCTGCTGTCTCTCTTTTTTTCCTTCCCCCAGTTGGGTGTGTGTGTTGTGTGTTTGGTGTTGTTTTGTGTGTGTTTTGGGGGGTATTTTGTTTTGTGTGTGTGTGGCGTGTGTTGCGTATTTGTGGTGTGGGTTGTGTTGTGTGTGTGTGGTGTGTGTGTGTGTTTGTGTTTTGTGTGTTATGTGTTTTTGTGCGTGGTTCGTATGTGTTTGGGTGTGTTTGGGGGCGTGCGGTGTGGGTGTGTGTATGTGTGTTGTGGTGGTGGGTGTGTGTGTGTGTTGTGTGTGTGTGTTTTGTTTTGTGTGTGTTGTGCGCGCGCGCGCACCGCGCGTGTGTGTTGTGTGTGCACGCGTCGATTGTTCATTCTAACGTTGATGCATTGGGTATTTTGTTTACTACTGAAGCGAAGGAACCCTGGAGGAAAAGAAAGGAAAGGAAACAATTGATTGGAGGAATGCGGGGGACATTAGGAGCAGGCAATCCTTTTAGGGAGATGTTAAATACACGTTTCCTCATGGGGCCTTTCCCTCGAGACAATGGGACAAAGGCCTGGCCTACAAATTCAGCCAGATGTGGATCCTGGACTTCTCTACGCGGGAAAAACTTTTTTTCGTTTTTTTTTCTAACACCCCCCCCCCCTTTCCCCCCCCCGAACTGGCCTGTACACCCCTGTTGGAATCTTTATTTTTCATAACACCCGTTCCCCCAAAGCAAAAAAAACCCTGGACTCAGTTCATGAATGATTAAACCACCCCCCAAAAAAAAAAAAAAAAGAAAAAAACCCCCAAAAAAAAACAAACAAACAAACAAAAAAACCCCCCCAAAAAAACCCGGTGCGTTCTCATTTTAAAAAATTTAAACCAAAGACCTGCATAAACAAATCATAACAACGGACATCGTATCTTCTTTGCTCTTTTAACACGTTTTGACCGTGTTTATTTTGTTTCCCCATTTTAAGAGGGGGCGAATCGCATTTTGTCAATAAGTTGGATCAGAGAAATAAAGAAATACATTTTAAAAATGTTTCTGAGTTTGCAAAACAGTCAGACCACTGACTCAGTCCACCTCCCTCAGAGGCCGTGACCTGGCCTTTTATGTTCCAACAGATTGGGACTAAGGGGTGTGGAAATCAAAGGACAGACAGACTTTTGTACCCCGGGAAAAACCCCCCCCCAGAACATTTTTAGCCAGAAGACACTTACTCGGGAAAGTCCATTATATCTAATATCATCCTTTCCCCCATTTGGGGGGCCCGCCAAAGTATCAACATGGCGGTGTTCTTCAAACAAGGGCCCCAAGATCGTGTCAATCTGGTGTGTTTCCCTGTCCCTGGGTGACGTGGGGGTTAGTCTGACCCGTTGCGGTGGGTGACTTAAAATGCACGACTGGAACGAGGGGGGGGTTCCCTTTATGGTGTTTTGGTCAAAATATGTCATGGTCTTCCCGGGTTTCCCGGTTTGCTCCCTCGTCCTTCAGCCTTCATCCCGTGAGAAGTTACTGTGTGCCTTTCCTTGAAGTACCAGACTAAGATGGCACCAGAACCAGGCTTGATCATTTTCGCCTGTACACCATTCTTTGGGCTGTACTTCATACAAAACCAATATCACTAAACTGTGCTTTAACGCAGACCGGGCGAAATTTCAAATGCAAATCAAAGGAAATTTTACATGGTTACAAGACCTGATTAACTATACGGCAACGGGTTTTTTTGGGCATCATCCTTAGGCACGTGGTCCCACTGTGACAAACCACCCCTGTCACCGGTGGAAACTCAGACAGGCATGGCATGGGCGGAAGAAACCCCATCTTCCCTATGCCAAAAAGGGAAATGGCGCTCACTAAAAACTTGTTGGTACCTCAAAATGCCATCATTTTTTTTGTTCCCCCGTTGTTTTTCCTTGCCGTGTATTTTAACAGAATGAAGTCGGACGGCGTTACAAAATTTTTTTTTCTGTGTTTGTAATCACGGGGGTGACGCCCTTCAATTCAAACGCCAACGTCCTTGTTTACTACGGGGGGTTCCCGGTTTTGAGAAACTTTCTGGGCTTTGTTCAAAGGCGTTAGGGGAGACGGGGAAGGGTGAGGTCAGCACTAATCGTGCACGCCGCCAAGGCTTTACAACTTTTGCTTTTGACTTGCAGGTACGCAGACCTGACCCCAAAAATGCTGGAAACCCAAATTTTGGGGCCGCGAAAGAAAGCGCCCAAAAAAAGAAGAGAGAGAGGGGGAGAGAAGAAAAGAGGAGAGAGAGAGGGGAGAGAGAGAGAGAAGTTAAACGGGTCTTTCCCAAACCACGCGCAGGGAAAAAGATTTTGATAAAAAAAAAAGCATAACTAGGAAAATGAAAAGTCTGCTTTTTCCCCCATGAAGGGCTGGGGGGTGTTTCATTGCTTAATGATCAACGCTCCTGGGCCCTGTTAGTCTTGGGGGTTTTTCCTTTTGCTTTCGAATAAGGAAACAACACGAGGTGCAACATAAACAACAAAACTGAACAATATGAAAGTTCATGCACTGGCAAGTGAGGAAAGATTAAACCACACACCACAAACAACACCAAAACACACCAAAAACACAAAAACCACCAAACCCCACACACAAGCACACAAACACACACACACAAAACACCACACACACACCACAAACACACACAACACTACACACAAACACACACACATGCCCACCCCACACACACATACAACATCCACACAAACGCACGCACGACGACGCACGCACGCACGCACGCACAAACCCAACCACACACACACACAAAACCCACACACACACCCCACACACACACACACACACACACACACACACACACACACACACACACACACACACACACACACACACACACACACACACACACACACACACACACACACACAGTGTTAGGGATTAAACCAATTTAAAAAAAACAACTCACCTCAGTCCACTTTAGGGCCTTAACAGAAACAATGGTTTGGGTCTTTGTCGTCACAATATTAACACGTA
>CM031618.1:25452522-25467521 GCA_018398815.1 Conus ventricosus
TTTGGGGGTTTCAGGGGAGGGGGGAGGGGGGGGGGAGGGGGAAGGAAAGAAGGTGGAAAAAGTCGGACGTTAAAGTGTAACTGTCAAGTCCTTCACTAGCAGCAATGGCAACAAAAAGTGAGTAATGAATAATCCAAATAACAGGACACATGCAGACTTGAAAACCAGTCCTCATTCTGAGTACAACCGATTTACTAGCCGCCCTCACAACAGAACAAAAGCGACAAAACAAGGATATCCACCCATATTCAACGATGAAAAAAAGTCTTGACTGAGAAACCTTTACCTATGTGATCTTTGGTGATCGACGGGGAACACAGGGCTGGGGCAACACTGCTCCAGTGGACTGGGTGCTGGGCTGACCTCTCCAGCTGGGCATGTCATTCTGGCTTCGGAAAATCGGATTCCATGTACCGGCGCCAAGTCTGTCAGGGTCGTTCCACCTTCCCCCCGGGGTTCCATTCCAGTGCCTGTCTTGTAATGCTGGTTAAAGGCTTCTATACTGTCTAACCAATCCAGCTCCGTGTCCTTCTCAACAATCTCTGTGTCTGCAGCATTGTTTTGTTCTCTCCCACGGGGTTTTGGTGGACATGACGTCTGCTCTTCTGGTTTAGCACGCACCTGGGGCACTTGGTGATAACTGCCTAGAGACTGAGTGTTGGACTTTGTTGCGCTTCAAGTCTCTGAACTAGGTGACAGAATAGGCTTCACATTTCAGTTGAAAATTCTGATTTTGGTCAGATGCGAAAGGGCCGTGGAAACTCCTATGGGTTGCAGGGTATTGAAAGTCTGCCTTGTCTTGTTAATGCGGCTATTGATGTCTTGGTCTGCTCCACTATTGTTGCTGACAACATTGCCTGCATAGACAAATTTCTCCGCATCTTTGATGTTTTCCACTTAAAGCTGAACGATGCCTTGTTGTTATTTGTCTGTATCAACCCACTTTTCTTGACGTCAACTTTGAGGCCTGTAGACTGAGAAGTAAAGAAAATCTTTCGAAATTCCATTTTGTATTTGTAACGCATCATGTAAGCTCCATCTATAGCAGTACTCAGTCACCGACATAAGATGGATTACAGCTTCATAAACCACATGTGTTAGAACCTGACAACTGGAACGCAGCTTCACAAATGAGATTCAGAAGAATTCCAGACGGACACTCGGCAGAACGCACAACTCTGCCGCACCAATCACCCAACAGGGGACGTAACCTTTCGGTTACAGTTGATACAGTCTGAACGAGTTACTACCCATGTACACAAACATCTTGCTGACGACGATGCCAAAATCACCATCTGATCCTGACCGTGAATTATGACCCGTCCCAGAACTGGAGATGCGCTCCTAGATGATATTCCTGTTTCCTATAGGTGTTTGTTCAAATCGGTTGTGTGTGTGTGTGTGTGTGTGTGTGTGTGTGTGTGTGTGTGTGTGTGTGTGTGTGTGTGTATATCTTGTTCTCAGAAAAACAAACACATGGATAACTTTTATGATCATCGTCTTCTGTCTTATTTCCCGCCAAGGACGAAGTGACGTAGACGAAAATATAACCGCCTGAACGCTCGTAATCACTGAAAGCTTAGACATAGTCACTCATTTAATTTATCGCTATTACGTGAGGCAGGTATCTACTCAGGAAATGCCAGAACAACACAAATCCATGGCGTCAGTGGGCATAGGAGGTACCAAAGTGACACAAGAAAGAGACGTTCATCGCTAGGGTTACAGTTCTCAGAAGTTTTAATGTCACCCACACGATGCAACTCTTGAAACAAATATCTCTCGTTAAAAAACGGTTGTAATGTGTGATAGCAGAATTCAGTAAGGCAGCTGGAAATGGATGACATGTTCACATGTCCAGTGGTGACACCCCTCCACAGTGCGATCTTTCATTTGCAGTCAATCGTGTTTTTGTCTGGTCCAGTTGGTAACATGATAATTCAGATTGTAAACAGCTCAATTTACCCATTTCAAAACGACGAGCGTACTGCGCAAAAGTATGAACAGTCGTATTTTTCATTATCTAGTAGACAGTCTAGTATGATAGCTTTGTAAAACAAACATATTCCACTATTCCACTACATACGTTCCAGTGATTAAAACTGACGATTATGATGATAATTAGAAAAAGAACGTCCGCAATATAGAAAAAAAGAATGGTTGCATTTGTAAAAACCAGCATCATTTGACAATGTGGATGACGTTTACATGGTACTCCCATGCCAAAGCACGACAACACTGCGTCATTTTAACATTTTATATGTTGAATTACACGTGTTTGGCGTAAGTTCCTTGTTTCTTGAAGACACAGAAAATATAATAAAAATCTAGACGTGGCTAAGAGCCTTAAACGTTATATCGTGAAACACACACACAGCCGATTCCTCATTAAAGAAGACTTTAACCTTCCTAGCTATGCACATAAAATACAGACTCACATCAGTGCAGGCTAACTGCAACGGATCGTCAATGTCTTCAACACCTGCATCATTGTCACACACTACGGGACATCACAGATGTCTCTGTTTCTAGGTAGATATGCAGGAACCAGCAAATGCAATGTTCAAGTACACTGTAAAAGAAAGCAGAGGCTGTAAACACACTACCACTGCAGGCGACCCATCATCAATGTTGACGTCTAGCTTTCTCTTTTGCCCCGTCTGCTTCTTAAACAACGTCCAGAAAATTTCTCTATAATGAGAACCCATACATAATAAATGAAGATGTTGGAGCTGGAATTGATCATCCCCATCACTTCTGTTATATACACAAAGAGTATAAACAAATTTTGATTTTGTCGTCCGATATTCAGCTCTGGCAAAAATGCACGAGCTACACGGAAAAGGACAGTGAAAAAAAAGACAAATGATGAGCAGGACAGAAGTACCAACAAGCATTTTGGTGAGTGCCACCTCCTTTGGAGATATTGATGACGATGTTGTGAACGCCATGCCACAGACTGCCGTAATTTCCATACAGTCAAAGCAGTTGCTGTTACTACTACTATCAGTATAACAACCGGCATACCTGCTCCGAAGAAAATGTTGCTTATGTAGTCAACTAGGTCCTTGTGACGCATGTATAATTTACTTTGAACCAGCACATATGTAATTTCACTAGTTTGCGAATCAAAAGCACAAACATAATGATACCTGAGAATCGATATATAATATAGACCAAGGATTATAATACACACAGTGACAATAATAGAAGCCATTGTTCCGGTGCGCATCATAGTACGGTACTTCAGTGGGCTGAGGACACAGTAACACCTCTCACAGGCAATAATGGCGGACAGGACGAGGGAAACAAATCCAAAAAACCTTGGAATACTTTAAGCTGATTGTTTGCAAGAAACACCAATAGAGGGAAAGCTGGTTTGGTTCCGCTCAGCTGCAGTCTGATTTTATCCCCATGTATCAGCGCGGTCATGACTAACATCCCCTCATCAGCCAGAGACAACGAAAACAGCACCAAACTGACACGATCTCTGAGGCCTTGTTTGAGGAACACCGCCATGTTGATTACGTTACTAGATCCACCAATTAAAAACAGGATCAGTACTAAATAAGCTTGGGCTTTGCGTGCGTAAGCCAGCACTTCAATGCTGACGAGTGTATCGGAATTGTTCCGCTGCGAAAACGGCCTGTCTGTTCTTCCCACCGCAATGCATAGTTCTGCAACAGAGTCATTCATGCCATCAGTTTGCCAGTCACTATGCGCTGACGGAGTATAGGTCGAACTGTGCCCATGACTGTATTTTGTAAATCGCAGAGAAGTGTTCAGCAGAGTACCAACAAAGACTACAGTTATGCTTTCAGTGAGAATTCGAACGCCATGGCAGATGACATTTTGTAATCCCAAAACAGTACAATGGAAACATACTAACAGCCGGTGGTGGAAGAAGACATGGTGTACATTGTCATGACTGACGTTGGCTTGAATGAACAGAAAAAACAGAAAAGAATGTCTGGCTTCGTCGGTGCCCACGGCTTTTGAGTTTAGCAGCAAAGCGGTCGGTTGAAAGTGACGGTCGGCAACGGTCGGCGACGGTCGGCAACGGTCGGCAATAGCCATAGCATTAATACAGAGAGAGAGAGAGAGAGAGAGAGAGAGAGAGAGAGAACATTCAGAAAAAACACAAACACATCATCCTTAGTTGCTAAATTTTCGACTATATTGTAGTCTTCCTCAAGGCACAAGTGAATACGTGGCAAGAGAACCCGCACTCCAACTCCAACAGGTGAGTATTATGGAAAGAGTGAGTGGATCTCAACGATACCATTGGAAGGAAAGCAGGCCTGAACACAGAACATTCACTCACTCATTAATACAAGAGAGAGAGAGAGGGAGCGCTAGAGAGAGAGAGAGAGAGGCACGTGCACCTCCAAACACACACGCACACAGACACACACACACTACCCCCTCCCCCCCCCCCCCCGCCCACACACACACACACATACACACACACACATCAAATGCCTTTTTTTGAGAGAAATAGAGAGAGAGAGGGAGAAGAGGGAGAGCGGGAAAAGAGAGAGGGAAAGAGACTGTGAGAGAGAGAGAGGGAGGCAGGGGAAGAGAAGAGAGAGGGGAAGAAAGGGAGAGAGAGAGAGAGAAAGGGAGAGGGGGGTGGGGAACGAGAAAGAACACAGGTGGAGAAAGAGTGAGAGAAGAGCGAGCGAGCGAGCAGCGAGGAGAGAGAGAGAGAGAGAGAGAGAGAGGCACATGTATATGATAACATTACTGTCTATACCTCCCCCGATTCCAGCGTATTCAAGCCCAATGGATATATTGTTTGTAATTTAGTTTGCCAACAATGTTTCCCTTGTGAGCCTGGTTGCCTCTGTGCGCTTGTGAACAACTTCAATCACAATGCACTTCACATTGTCCACCGAGTGACCAGGCTCATTGAAATGTTTAGTTACCCAGGTCACTTCAGGTTCTTTTTTTTTTGTGGCATCAGTTATCGGATCAAAGGAGCATCTAAGGTGGTGACTTTTTTTTTTTTCCCTAAGGCCGATAATCCACCTCTTCATTTTTTTGGTGCTTCACATTGTCCTCTTCATCTGCCAAAAAAAAAAACAAAAGCGAAAAAAAAATAAAAACAATTTCCACTACTTTCTTTCTTTTTTTTTTTTTCTTCTTTTTTCCTCTCTCTTCTCCAACCAGTCTCTTACACACCATGCAATGTCTGTATGTTCTCTCAAATGGACATATTTTTGCTGATTTAGTGTATTGGCGTTTGATACAAAGTGTCTGGGTTTGTTAATGTTCTAATGTGTGGTGTATTGGCACTTTCACTCTGTTAATGTGCTGCTTATGTAAATAGAACAATATACATAAAACAAAACACAAACGAATTATTTTCTTTTCTTTCAGTTTTGCCAGAGAGAGAGAGAGAGAGAGAGAGAGAGAGAGAGAGAAGAGAGAGAAAGAAAAACTCGGAATTTTATGTACGTCGGCCTTTGGCCACTCACATGGAGGTCCAAATGGAAATGGGAGTGGTGGGGCTGGGGAAGGGAGTCAAGGAGATGGGGGCGAGCAAGGAATGAGGAGGGTGGGGGGTGGAAGGAGAAGAGAGAGAGAGAGAGAGAGAGAGAGAGAGAGAGAGAGGAGAGAGAGGAGAGAGAGAGAGAGAGACAGAGACAGACAGACAGACAGACAGTGGGAAAAAAAGACGAAGAAATGCTAATAGACGCTTCAGAAATGTACATCAAATGTTCAGAAGTCTGGCGGATGAGGAATGTAGTTGGGATTATAAGAAAAGAATTCAAGTTACAGCACCCGTCGCTGTGACTCCCGAACCTGCAGACACTCCCGGTAGTCATCCTTGAAGAATACAGGCGAAAAGGACTGCAAGGACGACTCTAGGAGAGGTGACAAACATGCACAGGAGACTAAGACTAGGGTCACCTAAGATCTCGGAAATTGGCTATTCCCCAAAGATGCTACCCTTATAGCGAAAAGGGGGTCTACAAGGGAGACATGAGGAAAGCCAAGAAGCGAGATAATAAGTGTGTGTGTGTGTGTGTGTGTGTGTGTGTGTGTGTGTGTGTGTGTGTGTGTGTGTGTGTGTGTGTGTGTGAGAGAGAGAGAGAGAGAGAGAGAGAGAGAGAGAGAGTGTTTGTGTGTGTGTGTGTGTGTGTGTTGTGTGTGTGTGTGTGTGTGTGTGTGTGTGTGTGTGTGTGTGTGTGTGTGTGTGTGTGTGTGTGTGTGCGTGCGTGTGTGTGTGTGCGTGCGTATGAGTGTGCGTGCGTGTGAGTGTGCGAGAACGCGCATACGTGTGTGTGTGTGTGTGTGTGTGTGTGTGTGTGTGTGTGTGTGTGTGTGTGTGTGTGTGTGTGTGTGTGGTGTGTGTGTGTGTGTGTGTTGTGTGTGTCTGTGTGTGTCTGTGTGTGTGTGAGCTTGGGCGTGCTAGAGCATGTGTGTGCTTACGTGCATGCGTGAGTGTGCGTTGTGTATACATGGATACAATGGTTGTCAGCCATACAGCTCTAGGAATGAACAGGTATTAGCAAGGACCTGTGTTATTAGAGCAAGTTTATACATGTACACTACAGGACTAATAGGCAAAACAAACGGATTAAACACTAAACCAGTGCCTGAGCGCATACTGATGGTTACCTAGGGGTTCTTTTATTCTTTTTTTTTCTTCATTTTTTTTTCTCTCGGGAGAATTACATCTCCAGGTTCCGATGTTGTACAAACGCAGGTTTCTGAACTCTGTCACTTTTTACTTATGCAGTTTATAAAATGATATAACGCTTTCTCAGTTCTACGTGTTGATCGAAAATCATTTGTAATGCCATCAATTGTTTAGTTTTACGTGCAATGCTAATGGACATTTTCCCTACTAATATAATGTGGTTAATCGATTTTGTTACTGTTTACCTATATTGTCTCTGTGGACTCCAAAGAGAACGTCAGTTAACGACAGTTTTAGAGATTTATCGATTCTCGATGAAATCAATATTTCTATATTTTTCCACAATTTGTTGACTGGAGGACAGTAGAAAAAGAAATGTTCAATAAAATCAATTTCATCTGTACAGTTATCACACTTGTTAGTTTCTGATACTTTCATTTTTTGCAAAAGAATATTAGTCGGGTAAATGTTGTGGTTTATTTTCCATTGCAGTTCATACAGCCTAACCTCTTTTGTAGATGTTCTTGGTGTTAGCCATATGTGTTCGTCTACTTCAAAGTCGAGTTTTCTACGCCAAAAGTCCTTGCCGTTTGCAATAACGTTACTCAAATTTCTTTGCTCCAGCAACTTTTTTTATTTCTTTTGGTTTTGTGTGTTAAACAGATGGGCTTCGCAGTCAGCAGAGTAAACATTGTCAAGAGTAATTATTGTTGTCACAAATCCACTCCAGCCATGATGAAGGGAGAGCGTTTCGCAGTGCATTGTATTCAAAAACTGTATTTGCATTACGATCTCCTAAAACTGTCTCCACTTCATTGCGATTAAGCAATCTATTTTCAGTAATGTGTACAATGTCTCTGACAAACTGTATTCCCTTTTCTTTCCATTCTTGAAAATATAATATATTGCCTTTATATTTTATCAAGTCATTATAAAATAACATTTGATCTAAAAAGTTACTTGGTGTTATTTCTTCTATCTTGGTTTTCCTCTTATTATTCAAATAAATGGTAACTACATTTCTCCAAAATTCATTGTCTATTCGTTCAATTTGCTGCAACTGCATTGCATTACAGTTAAGCTTAAATATGCTATCATTACTAATTATTTTGTTTAAATGCCACTTCGGAATCTTACTCCAATTTTCGTCTGTCGCAGAAAATAATTTCCTGCCCATTGCAAATACATACAGTTTTGCAGTTCCATGACGTTAACCATTTTTAAACCTCCCGAGTTATAGTCTGCTTCCATTACTTTCCTTTTCACTTTTTCGAATGCTTTCCGATTACTGTGTTTCTTTTGCCAAACAAATTTATATAACATCGTATTTATCTTCTGCAAGACTTCATATGGAATACCAATTGACTGCATTACAAAGACTAGTTGACTAACCAAAAAAGATTTAATAACTGTTATTTTGCCATGAATGCTGATATCTCGTTTGCTCCAGGTCTTTATTAGTTTTTCTATGGTTTCAACTCTGCCTTTCCAGTTTTCTTCAATGTTTTTGGCCATTTTATCTTTTTCAAAATAAATTCCTAGTATTTTTATTCTTTTAACTATAGAGAAAGGCAGATTGTTTTCATTTATTCTCCTGCCCATTCTTATAGCTTTGGTTTTATTTATATTTAGCTTAAGACCAGAGAACTTTTCGAATGCTTTCAGAATATTCAAACATACAATCATGTCATTTTTGTTATCTAAGAATAGGGTGGTGTCATCAGCGAGTTGTTTTATTTTAATATACTGCTCATTTGCACGGTGCCTTGTTGGCACTTGGATACCCGTTACTTCACTTTTTCTAATCTTTGCAGCCAAGAGCTCCACAGCTAAAACAAACGCTAAAGGGGAAAAGGGACAGCCTTGCCTTATTCCACAACTTACATTAAATGGCTCAGACAACCAGCCTCCATGGTGATACTACTTTGGTTACCATTTGTTAAAATGTGCACCCATCTTTGGAAATCGGTCCCAAATCCCATAACTTTGAATACATGTAAAAGATATTATTTTTTTTGTGATATGGAGTCAAAGGCCTTTTCATAATCTATAGCTAATAAGTACCCTGCCTTTCCGGTTTTATTTAAATAGTTGATGACATCATCGATGGTTCTTAGCACTGTTGCTATATTTCTTCCCTTTATGTATCCAACTTGATCTTCGTTAACTAAGTTATGGATGACTTTGCCTAGTCTTTCTGAGAGTACTTTTGCCAAAATTTTATAATCAGAATTTGTAAGAGTTATGGGTCTCCAGTTGTTAAGTTTATCTCTATCTAAGTCTTTACCTTTGTGAAAAAGAGTTATTATGCCTTGCCGTTGTGTAAATGAGAGGCTTCCACTGTTAAAGGATTCAATAAAGGAGTTAGTGACAACACTGCCTAATTTTGACCAAAAAATCTTGTGAAACTCGGTTGTTAAGCAATCGCTTCCTGGAGCAGAGCCATTTTTCATCTTCTTGAGAGCAGACGTCGTCTCTTCTAATGACACTATACCTTCACATATTACTGCGTCGTTTTCTTCTAACTGTCTTATTTCTGTATTTTCAATAAAATGTCGGCAGCTTCTTCTGCATACGATGCTTCTGTATTCTGGGCATATAGCTGTTTATAAAATGCAATTTGTTCTTGCAATATTTCTCTTTGGTCAATAATAATGTTACATGTCTCTGTACACAGTCTTGTATAATCCTATTTCTACTTCGTGCCTTTTCTAAACTACAAAAATATGTTGTATTCTTTTCTCCTTCTTCTATCCATTTAAGTCTGCATCTTACTTGAGCGCCTCTAGCTTTATAAGCCTGCAAAATCTCTAGGTTCTGTTTTACTGTCATAAAGCGTTTATTAATATTTTCGTTTTGGGGATCGTTGGCGAGCTCTTTTTCTAGACTTTGTAACTTTGACTGTAATATTAAAGATTCATTTCTTTTCTCACAAGCCAGATTTTTCCCGAAATCTATACAAAATGTTCTTATTTCAACCTTACACATTTCCCATTTTTTCTACATAATTCAGACCTTCACTGTTTAAAAGAAATGTATCTAACATATCATTCATTTTTTGTACAAACAGAACATTTTTAAGATAACTATTGTTGAATCTCCAGTACCTGGTCCCCGGATGAAGTCATTCTCATTCAATTCAAGGACAACGGCCTTATGGTCAGAATTCGGAACAAAAAAATGTTCACACAAAGTACAAAAACGCAAAATGTTATTAGAAACAAAACAATAATCTAATCTGCGCGCTATAAATGGGTTAAGACGAATCCATGAGGCATCTTTTTCTTTTGGATGATGAAGTCTCCAGGTATCTGTTAAATGTAATGTATTAATAACATGCTGAAAACTGGCAGTTTCCGATCTGTCGTGGGGTTGACCTGCCACTATGTCGAGGTCACTGTTCAGAGTGCAGTTAAAATCACCAAGAATAATTAAATCTTCGTACTCCATAGAATTGAAAATTTCAATCAATTTTCGATAATATATGATTTTTTTCCTTTGTGTTGTTGGGTGCATAAATATTGGCAACCATTATATTATAGATTCATTTACCACTGAAATGACTAAGATTCTGTCTTGTGCAAGCTCTACTTAACATTTCCCTTAAAGTGTTTTGAAATCAAAAATAACTTCTCTCGCTTTTGTTCGTTCCCTCCTTGAAAAAAATAGTTCCACCCCATTGCTTTTCCCATTCATTTACATCTCTGTCTGTTATGTGACATTCTTGTAAGCAATATACATCAAAACGTTTTTCTTTGAAATATGCAAACAATGATTTCCTTTTAAACCTGTTTTTTAAACCTCTAACGTTTAGTGAAACAATATTGATTTTATCCATAAAGAGAAAAGTTCAGTTTATTTAATTAATCTATGGCAATTTCACTCAGATAAACACTGTTCAAACTCATAGTCCATAATACATTTCCAGGCCATTGTCCGTTGGTAGTCATGAATAGTACACCTGATCTATTTCCCCGATCAGCGGTGTGGGCTCTGACTCGGAGTCCACTAAATCTGCTGTCAACGAGCCATCCGACCCACGGTCACAGCGCCGGTACTTTTCTGCTCCCTCTCCCGGGCTGTGTCGGTGTCTGGACAGGCGCCGCTTGCTGGGGGTAGCTGACCTGTTGCGGGGAGAGCGGTCCAGGGAGGTCAGGAGGGTGGTTTGACGGGACATAGGACGTCTCTGTCATTCCCGTCGACAGACTTGCTAGCGGACTGTATTGTTTCACTGGTGCTAAGATTTTCTTTGACACCAGTCTTTTTAACACCATTCTTTTTACCGTTTTCCTGTCTGTCCAAAGTACGTTCGCCAGTCGGTCCATCAATTATTTGTCTGTCCGCTGTCTGTCTGTCTGTTAGTTTACATTCGACGTCACTCTTTTGTGTCCTGTTTGCCCACACTGTCTACATACAATGGCAGGTTCTTTGTTCCTCTTGATATATATATATATATATTTTTTTTTTCCCTCTTGATATATATATATATATATATATATATATATATATATATATATATATTATATATTTTTTTTTTGTTGACCTTGCTACAAGGTCGTGATGTGCAATCGAGTTTGTTACAGGCGGCTGGAAAGGGAAGACTGCATCTGCATAAGGTCGCCTTGAGAGAAGAGATGCTGCATGTTGGAAACCTGACTGTCACTACAGATCACAAGGATATCACAGCAAAACAACCAGAAATAGATACTGTTTCTCAAAACTTTTAAAAGAAATGAATTTACCTGGAAAGGCCTTGCAAACTCCAGCAGACGGAAACTGTCTGTTCCAAGAATAGAAGACGATAGAAGCGATAGCTTATTGTACTACGGCAGCTTATAAACCCGACTTCGACAGAAAACAATCACAAAGACCAAATCTCTGTGTCTGCAACAATTCACTGAGTGCTAACTATTGGCTGAACTTCTGCCTGACTGGCGGCACCGTGCCGTAAGTGCATTGTTCCGTCTGCTGACTTTAGAGGCGAACTTACTATTTAACATTTTCCTGTAATGGGTTGCCTGTCTCATTATTGTTAAAATCAATTGTGACGGTGTGTGTTCTTCACGCTAACTAGCTTGCTACAGTCGTAGATATGTCAATGTTTTGATCGAAATGAAATTATCTTTTTAAAAATTCAGCACCCACAAACGTAGACATACGCAAAAACAGAAATGCATGCATATCCATCGCTTTAAACAACCCACGACTTTAAACACCCACCCCACACACACACATACACACCATACAGAGAGAGAGAGAGAGAGAAGAGAGAGAGAGGAGAGAGAGAGAGAGAGAGAGAGAGGAGAAGAGGAGAGAGAGAGAGAGAGGTGAGTTAATAGGCAAATGTTTGAATGCTGTTGCATCTTGTATACTCTCTCTCTCTCTCTCTCTCTCTCTCTCTCTCTCTCTCTCTCTCTCTCTCTCTCTCTCTCTCCTGTATGTCTCCCCCCCCCCTCCTGACTCACGTTATCGCTCGTATGCAAGCGTTCGCCACAAACACACACAGAGGCACAGGTGTGCATGCGCGTGAGTGAACACACGCATATGCGCACATGCGCGCTCCAACACACGCACACACATACATACGCGCGCGCGAGGCGCCGCGCGCGCGCACACACACACACACACACACACACACACACACACACACACACACAAACGCCCTCGCGCACCCCCACCTTCCCCCTCCCACCACACACAAACATACATGCGCGCGCACACTGACCCATCCATACACACACACACACACACACACACACACACACACACACACACACACACACACATATATATATATATATATACACCACACACACACATATACATTTATATATGTATGAAACGTATACGTTTAGTAATAGGAGGAAACATGCTCCAACCACACTCTCCATGTCACAAAGTAATTGACATGTAAAGACTCTGCCAAAGCAATCTCCCACTCTGCAAGCACATCGGCTTCCAATTCTCTGTTAGGTTCAGTGGGACTTACTGCTTCAATCCTATATCGGGGTGCTCTAGTCATATTTCGTGTAGAATACGCCTCACTTACCTGAGTTGGAACTTATGTACTGGATGCGATTTAGCCAAAGCATTGCTGGTATGTTTTCATCAAGGACAGAGACGTTTAAGCCTTTACAAATAAAGAAAAATCAGTGGTTACATGTGAAGCCTTCAATTTTGTTCCTGTCTACCTCTACAAAAAGTTCAGATTGTGTCTTATCCGGAACACTAAAGTTGTCATCAAAAACAAGCCCTGGAAATGAAAATGAAGAAAAAGTGTCTCTTGTTGACGTGCTATATTTTCTGATCAAACCTGCCCTAAAGGTGGGTTATAGTATCGTACTTAACTTTTGAGTGTTCTCATGAAGTGTGTGTGTGTGTGTGTGTGTGTGTGTGTGTGTGTGTGTGTGTGTGGGTGTGTGTGTGTGTGTGTGTGAGTGTATGTGTGTGTGTGTGTGTGTGTGTGTGTGTGTGTGGTGTGTGTGTGTGTGTGAGTGAGTATAACCTTGAGTTAATCTGGCAATAAATTGGTTTCAGTCAGTCAGTGTGTGTGTGCCGAGTTAGCAACAGCTACTTTGGTCTGTGCCTGGCGACCCTGACCATGGTGGACTGCGGTGTACAGCGAGTTCTGTGTGCCGGGAAGCACTAATGCCTGTCCTTGTGGACGTGTCTCCACATCCAAACACTGACCTCTGGCCTTTGACATGTGCCCTCAATGCCTGTGTCTCCGCACCCACACACTGACCTCTGGCCTTTGACATGTGCCCTCAAGGCCTGTGTCTCCGCACCCACACACTGACCTCTGGCCTTTGACATGTGCCCTCAAGGCCTGTGTCTCCGCACCCACACACTGACCTCTGGCCTTTGACATGTGCCCTCAAGGCTGTGTCTCCGCACCCACACACTGCCCTCTGGCCTTTGACATGTGGCCTCAAGGCCTGTGTCTCCACACCCACACATGACCTCTGGTCTTTGACCTCTGTCCTCAAGGCCTGTCGTCACTGAAAGAAAGACTGTCCTTATTTCCTTTCATCTTTTGCCTCCTGAGGGTTTTTTGGAATGCAGAGCACATGGGAATGGGAATATTACGTCGCTGCACTATTTTGACTGTAGATCTATCTATCTGCCTTGATGCGGTATGATTGTTGTGTCTGTCACACTGTCACTTTTGCACACACGCTTCATGACAGCATTTACTCCATACGCACACGCATCTTTCCAATCAACCAAAAGGCGCACTACCGAATGTTTTTTCTGCTCCCCCTCTCCCTTTGGGTAAAACAGTTTACTAAATCACATCAAACAATTTATAAACAGATTTTATACATTCATCTCTCTTTTTCTTCACATGAGAGAAAAAACCAATTTTCCCATTTACATCAATACAAGTTTCTGTAAAGTCATGGGCCCTTTACATCACATTGGCCCCAAGATCCAGACCAGGAGAATACATAATTCCTGCAATCATTGATGCCATACCTGCATCAGATATAAGACTCGCCCCCTACTGTCATGATTCCCTGTCTCTCTCAGAAATCGTGTCGCCCCCTTGAATTCTCCGTCACTGGAAATATGATGAGTTCCGACTCCTCTACCTGGAGTCTTTTATTGCTGGGGCTGAACTACCGGTGTGTTCCCCCCCACCATGGCCATCTTTAACCACACCTGACGGGGTGAAGAGTGAAGGGTGAAGGGCTGAAACACGAATAAGGTTCGTGTAAGTAACCCGCTTCCCAAGTCAGCATATTCTTTCTTTCTCTTTTCTTTAGGTTTCCCTGTAGCTTTCCCCAACTATCCATGGCTCACCTTTGGGAATGACTGGTCAACAGTGAGGACCAGTGTCCTGACAGGTTCGAGTCTCTAGGCCATCTGCTGGGCTAAAACTGATTCTTTCCTCCCTCCTCCTAGTGAGTGCATACTCAGTGTTCAAAACACATGACCAGCACCTTACCAGCCCTTATTAAACTAATCTCTCAGTGGTCACTTTTACCCAATGACCACCCTTCTTTCTTTTAATGAGTATATCTACAATTATTTGGGGACGCCCGCTACACTAGTCAAACCACATGAATATTCTTCCTTTTAGTTGTGGCATGGGGAAATGATTCATATAACTAAACTACATGTGATGGAGCGTCACATGCCTTGATGTGAGGCTACGTCACATGACAGTGTCTGACATCATTTACACGCCAACGCTCTGTGAGAAGATGTTTTATAGTAAGTGGTACATCGCAGGGAATGCACAATGAAGTTTCTTCACAGTTGAAAAGATACGAGTGACTGTACAATTGGGCTGGTTTTTTTTTCACACACTTTTTTGCGGTCTCTTGTGGGGGGGTAACAATTT
>CM031618.1:25468809-25484261 GCA_018398815.1 Conus ventricosus
TGGCGAGGCGGGTGCTTTGTAAAGTTCCACATTCCATGAGGATAAATCCGAAATGAAAAGAGATCTTAAAAGAGGCAGGTAAGGTAATGTTGCTTATAGCCCAGCCGACCGCAAAGGGCCATGTCAGGGCTGTCGCCACGTTAAAATCAACTCACAGGTCAAAACGAGGCAGGAAACAGTTAACAGCAATTAAAGAATAAGTAGGGTAACTCTTGCTCCCTTGACGAAAAAAAAAAAGACGCCAATAACTGCAAAGGAATGTTGCTTACGATACCCCGCCGCCCAGCAGAAATGACAAGAGACAGCACACAGAATAAACAAGGAGACATCCCAAGGGAAGTTTGGGATTGAGTAAACGGACAGAGTCCTCGTGATTGGTAGTTTTTTTTAACAGTTCATGCACCCATCTTGAGGCGTGGTCTGTGGGATTGGCACTACATGTCACACCCACTTCTAAAGCTTTTACATTATGAGTTGTTGTTTGTTACAGCTGAGTAACAGTGAGGTTGCTTGAAGTTTTTTTCTTTCTAAATTGTTAGATTTTACCTGGGTAGGGTGGCGGTTATTTTCCAAAAGAAACAAATGTGAATGGTTAGCCATGCATTTGTGTTGAGAAAGTTGTAAAAAAAAAAGAAAGAAATATCTGAACAAGAACTTGTAGACACGCATAAAGCGGACATGGCTCTGGAAGTTGTGGTTGTGGCGCTAGGTGTAAAGAGTGTTCAACCTACAGTTTGTGACAGTCTTCCACTGGAAGTTGAGGTTGTGGCGCAAGCTGTAAAGAGTGTACAGCCCACAGTTTGTGACAGTCTTCCACTGGAAGTTGTGATTGTGGCGCCAGCTGTAAAGAGTGTTCAACCTACAGTTTGTGACAGTCTTCCACTGGAAGTTGTGATTGTGGCGCCAGCTGTAAAGAGTGTTCAACCTACAGTTTGTGACAGTCTTCCACTGGAAGTTGTGATTGTGGCGCAAGCTGTAAAGAGTGTACAGCCCAAACTTTGTGACAGTCTTCCACTGGAAGGTGTGGCTGTGGCGCTAGGTGTAAAGAGTGTGCAGCCCACAGTTTGTGACAGTCTTCCACTGGAAGGTGTGGCTGTGGCGCTAGGTGTAAAGAGTGTGCAGCCCACAGTTTGTGACAGTCTTCCTGCCTGGCTGCGCTGTGAATTCAGCATGACTTTCTGTCAAACGCTCACCCGTGGATGTCTGACCGCTCTGCCTCATGATCTGGAACAACAGATCCAGATATTCAAATCACAGAATTGAAACAGTTCTAATTATTGTTCCGAGGATGATAATCGCTCTTCGGTCTGTGAAGATATGCATAATATATATATGTGTGTATGTATATATTCATATGTACGTAAAAAGTTAAAAATCCAGAACACCACTCTCTCACTGCTGAGGTCCGTTTTTCTGGCGTCATTAGACGATGATAGAAGAAGAAGGAAAAAAAAATGTATATTCATATGTATATATGTTTTAAAAACAGAAGTTATTTTGGGTCCTTGGTGTACATTTATCTAATTAGTGAATCGAGACTTGTTTGAGCGTGAATGAAGAGTGATCGTTCGTAGATTGTTAAACGAAATAAGGGTTCTGAAGTAAAAGAGTCCTATTTGCGCTGCAGACTGATGTGTTGGGCTGTCTATTGTGTGGGAATTCACCATTTGTGAATCTTTATTTCAACGCATCTTCATGTGTCCTCTGAGCCTATATTTACACACTGAAGCGATCACCTCATGGACGTTCTCCTTCTCCTTCACTAGACGGACACACCTCATTTACACATTAGTTTAAGATCTTCCAGCGGCTTGTCTTGAACTGTTTGTTGCCCGCTGGCATCACGTATGGTGTGTATTGTCTGAGGTTGTAAGGGACTAGTTTCATTTCTGCTATTTAAGTAGTAACCATCTCTCTCTCTCTCTCTCCACTTGTCTATTCCTGTCTGCCTCTGTATCTGTGCAATAAAGTAAAGAACAACAGCAATGGCGAACAAACAAACAAACAAACAAACAACAACAATAATAATTGTAGTAGTAGTAGTAGTAGTAGTAGTAGTAGTAGTAGTAGTAGTAGTAGTAGTAGTAGTACTAGTAATGACAATGATAATAGTTACAACAATAACAATAACAATGATAGTAATGGTAATGGTAATGGTAATGGTAATGGTGGTGCTGCTGCTGATGATCATCACGAAGGGCACTGTATCACCTACTTGGCCTTTGTCCTGACCTGTTCTTATTGTGTTGTATCTAACTACCCCATACTTCCGAAATGATATGTTTTTCCCCATGATCCATCATTGGATTGTGAATTTGGAAGGTAAGCTTTAGAAGCATTTTGTATTCCCTGTTCAAATTTATTCAATCGTACCTTGTTAGATGAGTTTTGATATTCTATAACAATCTGTAAATCTATGCTTATGGATTGTTTGTCTTGATATCCCCGATAAACATCCAAACTTATATTACTGGAGCTAATGTGTGAAGATTCTTCCATGTTTCCTAAAACTGTTTATGAATTTACCACCTTCTTGGACTGTGTACCCCCCCCCGCCCCTCTCCACATATTTCCGCGAAATGTCCTGTAACATTAATTTTAACTACTTTTATGAAACATCAGACAATGCTTTAAGTTTCATCGAGTTCCTGTTATGGTAAATGTCAATCTGAGTTGTTCTTAAAGTATGCTTGATTTTATTTATTTTGACACTGTGTGAAAAGGAAAACTCTTGACAGAGCGTTTTTTTCATGTTCTTTTGAGTATCAGATTTCTAATCTAACATTTCTTCTTTGTTACTTGATTCCACTTCTAGGACTATTGACAAAAAGATGGATGAAGGGGGTAGTCAGGCAAGGAACGTAGGGATTGAGCATCCTGCTGATGTCCAGACTCACTGATAATGCAAAAGAGAAAGATCAAAGATTTGAAAGAGCACCCACACTGGCAGCATATGGGGCAGCAGCAGATGCTAAATTTGCAGCAGAATCTGAGCTAGCGGTTGATAAAGCAGATTCAGAGCCCAGAATTGCAGCTCTTTAAGCTGAATTGATGGAAAAATGTAGATACACACTGAACAGGGAAAGTTGGATTTGTGGAAAAAGAGAAGAAAGACTTCAGTTACAAAAGGAAAGAGGAATTAAATGGTAGATTGACGTAAAAAAAGTACAACTTCAGCTGAAGTAGCTGCTGCAGACAATGCGGACACTGGTATACAATCTTCTTGTCAGAATTATGCCAGACCCAGATAGCATTCTGCATTGACGTCTGTTTTTAACAGGAAGAGTGAGCAGTGGTCAGTCAGGTCAGTTCTCTGCTTCCCCCAGGGAAAGGCACTTTCTTTTTGGTCACTTCGTGCGTCAGTTGGATTTCATCTGAAGAGCTTAAACAATGTTTGATCAGAAAGTTTTAGTGCATTACAGACAGATCCATAGAATCATTCAGACAGGACCAGAGACATACGTATCCCCCCATGTTTAATTGGGATGAAGCATTACCTTGACAGATTGCTTACTTTGATTAGTATTGTTAACTGTCTGCAAGCCTGATTTACGCATGAACAGTTAGTACACATATATTTTCAGAGATACGCAGATTTTCACATAAGAAGAACAGGCTGCTTTTAAAGACATGTGTCAAGAATCTGCGTTTCATAAAACACATCCAAAGAAACCAACATCACGTCTGTCATTCATTCCTTGCCTTTATCGCCACACAGATGGTAAGTGGACAGTCAAAACCTGCTGTGTTCGCTCAGTCACAAGGTAACGAAGAAGTTTGCCTTTATCGCCACACAGATGGTAAGTGGACAGTCAAAACCTGCTGTGTTCGCTCAGTCACAAGGTAACGAAGAAGTTTGCCTTTATCGCCACACAGATGGTAACTGGACAGTCAAAACCTGCCGTGTTCGCTCAGTCACAAGGTAACGAAGAAGTTTGCCTTTATCGCCACACAGATGGTAAGTGGACAGTCAAAACCTGCCGTGTTCGCTCAGTCACAAGGTAACGAAGAAGTTTGCCTTTATCGCCACACAGATGGTAACTGGACAGTCAAAACCTGCTATGTTCGCTCAGTCACAAGGTAACGAAGAAGTTTGCCTTTATCGTCACACAGATGGTAACTGGACAGTCAAAACCTGCTATGTTCGCTCAGTCACAAGGTAACGAAGAAGTTTGCCTTTATCGCCACACAGATGGTAACTGGACAGTCAAAACCTGCTGTGTTCGCTCAGTCACAAGGTAACGAAGAAGTTTGCCTTTATCGCCACACAGATGGTAACTGGACAGTCAAAACCTGCTGTGTTCGCTCAGTCACAAGGTAACGAAGAAGTTTGCCTTTATCGCCACACAGATGGTAAGTGGACAGTCAAAACCTGCCGTGTTCGCTCAGTCACAAGGTAACGAAGAAGTTTGCCTTTATCGCCACACAGATGGTAACTGGACAGTCAAAACCTGCTGTGTTCGCTCAGTCACAAGGTAACGAAGAAGTTTGCCTTTATCGCCACACAGATGGTAAGTGGACAGTCAAAACCTGCCGTGTTCGCTCAGTCACAAGGTAACGAAGAAGTTTGCCTTTATCGCCACACAGATGGTAACTGGACAGTCAAAACCTGCTATGTTCGCTCAGTCACAAGGTAACGAAGAAGTTTGTCTTTATCGTCACACAGATGGTAACTGGACAGTCAAAACCTGCTATGTTCGCTCAGTCACAAGGTAACGAAGAAGTTTGCCTTTATCGCCACACAGATGGTAACTGGACAGTCAAAACCGTCTATGTTCGCTCAGTCACAAGGTAACGAAGAAGTTTGCCTTTATCGCCACACAGATGGTAAGTGGACAGTCAAAACCTGTCGTGTTCGCTCAGTCACAAGGTTGCCGTGTTCGCTGAGTCACAAGGTTGCCGTGTTCGCTCAGTCACAAGGTTGCCGTGTTCGCTGAGTCACAAGGTTGCCGTGTTCGCTGAGTCACAAGGTTGCCGTGTTCGCTCAGTCACAAGGTTGCCGTGTTCGCTCAGTCACAAGGTTGCCGTGTTCGCTCAGTCACAAGGTTGCCGTGTTCGCTCAGTCACAAGGTAACGAAGAAGTTTCTGGAAACATGGCAGTAGCGGACGTGGCACTCAGAATGTCCAGCTTCATGCTATTATTCCGGCCAGTTCAATCCAGACACTTTCCTTCTGTCTGAGAGAGAGAGAGAGAGAGAGAGAGAGAGAGAGAGAGAGAGAGAGAGAGAGAGAGAGAGAGAGAGAGAGAGAGAGAGAGAGAGTATACATCTAGTGTGTTTTGGAGCTGCCCGGCGTTTTCGGAATCTAATGTTTACCTGCTGATTCTGAAAAGTTGAGGACTCCTGTTGAAACACCTGAGGCTCAAGGTGCGCCCTGATGACGTGTGTTGAGGAAAGAAGAACACTGTCGTGGATTTATAAATCACGCAGTGACGTCATGTCACCAAGACCAACAGGCCAGAATGGTTCCCAGATGAAAATCAAACCGGACGTTCATGAAATCAGGCCTATATAAACGTCTTGCGAGTTGCATTGAATATAAAATCACGAATAGTGCATTAAATGGTATTTAAAAGAATGTGTATAAACGACTTACAGATCGTTTAAACTTTGTCAAAAATGCTAACAAAGGTGAACAGATCGAAAGTGTAGGATGCTCATAACTATTTCAGTTTAGAGCCTCACCCATATGTCATATCAAGTTACATAAGAGTTAAAAATGTTATGTGTCGATTTTGTAGTCATTTGTAACCTGATCATTGTAATAATTATGTCTTTTCAGTGAAAAGCTGCTTCCATGCATCACTGGGATGGAGGAAACGTGTAGAATGAAAGAGTGGCATTTCTCAGATGTGTAAACATCATGTTGGAGTAAATAGGCAGTTATGAAAACAATCTTTAAAGCAATGAAAGATTCATAGAGAGACTGGCTGATTCAGAGGGGGTGCAAAAGAGAGAGATCACCTGTGTCAAATATATTGTGAGGTAAGAGACTGATAATTACATTTTTCTTTTCTTCATTTCTGTTTTATCCCGTCTTCAGTTCATACGCTTGTATCCCCCCACACCCCGCCCCTCTATGTTTTTAACGTCTGTTTATGTTTCTGAGTTTGTCAGAGGTGTTCGCGTGCAGAGAGAGAGAGAGAGAGAGAGAGAGAGAGAGAGAGAGAGAGAGAAGAGAGAGAGAGAGAGAGAGAGAGACACACACACACACACACACACACACACACACACACACACACACACACACACACACACACACACACACACACACACACCACACACAAGAGAGAGAGAGAGAGAGAGAGAGAGAGAGAGAGAGAGAGAGAGAGACAGAGAGATAGACAGACAGACAGACGGACGGACGGACGGACAGACGGGCACAAAGGTAGAATAGAAAGAGATGGACTAACACATGAATACGCACACAGTCGCACAAACATCACACACACGCGTGCGTGCGCACGTACAGAGAGAGAGAGAGAGAGAGAGAGAGAGAGAGAGAGAGAGAGGGAGAGAGAGAGAGGAGAGAGAGAGAGAGAGAGAGAGAGAGAGAGAGAGAGATTCTCGCATGTGTCTCCATTCTGCCGAATGCTCGTGAAGTTCGATTATAGTTTGACATTTTATAACTACGCCATGTTATAATTTGACATTTCATAACTACGCCATGTTATGATTTGACATTTCATTCCTACGCCATGTTATGATTTGACATTTCATTCCTACGCCATGTTATAATTTGACATTTCATAACTACGCCATGTTATGATTTGACATTTCATTCCTACGCCATGTTATGATTTGACATTTCATTCCTACGCCATGTTATGATTTGACATTTCATTCCTACGCCATGTTATGATTTGACATTTCATTCCTACGCCATGTTATGATTTGACATTTCATAACTACGCCATGTTATGGTTTGACATTTCATAACTACGCCATGTTATGTTTTGACATTTCATAACTACGCCATGTTATGGTTTGACATTTCATAACTACGCCATGTTATGGTTTGACATTTCATAACTAAGTCATGTTATGATTTGACGTTTCATAACTGAGCTATGTTATGATTTGACATTTCATAACCACCCCACGTTATAATTTGACATTTCACAATTAAGCCAATACCTAAATACGCTAATGTAATTTGGAGCCCCCATCTCAAGAGGCAGTCAAAATGATAGAAAATGTACCAAGGCGAGCTACTAAAATCCTGAAAGAATGTAGGAATTTAAACTATAAAGAAAGATTACACTATCTCCAATTACACTCACTGAAAGGAAGGAGGATCAGAGGAGACCTAATCCAATTTTTAAAAATATTCCCTAATTATGGTGATGTTAATGTGCATGCGCTTTTCAAATTCTTAGAAGTTGATTGCACGAGAAATAATGAAGGCAAGATTTTTATCAGACATTGCCATTCCAACAAAAGAAAGTCTTTGTTTGCTTTCAGAATTGCTAATTATTGGAATGCACTGCCTACTAACACCAAATATGCACCTGACATCAACAGCTTTAAAAAAACTCCTAGATGAAGACCCTAAATTGAAAGATCTTTTCTTTAGTGTGGATTGAATATAATGTTATTTATAAGATAGGCATGCAACCAGACCGAAATTTAATTGAAAAATAATGAGGGACGCAAGGCCTAAGGCTAAAAAAAGCCGGTCCCTACTACTACTACTTCTGCTACTACTACTACTACTACTACTACTAAAAAGGGAACGTATTACTATTTCACATTTCTGTCTCTCACCCCCCCTCCTTATCCTTACAGATTAAGGTATTATTCGCGCTTAATAAATTAATATACGAACAGATAATTTGATGTATACCTTATAATTTGATTTGATCATTCGTATCTGTTAAGTTGATTCTGAGCCAATCTGCGTTGACTGTTCCTTCCACAGACTTATCATTATTTCGTCGTGTTTCCGAATTCAGCTGATGGTCACACACACTGGACCGGTCATACCACCGGACAGATGATGAGTAATAATAATAATAATAATAATGAATACTTATATAGCGCCTATTCTCGGCTAGAGACCAAGCTCTAAGCGCTTTACAATCAACACTCGTTTACACAACGGGCTGCCTACCAGGGTAGTTCCGACTGAGGAGATGCCAGCCGGCGCTTCATTCAATCGTTTCCCGTGTCATCCAGTCAGTATCGTTCAATATCGATCACTCATTTTCCTTACTTCCTTCATTCTTTCCATTTCTCTCGCAGGGTGCATGCTATGTGTAACGTGTCATCCATACCAACGGCCAAACTGGTCTACTCTTCCGAAATTTGGTGATGGGATTTTACGTGTGTGCAAGATGTTATGCGTGCGTTTACACACGGAACCTCGGTTTATAGTCTCATTCGAAGGACTGTATGGAAAATGGAGTCAGAACCAATGTTTACTCCGAGGGAAAATCCCCTGTACCGAAACGCCCCCGGGGGAGGTTCGAACCCGCAACCCCAGGATCACCAAGATTACGAGTCAGGCGCTCTACCCAAATGAGCTATTCCGGCTCCCAGGACATGGCATCGTCATTCGTCATGGGTGCTGACACAGCCAGTCAAGCATGTCCAGGTAAACTCGGCTTCTTCTGTTCACATCATCAAAAGCACTGAAGGGGCGGCAGGGGGCGTGTGTTGACAGTCATCACACATAGCCCGAGGTTTGATTGTGGATTAGGGGGCGGCAGGGTGCAGTGTGTTGACAGTCATCACACATAGCCCGAGGTTTGATTGTGGATTACTGTGCGCGCATGCGTGCTCGGGATCTCAGTCTGTCTCTCCGTCTCTCTGTCCTTGTCTATTTGTCTGTCTGTTTGTCCTTGACTGTCTGTCTGTCTGTATAGTGTGCACTACTTGTGCTCGAGAGATTTGCGAGGTTACTTATTTATCTTTATTACCTTTTTGACACATTGATCCCTGATACTTTCTTCCACACACGAACACATCCTTGGGGTTAACCAGTCCCTGCTTATTTCCTGTACTCCCCCCCCCCGTCTCTCTCTCTCTCTCTGTGTCTCTCTCTGCCTCTGTCTCTCTCTGTGTCTCTATCTCTGTCTCTCTCTGTCTCTCGATCCATCTCTCTCTCTCTCTCTCTCTCTCTCCTCTCTCTCTCTGTCTCTCTCTCTCTCTCTCTCTCTCTCTCTCTCTCTCTCTCTCTCTCTCTCTCTCTCAACTGTCTTCACTTCCACCTGCCCTTGCCTCTTGTCATTCTCATGCTGGCTACGATATGGGGAGCACTGCTTTGTGCAGTCTCTATGTGTGTTGCTTGTGCAATATGGGGAGCACTGCTTTGTGCAGTCTTCATGTGTGTTGTCTGTGCAATATGGGGAGCACTGCTTTGTGCAGTCTTCATTGTGTTGTCTGTGCAATATGGGGAGCACTGCTTTGTGCAGTCTTCATGTGTGTTGTCTGTGCAATATGGGGAGCACTGCTTTGTGCAGTCTCCATGTGTGTTGTCTGTGCAATATGGGGAGCACTGCTTTGTGCAGTCTCCATGTGTGTTGTCTGTGCAATATGGGGAGCACTGCTTTGTGCAGTATCCATGTGTGTTGTCTGTGCAATATGGGGAGCACTGCTTTGTGCAGTCTCCATGTGTGTTGTCTGTGCAATATGGGGAGCACTGCTTTGTGCAGTCTCCATGTGTGTTGTCTGTGCAATATGGGGAGCACTGCTTTGTGCAGTCTCCATGTGTGTTGTCTGTGCAATATGTGGAGCACTGCTTTGTGCAGTCTCCATGTGTGTTGTCTGTGCAATATGGGGAGCACTGCTTTGTGCAGTCTTCATGTGTGTTGTCTGTGCAATATGGGGAGCACTGCTTTGTGCAGTCTTCATGTGTGTTGTCTGTGCAATATGGGGAGCACTGCTTTGTGCAGTCTTCATGTGAGTTGTCTGTGCAATATGGGGAGCACTGCTTTGTGCAGTCTTCATGTGTGTTGTTTGTGCAATATGGGGAGCACTGCTTTGTGCAGTCTCCATGTGTGTTGTTTGTGCAATAGGGGGAGCAGTGCTTTGTGCAGTCTCCATGTGTGTTGTCTGTGCAATATGGGGAGCACTGCTTTGTGCAGTCTTCATGTGTGTTGTCTGTGCAATATGGGGAGCACTGCTTTGTGCAGTCTTCATGTGTGTTGTCTATGGAATATGGGGGGGCACTGCTTTGTGCAGTCTTCATGTGTGTTGTCTATGCAATATGGGGGGCACTGCTTTGTGCAGTCTCCATGTGTGTTGTCTGTGCAATATGGGGAGCACTGCTTTGTGCAGTCTTCATGTGTGTTGTCTGTGCAATATGGGGGGGCACTGCTTTGTGCAGTCTCCATGTGTGTTGTCTGTGCAATATGGGGAGCACTGCTTTGTGCAGTCTTCATGTGTGTTGTCTGTGCAATATGGGGAGCACTGCTTTGTGCAGTCTTCATGTGTGTTGTCTATGCAATATGGGGAGCACTGCTTTGTGCAGTCTTCATGTGTGTTGTTTGTGCAATATGGGGAGCACTGCTTTGTGCAGTCTCCATGTGTGTTGTTTGTGCAATATGGGGAGCAGTGCTTTGTGCGGTCTCCATGTGTGTTGTTTGTGCAATATGGGGAGCACTGCTTTGTGCAGTCTCCATGTGTGTTGTTTGTGCAATATGGGGAGCACTGCTTTGTGCAGTCTTCATGTGTGTTGTCTGTGCAATATGGGGAGCACTGCTTTGTGCAGTCTCCATGTGTGTTGTTTGTGCAATATAGGAAGCACTGCTTTGTGCAGTCTTCATGTGTGTTGTCTGTGCAATATGGGAGCACTGCTTTGTGCAGTCTTCATGTGTGTTGTCTGTGCAATATGGGGAGCACTGCTTTGTGCAGTCTCCATGTGTGTTGTCTGTGCAATATGGGGAGCACTGCTTTGTGCAGTCTTCATGTGTGTTGTTTGTGCAATATGGGGAGCACTGCTTTGTGCAGTCTCCATGTGTGTTGTCTGTGCAATATGGGGAGCACTGCTTTGTGCAGTCTCCATGTGTGTTGTCTGTGCAATATGGGGAGCACTGCTTTGTGCAGTCTTCATGTGTGTTGTTTGTGCAATATGGGGAGCAGTGCTTTGTGCAGTCTTCATGTGTGTTGTTTGTGCAATATGGGGAGCAGTGCTTTGTGCAGTCTTCATGTGTGTTGTCTGTGCAATATGGGGAGCAGTGCTTTGTGCAGTCTTCATGTGTGTTGTTTGTGCAATATGGGGAGCACTGCTTTGTGCAGTCTCCATGTGTGTTGTCTGTGCAATATGGGGAGCACGGCTTTGTGCAGTCTCCATGTGTGTTGTCTGTGCAATATGTGGAGCACTGCTTTGTGCAGTCTTCATGTATTTTGTGTGTGCAATATGGGGAGCACTGCTTTGTGCAGTCTTCATGTGTGTTGTTTGTGCTATATGGGGAGCACTGCTTTGTGCAGTCTCCATGTGTGTTGTCTGTGCAATATGGGGAGCACTGCTTTGTGCAGTATCCATGTGTGTTGTCTGTGCAATATGGGGAGCACGGCTTTGTGCAGTCTCCATGTGTGTTGTCTGTGCAATATGGGGAGCACTGCTTTGTGCAGTCTTCATGTGTTTTGTTTGTGCAATATGGGGAGCACTGCTTTGTGCAGTCTTCATGTGTGTTGTCTGTGCAATATGGGGAGCACTGCTTTGTGCAGTCTTCATGTGTGTTGTCTATGCAATATGGGGAGCACTGCTTTGTGCAGACTTCATGTGTTTTGTTTGTGCAATATGGGGAGCACTGCTTTGTGCAGTCTTCATGTGTGTTGTTTGTGCAATATGGGGAGCACTGCTTTGTGCAGTCTTCATGTGTGTTGTCTGTGCAATATGGGGGGCACTGCTTTGTGCAGTGTGCATGTGTGTTGTCTGTGCAATATGGGGAGCAGTGCTTTGTGCAGTCTCCATGTGTGTTGTCTATGCAATATGGGGAGCACTGCTTTGTGCAGTCTTCATGTGTGTTGTCTGTGCAATATGGGGAGCACTGCTTTGTGCAGTCTCCATGTGTGTTGTCTATGCAATATGGGGAGCACTGCTTTGTGCAGTCTTCATGTGTGTTGTCTGTGCAATATGGGGGGGCACTGCTTTGTGCAGTCTCCATGTGTGTTGTCTATGCAATATGGGGAGCACTGCTTTGTGCAGTCTTCATGTGTGTTGTCTGTGCAATATGGGGAGCACTGCTTTGTGCAGTCTTCATGTGTGTTGTTTATGCAATATGGGGAGCACTGCTTTGTGCAGTCTTCATGTGTGTTGTCTGTGCAATATCGGGAGCACTGCTTCCTTCCATAACGTGCATAAGACTACAAAGAATGTAGACTGAAGGCCAACTTCATGAAACAGCACCCAAATACGTTGTGCACCTGAGCTCAAATTAAAAAACACACACCAAATTTTGAAAATACTTCCTGAATCAAAGCTGAAAAGGGTCAGTGAATGCACAAGGATCCACAAGGGAAAGGACGCATCCAGCAGTGTTGGATTTATTCAGGAAAAAAAAAGCGGCATACTGATGCAGCCACTGTCCTGTTCTACACTAACGCCCCATCAGAGTTTGTTCACAGTTTGCCTTTATCCTGACTATTTCAGAGTGGTACGGCCAAAAGGTAAGAAAATTAATCACCACCACCAGCACCTCCACCCCCACCACCCAGCCACTTGCGCACGATCACCCATTTCGTCTCTCGCCATCTTGTCAGGTTTTTCTAGTTTTGCCCATGTCATGACCATGCACTTGAGGCTTTGGAATGAAAACTGCTGAAAATTGTTATCTCTTGCCTTCCCTTTCGTTTTCCCTGTAGGCGTGTCCTTCATTATCTGAGTATAGGAGGTACTACGAGGGTGTCAGAACACACACACACCACACACACACACACACACACACACACACACACACACACACACACACACACACACACACACACACACACACACACTGATAAAGCGAGCAAGCGCGCGTGCGTGCGAGAGAGAGAGAGAGAGAGAGAGAGAGAGAGAGAGAGAGAGAGAGAGAGAGAGAGAGAGAGAGAGAGAGAGAGAGAGAAACAGACGGACAGACAGACAGACAGACAGACAGAGCAAACTACAGAAAAGCCGACAGTGACAGTACAAAACCCACACAAAAAAACCGCTCGGTTTATTTTTCAAACCTCCCCCCCCCCTTCCCCCAAAACGTTGTAGGTCAACTGTACCCTCTGTACCCGACCTGACATTAGATACCAAAGATAAAAAGCCTGGCTAGCTTCTCTGATCAGGTGCGTGACTTTGGTTGATAGTGTCAATGGAATGGGGGAGACAATGGCATATGATCGGGTGTAGAGATGGGTCAGGGGTAGGTTCGAAGAGCGGGTTAGCAGTGATACGATCTTCTACAGCACTGTATTACACTGTATAACTGAAACACATGAACAGAAAAGTTGTCACAGAATTTTTCAACATTCACTGGCTAGTCACAGCCAAACAAAGCAGCGGTTCATGATCAGGCCTGAGTTGACACGACAGTGGGCCACTGCCGTGACACGCTGTGTCAGGTGCGTGTTTGGTGTATACATTGCTGTGTCAGGTGCGTGTTTGGTGTACACATTGCTGTGTCAGGTGCGTGTTTGTGTACACATTGCTGTGTCAGGTGCGTGTTTGGTGTATACATTGCTGTGCCAGGTGACGTGTTTGGTGTACACATTGCTGTGTCAGGTGCGTGTTTGGTGTACACATTGCTGTGTCAGGTGCGTGTTTGGTGTACACATTGCTGTGTCAGGTGCGTGTTTGGTGTATACATTGCTGTGTCAGGTGCGTGTTTGGTGTACACATTGCTGTGCTAGGTGCGTGCTTGGTGTATACGTTGTTGTGTCAGGTGCGTGTTTGGTGTACACACTGCTGTGTCAGGTGCGTGTTTGGTGTACACATTGCTGTTTCAGGTGACGTGTTTGGTGTACACATTGTTGTGTCTGGTGTACACATTGCTGTGTCAGGTGCGTGTTTGGTGTACACGTACAGGTCTGGTTCTGCTGGAGAGTCAGCAGTCTGTGTAACAAGGCTGAGACAGAACAGGCGAGCACCGTTGACCTTGGAAAGACATCTGCCTTCAGCTGACTGACCAGCTCTGTCAGTTTTGTTTCTGTGCACCGTGTCTGACAGGTGCCAGGCAAAATTGACAGAACAAACGGACAGGCAGCTCGCCCACACACTGCCCGTAGACACACCAGATTTACCATCATTGCGGGCGAATGGTGCTGAACATGGAGCTGTGATATACTCTTTATAAGCATAATAAAAGAACAGTATTCACGAATAGTACGTTTTCCGTATGAAGGTAAACTGTAAAAGTTGAACGCGTCAGGAAGGTGTACTCCATCCCCTATGGAATTCTGACCGCTGGACACAATTCGTAAGCAAGTTCTGTGGTAAACTAAGGTAAGGTAAGGTAATGTTGCTTATAGCCCAGCCGACCACAAAGGGCCATATAAGGGCTGCTGTTGTAAACTATTGCTGCTGACATCCAACTGAACAGGATGATTACTAGGGTCTGCATGCCCTTGTTTGATGTTTGGCTGGACTAACACCGTGCTTATCGCATCGAATGGCCTGCCACGTGGTTTGCTGTTTATCCTCATATCCACAGACATAACACTGACGTCATCGGCATACGTTGAGCCCATTGTCAGTTGAATATGTTCCTTTCGCAGAATGTTTGAAATCCATCGTAGTTACATTTTTAATGTAGCATCTTTGTGATAGGAAACATGTACAGAATCAAGATATCTATTTCTCTAGCAGGGTGGGAGTCGGTCGATCTTGATTCTGGCCTCTAGTTATTTGAAAAACTAATATTCTAGACAGGTTAAAGCATTAGCTCAAAAGGTGCCGTCTGCCCCGTAACTCGCCAGCTGTTTGTTTCACATAGTCTTAGAGCAACTTTGACACGCGAGAAACGCTTTGAAAACCCTTCCACCTGGTATGTAGCTAATATTGATGTCAAACTGGACTGGTCTTCATGTGCCCTACATGTTAGGTTTTATTCCTCAAGTAAGCCACCATTTACACAACAAAACGCAAAAAAAACGTAAAACCATGGCCGAAAAGCTGTCCAGAACATTCTGGAACTCGTCAGACTGACACCTTCTGGCAGCTAACCTGCTGCCACCTGCAGGGAACAACGTCGACCAGTCCTTGGACAGAAAATACTTGTTCATCTGGCGAGGTGCCAGGTGTCAGAAAAATCAAAGAACCACAGGTACTGCAGGTCAAAAGACACCCGGCATACTATGAGGAAAAGTGTCGAGCCTTTGGAGGGAGATCAGCTTGTGCACAGCATGTACCTGTTGATGGTTGAAACCCTCAGAGGGGTCTATGTCCTAGAGACGGACAATTCCTCAAAACCTGTGTCATTGCTATAGATGTCCCTACAGACAGACAATTCCTCAAAGCCTGTGTCATCACACTGTAGA
>CM031618.1:25502855-25505355 GCA_018398815.1 Conus ventricosus
ATGAACGCTGTTTTTCGTTTACTTCAAGTAGGCTACATTAGGCTTGTTCATGAACGCTGTTTTTCGTTTACTTCAAGTAGGCTACATTAGGCTTGTTCATGAACGCTGTTTTTCGTTTACTTCAAGTAGGCTACATTAGGCTTGTTCATGAACGCTGTTTTTCGTTTACTTCAAGTAGGCTACATTTGGCTTGTTCATGAACGCCGTTTTTCGTTTACTTCAAGTAGGCTACATTTGGCTTGTTCATGAACGCTGTTTTTCGTTTACTTCAAGTAGGCTACATTAGGCTTGTTCATGAACGCTGTTTTTCGTTTACTTCAAGTAGGCTACATTAGGCTTGTTCATGAACGCTGTTTTTCGTTTACTTCAAGTAGGCTACATTTGGCTTGTTCATGAACGCTGTTTTTCGTTTACTTCAAGTAGGCTACATTAGGCTTGTTCATGAACGCTGTTTTTCGTTTACTTCAAGTAGGCTACATTAGGCTTGTTCATGAACGCTGTTTTTCGTTTACTTCAAGTAGGCTACATTAGGCTTGTTCATGAACGCTGTTTTTCGTTTACTTCAAGTAGGCTACATATTAGGCTTGTTCATGAACGCTGTTTTTCGTTTACTTCAAGTAGGCTACATTAGGCTTGTTCATGAACGCTGTTTTTCGTTTACTTCAAGTAGGCTACATTTGGCTTGTTCATGAACGCTGTTTTTCGTTTACTTCAAGTAGGCTACATTAGGCTTGTTCATGAACGCTGTTTTTCGTTTACTTCAAGTAGGCTACATTAGGCTTGTTCATGAACGCTGTTTTTCGTTTACTTCAAGTAGGCTACATTAGGCTTGTTCATGAACGCTGTTTTTCGTTTACTTCAAGTAGGCTACATTAGGCTTGTTCATGAACGCTTGTTTTTCGTTTACTTCAAGTAGGCTACATTAGGCTTCAAGTAGGCTACATTAGGCTTCAAGTAGGCTACATTAGGCTTCAGGTAGGCTACATTAGGCTTCAAGTAGGCTACATTAGGCTTCAAGTAGGCTACATTAGGCTTCAAGTAGGCTGCATTAGGCTTCAAGTAGGCTACATTAGGCTTCAGGTAGGCTACATTAGGCTTCAAGTAGGCTACATTAGGCTTCAAGTAGGCTACATTAGGCTTCAAGTAGGCTACATTAGTCTGCAGCTGTCGGCCACTATCAGCACCACGGTCACTGCTGACAGTCGTTATGAACATTGAATTCAGACAAGCGCCGTGGCGAAGTGGTTAGCGTCGCGGACTCCCGGCTGGGAGGTCGTGGGTTCGAATCCCATCAGAGTCATGTGGGTTTTTCTGCCCCGACCGGCTCCTACCCAGAGTTGAGTTTACTGCGGACTCAGTTGGGAAGACTGGGACCACACAGTTCGAGTTTCATCCACTTAATGGATGTTTTCTAAGAGTGTTGTTCAAATTTCCTGACCAACACTGCAGGTGCCTGTATCTCTCGGGCCTGGTTGACGCCGGGATATATTATGAAAGGAAGCGTAGAGCACAGTGTAGTCTGAGACCGGAATGATATTCCGTAGCATCATCTTAATCATCCTCATTCTCATCGATCAGCATTTTAAAAAAAATGTCTCAAATTTTGTGGCCCTTCATGCCCTGCTCTCATGGTGACCTCAATTCCGATGTCCTCTCCACGTCTGTGGTCTTGGGTTGGTTCCATCGGGTCACCGGTATCGGCGAGTCCATGGGGGCTGTCGCTGGACGGACGTGGTGGCGCCCTCCGGAGGGAGAGCCCACTCACGCCGGCTCCGCGACTAAGCAATTATTGTCGTCAGTAGGGGGCTTACTAGGTGGTGTCCTGCGTATGTTAGCTCAGAACAGGCGCCACTGAACACCACTAAAGTGACTCGGCAACAGTGCAGTGTCTCCTCCGGTGGGTTGCCTCTTGACGACTTGACATTGACTGCTACCTGTGGATTGCCGGTGCCGGGGCTGCGGCGGGGCCGACCGGGCTGTGGCTGTGGACGGGATGTCGGAATGAGCGGCGTGGGTGCACTGCCTCTGAAGTGGCGCAGAGGTTGGGACAGCAAAAAACAAAACAAACAAAAAAACAACAACATTGAATTCAGAACGCTTAGTCTCTCTCTCTCTCTCTCTCTCTCTCTCTCTCTCTCTCTCTCTCTCTCTCTGTCTGTCTCGTTTCCGGACATCGCATGGAAATCTCAGATCGAAGGTCAAGGACGATGCATGCTTGGCAGTAGGCCCAGTGCCCTCTACGTGGTGCCACTCGCTCACGCTGGCTCCGTGACAAAGGGTCTGCACCTGCCTGCTCAGTGCCAGCTCCGTGACAAAGGGTCTGCACCTGCCTGCTCAGTGCCAGCTCCGTGACAAAGGGTCTGCACCTGCCTGCTCAGTGCCAGCTCCGTGACAAAGGGTCTGCACCTGCCTGCTCAGTGCCAGCTCCGTGACAAAGGGTCTGCATCTGCCTACTCAGTGCCAGCTCCGTGACAAAGGGTCTGCACCTGCCTGCTCAGTG
>CM031618.1:25507855-25522855 GCA_018398815.1 Conus ventricosus
GAGGTGCAGACAGGCAGTCACTTACACACTGAGGAAGCTGGGTGTGAAAGGAATACCTGCGTACAACCTTGTGCTGCTGTCTTTACCACCAGTAGGGTCAGTTCACTTTGAACTTTGAACTTAGTCATCGGAGCGAAGGTGTCAGATGTTCCAGGCCAGGCTAATGGCCAGTCTCGATCCTAGTTGGACCCAGTCTACTCCAAAGCAGAATCGATGGTCTTTAGATTAGAGTAGGGCGAAGCCCGAGAGAGGACGAAGGACGAATGAACGAAGGCCGTTAGGCCAAGTCGTGCTCACACATTTCTGAGTTTTGGCGTTGACTTTTTTTCCTGTTGACTTTTTTTCCTACAATCGTCAGATGTTCCAGGCCAGGCTAATGGCCAGTCTCGATCCTAGTTGTCCTGTAAAGCCTCAAGAGCCAGGCAACTTGCCAAAAGGTGTGATAAAGGGATTGGGTCGTTCGCTCGTTGTGTTCTCACAGTGAGAAACATGGAGGTGTGGTCTGGGCTGCCATTTCATGGGTGTTATTAACAGGGTCTTATGACATGAACTATCACAACGACTCTGCAGTGAACTGCAAGGATTTACTACGCGGCAAAAAGTGTGCATGAGTCACTTGTCGGAACGACTTCATGACGATTGTCATCCGGGAAATGTGCATCCCCCCCCCCCCCCCTCTCTCTCTCTCTCTCTCTTTCAAACCAAGGAATGTGGAACTGTAGCAACTAATGTAAAACATCTCTCTCTCTCTCTCCTCTCTTCTCTCTCTCTCTCTCTCTCTCTTCTCCTCTCTCTCTCTCTTTCTCTCTCCTCTCTCTCTCTCTCTCTCTCTCTCTCTCTCTTTCCTCTCTCTCTCTCTCTCTCTCTCTCTCACTCCTCTCTCTCTCTCTCTCTCCTCTCTCTCTCCTCCCTCTCTCTCCCTCTCTCTCTTTCTAGACTTAGAACTAATTAAAAATCTCTCTTCTCTCTCCTTCTCTCTCTCTCTCTCTCTCCCTCTCTCTCCTTCTCTCACTTCCTCCTCTCTCTCTCTTCTCTCTTTCAGATCCATATGTAACTGTAATATGTTAAACATCTCTCTCTCTCTCTTCTCTCTCTCTCCCCTCTCTCTCTCTCTCCTCAAACTGTAGCAACTAATGAAAACATCTCTCTCTCTCTCTCTCTCTCTCCTCTCTCTCTCTCTCTCTCTCTCTCTCACTCTCTCTCTCTCTCTCTCTTTCTCTCAAACTGTAGCAACTAATGCAAAACATCTCTCTCTCTCTCTCTCTCTCTCTCTCTCTCTCTCTCTCTCTCTCTCTCTCAAACTGTAGCAACTAATATAAAACATCTCTCTCCCTCATACCAAGGAATGTGGAACACTAGCAACTAATGTCTGCAAGGGCACATTACAATAAGCCTCCCATGTCACACACCTCCCCCCGTTCCCTGCGTTACCCCGCTCCCACCCTCTCACATACAAATTCCTCTCTCTCTCTCTCTCTCTCTCTCTCTCTCTCTCCACACACACACACACACACACACACACACACACGCACGCACGCACGCACGCACACACACATACACACACGCGCACGCAGGCATGCACGCACATACGCACGCACGCACGCACTCTCTCTCTCTCTCTCTCTCTCTCTCTCTCTCTCTCTCTCTCTCTCACACACACACACACACACACACACACACACACACACACACGTACACACACACACACACACACAACACACACACACACACACACACACACACACACACACACACACACACACACACACACTCACGCGCGCGCGCGCGTACAGTGGCCAGGAGCACTGGTTGCCTTTAAACAACATATCAAAACAGATATAATAAGAACTGTTTTACAGTTGTGACACGTGGTACTGGGCCACTAGGCCCCGTTTGTATCTGTCTGTCTGCCTGTCTGTTGGCTCCTTCGTCTTTCAGTGTGCCAGTGTCTTTCTCCACATCTCTCTTTCAGTCTGGTAGCAAAGGGGGGTTTGACAAGGTAGTCATGCTGCTGGCGTTAGGAATGGAATGTATGGCTGAATATTTATCTTCGCCGTTGCTGTCTCTGACTGTCAGTCTGCAGTTGTGTGTGTGTGTGTGTGTGTGTGTGTGTGTGTGTGTGTGTGTGTGTGTGTGTGTGTGTGTGTGTGTGTGTGTGTGCGTGCGTGCGTCTCTCTCTCTCTCTCTCTCTCTCTCTCTCTCTCTCTCTCTCTCTCTCTCTCTCTCTCTAACTCTAACTCTCTCTCTCTCTGCCTGTCAGTGTCACTCGGTTTCACCTTCCGGCTTTCCCGCTTATTTGCATATTCACTGGCAGGCGTTGTCACGATTTGCTCTTGTACTGACTGTGTACTTTACACATCAATACTTTGAAAAATGACCTGATATTATTTCATCAAGCGGAGAGAGAACTCGAACGCTGAAAAACGAAACGATGATAATGACTAATTGGAACAAGTTTACAGAGTCAACAGAAAGGAAGTCCGACGCAGATATGCTGATATCTATAAATAACTTATGAGAGAGACGGAAACTTCGGTCTGTAACTGATAGGTGATTCAGCTTCCTTCACTGTGAATTGCACATGACCTTCGTACAAACAAGATGCATGTTTTCTCTTAGGGCTAGAGTTCAGAGCAGAAACTCTTTTCTCATCATATAGGCTGCTACCGTCTTAATTATTATTATCATCATCATCACTATCATTATTATTATTATCATTATTATTATTATTATTATTATTTTGTTCCTGTAGAGAAAGAGTGGCCCTGCATGGTCAGAGAATGACGTCAGTACTCTCTCACAACTCGCCCGAAACTCGGCGTTTTGAGAACATGAGTTGACTTGAAACATGATAACACGGGATGCCTGTTAGTATTGTTTTCCTTCATCGCCTCGCCCGACACAGTCCAAGGTGTGAGGGAAAGCCCACAAATCAGCTCCTCCCAACCCCCATCTCTTCCTCTCTCTTCCTCCCAACCCCCATTCTCTTCCTCTCTCTTCCTCCCAACCCTCTTCTCTTCCTCTCTCTTCCTCCCAACCCTCTTCTCTTCCTCTCTCTTCCCTTCCCAACCCTCTTCTCTTCCTCTCTCTTCCTCCCAACCCTCTTCTCTTCCTCTCTCTTCCTCCCAACCCATCTCTCTCTTCCTCTCTCTCTTCCTCCCAACCCCCATCTCTTCCTCTCTCTTCCTCCCAACCCTCTTCTCTTCCTCTCTCTTCCTCCCAACCCCAATCTCTTCCTCTCTCTTCCTCCCAACCCTCTTCTCTTCCTCTCTCTTCCTCCCAACCCCAATCTCTTCCTCTCTCTTCCTCCCAACCCTCTTCTCTTCCTCTCTCTTCCTCCCAACCCCCATCTCTTCCTCTCTCTTCCTCCCAACCCTCTTCTCTTCCTCTCTCTTCCTCCCAACCCCCATCTCTTCCTCTCTCTTCCTCCCAACCCTCTTCTCTTCCTCTCTCTTCCTCCCAACCCCCATCTCTTCCTCTCTCTTCCTCCCAACCCTCTTCTCTTCCTCTCTCTTCCTCCCACGCCATTCTTTGCAGCTCCCCGAGCATAGCCACACCCACATTCGTCTTGGACAGCCAGCCCCCAGCAGTCCGCAGGGAGCAGCCCGATATTAGGCTGTTAGAAGGTAACCCAACGAAGGAGACACTGCACTGCTGTCGGGTCACTTCTGTGATGGTTCAGCGGTGATCGTTCTCATCCAACATGCCAACATGCGCGTGATATCACCCATGTACTAAGCCCGCTACCAATACGATGATTGCTTGGTCGCAGAGCCGGCAACTACAAGAGCGACCCATCAGGTCATCACAATGACCAGTCCTTCCAGCCTCATAATTCTCTCCCCCCCCCCCCCCCCCCCCCCCCATGAACTTGCCGACACTGACGAAACTTTGATGTCGAACTGACCAGGACATGGCTGTGGAGAAGGCCTCTTGAGAACAGGACATGCCACTGAATGGCACACTGTTATTTTTCCAGTTCATTAACAGCTAATGAGAATGACGATGTCATCAAGATGACGCAATGGCCGGGTCATCATTTTTTTGGCTTTAGAGCAGGTATACACTACGTGTCAGGGCTGTACGTTACGACTGATCCGTTCATTCTGTATCCTGTACGTTTCGACTGATCCGTTCATTCTGTATCCTGTACGTTTCGACTGATACGTTCATTATGTATCCTGTACGCTTCGACTGATCGTTCATTGTGTATCCTGTACGCTTTGACTGATCGTTCATTCTGTATCCTGTACGCTTCGACTAATCGTTCATTCTGTATCCTGTACGTTACGACTGATGTGTTCATTCTGTATCCTGTACGTTACGACTGATCGTTCATTCTGTATCCTGTACGTTACGACTGATCTGTTCATTCTGTATCCTGTACGTTACGACTGATCCGTTCATTCTGTATCCTGTACGTTACGACTGATGTGTTCATTCTGTATCCTGTACGTTACGACTGATCGTTCATTCTGTATCCTGTACGTTACGACTGATCGTTCATTCTGTATCGTGTACGTTTCGACTGATCGCTCATTCTGTATCCTGTACGTTACGACTGATCGTTCATTCTGTATCCTGTACGTTACGACTGATCCGTTCATTCTGTATCCTGTACGTTACGACTGATCGTTCATTCTGTATCCTGAAGTACAGAGGCCTGTGAGGAGGCGATGTTAATTTAATAGCAGGCTTACTACGTCGACAGAAGACTCTAACACTCTCTCTTCCACTATATTACACTGCTCCCGTAGATCGTCTTTGTGTAAATCGATGAGAAGCAGAACAGCAGTCCACGGACAATAAATCACTTCGTATGATTATAATATATTTCTCTATAATATTATTATTATTATTATTATTATTATTATTATTATTATTATTATTATTATTTATTAATATTATTATTATCATCATCATCATTATTACTATTATCATTATTGTTATCATTAATATTATTATCATTATTTTCAAATACGCCGCAAATAGTCCAGCAGCGACGATCCCTTGTTTTCCCGGTATGTTCTTCATAGGCATATGTTGTATGTATAATATAAAGACTCGTGTGTTTAGAATTCGGTGTTGCTAGTTACTTTCCGCGTCATGTCTTTTAAAAGTTACCCTTCGCATCATGTCTTTTAAAAGTTACCCTTCGCGTCATGTCTTTTAAAAGTTACCCTTCGCATCATGTCTTTTAAAAGTTACCCTTCGCGTCATGTCTTTTTAAAGTTACCCTTCGCGTCATGTCTTTTTAAAGTTACCCTTCGCGTCATGTCTTTTAAAAGTTACCTTTCGCGTCATGTCTTTTTAAAGTTACCCTTCGCATCATGTCTTTCAAAAGTTACCCTTCGCGTCATGTCTTTTTAAAGTTACCCTTCGCGTCATGTCTTTTAAAAGTTACCCTTCGCATCATGTCTTTTAAAAGTTACCCTTCGCGTTATGTCTTTTAAAGTTACCCTTCGCATCATGTCTTTTTAAAGTTACCCATCGCATCATGTCTTTTAAAGTTACCTTTCGCGTCATGTCTTTTTAAAGTTACCCTTCGCATCATGTCTTTTAAAGTTACCCTTCGCGTCATGTCTTTTAAAGTTGCCCTTCGCGTCATGTCTTTTAAAGTTACCCTTCGCGTTATGTCTTTTGAAAATTACCCTTCGTATCATGTCTTTTAAAGTTAACCTTCACATCATGTCTTTTAAAGTTAACCTTCGCATCATGTCTTTTAAAGTTACCCTTCGCATCATGTCTTTCAAAAGTTACCCTTCGCATCATGTCTTTTAAAGTTAACCTTCCCATCATGTCTTTTAAAAGTTACCCTTTGCATCATGTCTTTTAAAAGTTACCCTTCGCATCATGACTTCTAAAGTTACCCTTCGCATCATGACTTTTAAAGTTACCCTTCGCATCATGTCTTTTAAAGTTACCCTTCGCATCATTCTTTTGAAAGTTACCCTTCGCATCATGTCTTTTAAAGTTACCCTTCGCATCATGTCTTTTAAAAGTTACCCTTCGCGTCATTCTTTTGAAAGTTACCCTTCGCATCATGTCTTTTAAAAGTTACCCTTCGCATCACGACTTTTGAAAGTTTTTTTTTGTTTTGTTTTTGTTTTTGCTGTCCCAACCTCTGCGCCACTTCAGAGGCAGTGCACCCACGCCGCTCATTCCGACACCCCATCCACAGCCATAGCCCGGCAGGTCCGCCGCAGCCCCGGCACCGGCAATCCACAGGGAGCAGTCAATGTCAAGTCGTCAAGAGGCAACCCACCGGAGGAGACACTGCACTGCTGCCGAGTCACTTCGGTGGTGTTCAGTGGCGCCTGTTCTGATCTAACATACGCAGGACGCCCCCTAGTAAGCCCCCTACTGACGACAATAATTGCTTAGTCGCGGAGCCGGCGTGAGTGAGCTCTCCCTCCGGAGGGCGCCACCACGTCCGTCCAACGACAGCCCCCATGGACTCGCCGATAACGGTGACCCCGACGGAACCAAACCAAGGCGTGGAGAGGACATCGAAATTGAGGTCACCATGAGAGCAGGGCATGAAGGGCCACAGAATTTGAGACATCTTTTCTTTTTTTAATGCTGATCGATGAGAATGAGGATGATTAAGATGATGCTACGGATTTCCATTTTGGTCTGAGACTACATGACAGGGCTGTACTCTACGCTTCCTTTCATAATATATCCCGGCGTCAACCAGGCCCGAGAGATACAGGCACCTGCAGTGTTGGTCAGGAAATTTGAGCAACACTCTCAGAAACGCATCCATTAAGTGGATGAAACTCGACTGTGTGGTCCCAGTCTTCCCAACTGAGTCCGCAGCAAACTCAACTCTGGGTAGGAGCCGGTCGGGGCAGAAAAACCCACATGACTCGGATGGGATTCGAACCTACGACCTCCCATCCACTTCGCCACGGCGGCTGGTATTACTTTTGAAAGTTACCCTTCGCATCATGTCTTTTAAAAGTTGCCCTTCGCATCATTCTTTTAAAAGTTACACTTCGCATCACGACTTTTGAAAGTTACCCTTCGCATCATGTCTTTTAAAGTTACCCTTCGCATCATGACTTTTGAAAGTTACCCTTCGCATCATGTCTTTTAACAGTTACCCTTCGCATCACGACTTTTAAAGTTACCCTTCGCATCATGACTTTTGAAAGTTACCCTTCGCATCACGACTTTTAAAGTTACCCTTCGCATCATGACTTTTGAAAGTTACCCTTCGCATCATGTCTTTTAAAGTTACCCTTCGCATCATGTCTTTTAAAAGTTACCGTTCACATCATTCTTTTAAAAGTTACCCTTCGCGTCATCATTCTTTTAAAAGTTATCCTACGCATCATTCTTTTAAAAGTTACCCTTCGCATCATGTCTTTTTAAAGTTACCCTTCGCATCATATCTTTTAAAAGTTACCCTTCGCATCATTCTTTTAAAAGTTACCCTTCGCATCATTCTTTTAAAAGTTACCCTTCGCATCATGACTTTTAAAAGTTACCCTTCGCATCATGACTTTTTAAGCTAAGGGTCGGATGACCCAAATAATAAAATTCGCTTTCCTGTCAATTCATCCTTAGAAATAAAGTTCAACATCATGATCATGATCACAATGTCCTCATTATCCACGGCATCCTCTCTCTCTCTCTCTCTCTCTCTCTCTCTCTCTCTCTCTTCTTCTTCTTCTTCTTCTTTGGGTCTTTGTATAACCGAACACTAGAAGACAAGTAATACATATCCGCGCGCGCGCGCGCGCACACACACACACACACACACACACACACACTCACACACACACACACACACACACACACACACACACACACACGCACGCACGCGTGCGCACGCACGCACGCACACACACACACACACACACACACACACACACACACACACACACACACACACACACACACACATTGTTTCTACTTGCTACAGGGAAATAAAGATTTACACCTTCATTGTCATCCTGCTCTGCACCATCACCACCATCATCATCTCTATTCGTGTCGCCTGCAGGGATTTTGGTTCGTTTCGCTTCTTGCCGCGATCAATAAACCCCCCGCTGTTTACCACGTCATCGGGGCAAAAGAAAGTAAAAGCAGCGCCGGTAACGAACTCTTTTGCCGCGTGTTTTCCAGGCTGCTGAAAATGGGCAGTGATCCTATTGCCTGGGTGCCAAGCTTACGTGTCGACCGAACGGGCCACAGGAACGCCATGATTGATACGATGGGATCTACCAGTCGGCTGCTGGGGTTTAGTGGTTAAACACCAGCTTATTGGGGGAATCATTCAGATGGTATAAATTTTGTAAACCCTCATCCGCCCTCTTCTCCCACCCTCCAGCCATTTTCTCTGTCTGTTTGTTTGTCTGTCTGTCTGTTTGTCTGTCTGTCTATCTGTCTGTCTGTCTCTCTGTATGACTGGTGTGTGTGTGTGTGTGTGTGTGTGTGTGTGTGTGTGTGTGTGTGTGTGTGTGTGCGCGCGCGTGCCGATGAAGAGAGGAGAGAGAGAGAGAGAGAGAGAGAGAGAGAGAGAGAGAGAGAGGAGAGAGAGATGTAGGCCTACTTTGTATCTTCACTCAGGGCAGAGACTGAATGCATGGTAAACAGCAGAGCATCGGGGCCCGTGCAGAAACCAACCACAAATGCAATAGATGTGCATCCAAAGGCCACAAACCAACCACAAATGCAATAGATGTGCACCCAAAGGCCACAAACCAACCACAAATGCAATAGATGTGCACCCAAAGGCCAGGACTGCGAGGCGACAGTTTGCTCCGCGACAATCAGTGGCCAGTCAATACCAACAGCTGCTGGATACGCTCATGCATTCCAATACATGACTGTGACACACACTGCCACCACACACCACCGCCAACACCACAACCACCACCACTACCACCACCACCACTACTACCACCACCTCAAGCATTAAAGTGTCCCCTTTGTATAGAGGTAGTGATCGTTATGTAGATCGTGACAGATCAGCACTTTTTTGGGTTTTTTTTACGTTGTCAATGTATTGCAGAGGTCGTTCAGTGGCAGATTAACGTACTGTTGGCCGGAGGCCCTAAAGGACAGGATATACCCGCAGACTGAAGTGTTGCCGGAGGCCCTAAAGGACAGGATATACCCGCAGACTGAAGTGTTGCCGGAGGCCCTAAAGGACAGGATATACCCGCAGACTGAAGTGTTGCCGGAGGCCCTAAAGGACAGGATATACCCGCAGACTGAAGTGTTGCCGGAGGCCCTAAAGGACAGGATATACCCGCAGACTGAAGTGTTGCTGGAAGCCCTTAAGGACAGGATATACCCGCAGACTGAAGTGCTGCCGGAAGCCCTTAAGGACAGGATATACCCGCAGACTGAAGTGCTGCCGGAAGCCCTTAAGGACAGGATATACCCGCAGACTGAAGTGCTGCCGGAAGCCCTTAAGGACAGGATATACCCGCAGACTGAAGTGCTACCGGAAGCCCTAAAGGATAGGATATACCCGCAGACTGAAGTGCTGCCGGAAGCCCTAAAGGATAGGATATACCCGCAGACTGAAGTGCTGCCGGAAGCCCTAAAGGATAGGATATACCTGCAGACTGAAGTGTTGCCGGAGGCCCTTACAGACAGGATATACCCGCAGACTGAAGTGTTGCTGGAGGCCCTTAAGGGCAGGATATACCCGCAAACTGAAGTCTGCATACTTTGTGGCAGTTGTCGTTGGCGATAGTGAGCCTGGTTCCGTGTAGGGGCTGTCGACTGTCGCTCTCTCTGCTCTGGTTCCTTGTGAATTAGGTTCACTTTCAGGTGTTGGTCGGCCGATGATGGGCGTCGGTTTTCTTCGCCTCTATTCCCCTCAAGAGGCCTGTCTTCAGGGCCACCAGGCGGCCTTCTTCACGCTCGGGTGGCGATGGTCCTGTGCCGCGTGAGGCCACCTCAAAGAGGGAGCAGAACGAAAGTCACTGGAGCGCTGCATGAGACCCTTGTATTCTGTGGTCCACGAAGACTACGGCCCAGAGAGCAATTTTTGAGCCCAACCCCCATGCCCCCACCAAAGCATGGTATCCCAGGCCACGGTAATCGTAGTCAGGCAGCACTCCATCGCCGATCGCCCCACATCTCTAGGAGCCGTCCCCCGGCAACACAGGCTATACCCGTCGTCACCCATACGGCTGGAAGGTTCGCTGCGCCGCTTGACACTGACCTTTCACATCAGTGCCCCTCAAAGAAGAGCTGCCACCTCTCCCTTGGTGTTCGCTGCTATGCCACCTAGCAGGCAACGACTATTGCTGAGCAGCCACTGGTGACTTTAACATCAGTGATGAGCTTAACGCTTCATGTTCTTCTTTTGCGCAAATATGCAACAAATGATTTTCCCCATAGATGAACTGTTCGAGTTTCCTGCTCACTCTGTAGCCTAGTTGTTCACACTAGTAGTTTGTGCTGGAACGAGTCGGACAAAGGTTGTTAAAATCTTTCAAAATACAGCTGTCTTTCCTCATTTTATTCATGAAGTGAGAGGATGGCTTCCAACAAGATGAAATGAAAGGCGTGTCTGAGGAGAGTAGATGTTGAAACAAGGAGCTCCGGGTTACGTGGAATCTCGGGGGAACTTGGAGGAGAATGAAATAACAGGCATGTCTGCGGAGTGTGACAGTTATAACAGGCAGCTCTGGGAGATATGGTGGAATCGTGGTACACTGGGTACAGAACTGGGTTAATCCCTCGCCAGTTATTGAACTTTTCTTTCTGCCAGTACCCAACATGAAGTGTGGGCGGGGGAGTGGGGGGATGTCAACACTGGGCTTCGTGCTAAATGTTAAACATGCACTGGTTTGTCTCCCATCACGAGGGGCGACCACTCTTCAAGCCGGAGAAGACTCACAGTGATGAGTAGAAATATCTGATATTTTGCCTGCTGTTGTAGTTGTTTCTCACGCTTGTCCTGATCGTTCATAGAAATGACCCTGGAGGGAGAGGGGTGAAGGTGGGGGACGAAGGACTATAACGATCTGAGGTTTTCTCAGCTCATATAATATACAGCCATTTCTCTCTGTTTTAATGGCAGCTTCACGAACCTATTCGCTGTAATATTTAAACGGTGGTTGTTTAGACAGCCATGTTGGGAACAGCGGAATATTCTCATGTTGAACATAGCTGGTCAGTTCCCGGAAAAAGGGTGGCTCTGCGTTGTGAACAATTCATAGGTTAATCTTGACCGGATCCCTGATGAACTGGATTCAGGAAAACCTCATTATGATGAGTATGAGAGGACCTCCCTATCTTCATCCTCCTATGATTCTGTGGGGTAGGGTATATTTCCGCTTGTCCGAATTGGGGACACCGAAGTTTTGTTCATTTGTCTTTTTTTTTGGTGAACTACAACCACCTCACGTCGATGAATAAATGTGGCGTGTGCATAGGACTGGTCACTAACTTGACTGGGTTCAAAATTTGTATGGCAGCACTCAGCATTGTATGGCAGCACTCAGCATTGTATGACAGCACTCAGCATTGTATGGCAGAACTCAACATTGTACGGCAGCACTCAGCATTGTATGGCAGAACTCAACATTGTATGGCAGAACTCAACATTGTATGGCAGAACTCAACATTGTATGGCAGAACTCAACATTGTATGGCAGAACTCAACATTGTATAGCAGCACTCAACATTGTACGGCAGCACTCAGCATTGTATAGCAGCACTCAACATTGTACGGCAGCACTCAACATTGTATGACAGCACTCAGCATTGTATGGCAGCACTCAGCATTGTATGGCAGCACTCAGCATTGTATAGCAGCACTCAGCATTTTTTGGCGGTGCTTTTATGGCGGCATGCACTTCAGTCTGAATGATAATTGCGATCACTTCCAGGCTGAAATACGCCCCTAGGTGTTCAAAACCTAAAGGAATCAGACCATGGTTGTAAACTGTCTCCGAATTTTTTCTTTAGTCTTTTCATAAGAATGAAAATGTTTCAGTTTCGTGGTCAAAAGACTTCAATTTATTTTCTCTCAACCGAGATGTGCCTTTTACTTCTTCGTAGGGATTGGGTTCTCTTCAACATCGTCGTCCTGCGTGAGTGCCGAGCTGTCATAATTTCAGAGGTGTGTGACACACTGAAGAAAAGAAAATAATGATTCTGAAAGAAGAACACTTTGCTTTGTGTTCCTTGTCATCTACTGATGAGGAACTGGTCGTGTACCAGTCATGTGGTCAGGAAGCCCTCCAGTGAAAGAAAGTCTGCACACCCGCCTGGTAAACTTGTTCCCCTGGCGTATTGTGGGGAACAACTATTGAACAGAATTGGGACTGGTTACAAGCACTTGTTCCCCTGGCGTATTGTGGGGAACAACTATTTAACAGAATTGGGACTGGTTACAAGCTCTTGGTGGAGTCTCCGGGTTCTTCTGTCTCGTCTGGTTTAGAACTGAGACCTGTTCAGATTGTTGCTGTCTGCAATATTACTGTCAATCCTGTACTGTAATGAGACAGTTATCAGTGCACTCTTCTTTCCTCCACAGGTTCCCACTTCAACGAGTTTGGCATAGATGTCATTTAGTCCGGCGTACCGTCTGTAGGCCTATGTAGCTGTTGAAGACGGAAAGAATGCTCTGTATCGCTCGTGCTCTAATGCCGCCATGTCTTTTGGGCAGGTTGGGTCCCACACTGTGGTGGCATACTCTAGGACAGGTTGTACATTTTCCCGGGGCCAAGCCCTTAGTTCTGTTTCCCGGTTCTCTGTGACCTCAGTGTGTCTTGTCCAGCTGATGATCACACCGAGGTAAGTAAGTAATGTTGTTTATAGCCCAGCTGACCGCAAAGGGCCACATCAAGGCTGTCACCACGTTGCTGTCAACTCACAAGTAAGAAAACAAAAAACAACAAACAAACATCCACAAAAAAATAATTCACGCATCTCTTTAAAAGACAACTTCTAAAAACACACCGGAAATTTTGTTAAGAATCTTTCCTCCGTAAAGTCCTAGATCAGATGAAAAATGTTAATTTTTTTCTTCTTCATAAATTCAAAGACCACATCAGGTGGGGAATATCTGGACCAGATTTTCATGGAGTCTGCTATAAAATGCTTATGTCTCACATCATGCCAGTCCCAACACTCTAAAAGAATATGTTTCACTGTGAGTGGTACATGACATGGAATGCAACACAGAGCTTCTTCACCTTTTAAAAGATAAGAATGGGTGTAGAGAGAGTGGCCTGTGTGCAAACGACACAAGACTGTTTCTTCTTGACGGCTCACTCCGAGGGACTTGCTGGATCGTGTCAGTGGTGTCCGTTGCTGGTCTATGGAGGCTGTTCTCTTTTTATTTCCTTTTCACTTTACACGAGCCTTTCATGTCTGTCCTTCAGCTGCGGCATGTTTAATCCTTTTTTTTTTCTTTTCCAGTTTTTACCGTTATTGAAGAAATTTTAAAGTCTTTTCTTCTTCTTTGTGTGTGTGTGTGTGTGTGTGTGTGTGTGTGTGTGTGTGTGTGTGTCAATACGAGTGCATTGTAAGTGCTGGGACTGAGTTATGGTATTGACAGTCCTGTTCTGTCAGTGTGCCTGTGAATTGTCACGTCAGTTGTTTTTTCTCCTGTATTGCGTGTCCTGGGCGTCTCTCCATCTCCCTACCTCCTTCCCCTGTGCACACACACACACACACACACACACACACACACACACACGCACACTTTATAGCGGCTGTGATAAGGGTGTGCCCCTTGTCAGCGGGAAGTGTCGCTCAACGTTGGAAGAGTTTTCCTATACGTCTTTTGGGCCACTTTTCTAACAAAAGTGATTTTAGTGTAATGGACGACTAAAGTCAAGTGTGGCAGTATCTGCTCTCTGTGAAACACTACACAGTAGTGTGCAAAGCCGCCTGGTACTAGTAGCCATACGGACGGTCTTACATTTTCACCTCAGTATGGCTAGCTGGGGCCCAAATCATTTCTCTCTCTCTCTCTCTGTCTCTGTCTGTCTGTCTGTCTGTCTGTCTCTCTCTCTCTCTCTCTCTCTAACACCCCCCCCCCCCCCCCCCGTCTCTCTCTCAATCGAACAAAAAGCTGTTCTTGTTTTAAAAAGTTTCTCTCAAGACTAATCGTTCTTTTCGCTGAGTTCTCGTGTGTATTCATTGGGGGCATTTTTTTCCCAACTCTCTTGCATTCGATCTATCGTTTCTACTGGGTGATAAGAGTGATCGGCATAATCGGTGAGGCAATGTAAGCAGTTCTCTTCATTTGAAGCCAACACGGTGAGTGCTCCAAGCTTCTTTGTTTATCAAATGTGTGTTGTGTGTGTGTGTGTGTGTGTGTGTGTGTGTGTGTGTGTTGTGTGTGTGCGCGCGCGCGCGCGCGTGTGCATCTGTGTGTGTGTGTGTGTGTGTGTTTAACCTCCACGCTCACTCTTGTTCTGGGATCAGCCCGCCCGCGCGAGAATATTGATTGTCTGATTGACGTCACTAATTGACCCTCCAAACCATGTAATGAACCTGAAATGTGTCCCCCTGCATTTAAGTAGTTGTCAGCAGCTCCATATCCAGCGGCTGTTCTGCTAAGTCTGTTCTTTTATCTCTCTTTTTTCCGCTTGTCCCCAAACCAGAAGAGCAGCAGATTCGCAGTTGGAGACTTGGGTTGCCATTAGAAAAGATCTGTCGGAGTACGCATATTGAAAACAAAGATTTCCAGTAGAGGGCGGAGCAAGATTGCTGCGCGTGCGCACTTCTGAATGAAGCAACCGAAGGAACGGTGAACCACCTAAAGCCCAGCAGCATTGCGGCAGCAGACGACCGAATCGAGTGATCAAGAAATTGCCGATCTCGCAACACAGTTGATGTTTACTTCCATATCCAGACCTTGGTTTCCAACAAAACTGGCCAGCAAGGAGTCTTGACACTGATTTTATGAGGTGAGTAGTTAAGTATATGTACCAGATGGAATTCATTTGTAGAGATTCGATTAGACCGGTTCAAGACTTCACAGAGGAAAGAAGCCGATGGTGCCAC
>CM031618.1:25527855-25535355 GCA_018398815.1 Conus ventricosus
GTGCACTTTTTAGTTCTTTTTTTGTTTGTTGGATTTTTAATGTGTATCATTGTGTGCATAAATGTGTGTCCAGTGTCTTGACTAGTAATACAGCATAGTGGTACAATGTCATTTGGCAATGGTTGAGACCAGGAGATCTAAGTTAGGTTTTTAATTCAACACAAAACAAACAATTCCTGCAGAAAACTCTGTTCGATATCACATTCAGTTTCAGTAAAGGTTGAGTTAAACAGACCTTCTCCCGTGCCATGAGATAATTGCATTCAGTGCCACTATGGGCAAAGTTTGAGTATACCAGACCTTGGCTTCCACCTCTTGAGATGATTGGCGTTTGAAATTGGGCTTATGTTCAGAACTGACCTGACATTTTCACCAGCAGTTGATCATTTGAACCCTGACACCTTAGAAAATCTGAAACTCTGTGCATATATATTTTTCTCTATTTTTTTTTTTTTTTTAATTTATGGGTGGAGAAGCAAACCTGTTGTCACTCTCACACGTATGTAGAGAGTACACAGTGCAGATTCACTTATCCATGCAATACATGCATTTATGTAGCGTAACACACATGAACAGCACATGTGCCTATGTACATCTATACACGTGTGTGTGCTGGCCCACATGCGTGTGTGTGTGTGTGCGCGCGCACACGTGTGTGTGTGTGTGTGTGTGTGTGTGTGTGTGTGTGTGTGTGTGTGTGTGTGTGAGTGCACACACTCACTTGTATATATTTACATATATTCATTAAATTGACTTGGACACATAAGTAATATGTGTGTGCACATGTGCTCATCTAAGCAGTCATACCTCCACTTCCCCCTTCTCATTTCCCAGGCCATCCGACACTCATTCCTACCACTCCCCTTTCCCTTGCCCTTTTCTCCCCCCTCTCTTTTCCCTTTTGTACACATGTGGGTTGATGCATGTATGTATGTACGTAATATAATAAGCATGCATTTGCATACCCCCCCCCCCCCCTCCCCCGCAGACGTTTATGTTTTTGAATGTAGAAGTTAGACTAATGTATTGTCACAGCAGACCCTTGAGCAGTGCAGATACAGGGGAAAGGTCAGACATTCATCAGTGAAGCACAAGTGACATGCATGATTCATGACCCACATTTCAGGGCCAAGGTGAAGTTTACAGCAAAGGAAATGTTTTTAAACTGCTAATCACAAGCTGGCAGAGGCTTACTGGAGCGCTTGAACAAAGTGTGTACTGTCATCTGGTAATGGAGGTCTTGATGTTAGGTATTGGTTTCACTTTTGTCAGGGAAGAGTTTCGCATTACTGCATGCGGATTAATCCATCTGTGCTACACCACATCTGCCAAGATGTATGAGCAGCAGCTACAGTTAGATAAGTGAGTAAGTGAATAAATGAAAAAGAAAATGCTGGGGAAACAGGTCTCATGGACCAGACTTAACATATGTCAGACTTATACAGTAATACACTAGTAGCGACATGCTGGTCAAGCCTTGAATGCCAAGTTTACGTTGTCTGGCGTTACTTCTTTTTGCATGTTTGTGCGTTTGAGTCAAGAATTTTGATGCATGGCAGTCATGGTGATCACCATGAAATGTTTTTGTATTTACTGTGGCTGTTAGGGATTAAAAAAACACACCCTCTGTTGTTGAGAGAGAGAGAGAGAGAGAGAGAGAGAGAGAGAGAGAGAGAGAGAGGGGAAAGAGAGAGAGAGAGAATGGCAGGGATGAGGGAGGGAATAGAGGGGGAGGGGGTTCACCTGCACATTAGTGTGAGTTCCACAGAACGAGTGGCCACACAGGGGAGTAAAGTAAACAAAGTCCTGCAGGGTGGAGAAATCTGGGCATCATTTCTGATCAATAGCCACACCATTGATGAGATTACATGGTCCACTGTGTGTTTGTGTGTTACAGGGGTAGGATGGGGTCGATAATGGCCCAGGCGCCTCACTGAGGGGGTAAGGAGTGGGATGGGGGAGAGGGAGGAATCAATCAGAGCAATGGAGTTATGTGGATGAGAATGCTGAGGGGGGAGAAGAGAGAAAGATGGGTAGTTGTTTATAGGTTTTCTGTCTGAGAGCTCCCACAGAGTGCAGACTAATAAAGATGAAATTGGCTGTAATGGGATTGGGATCTTTAGTGGCCTGCTGCGCTTTGATGCTATCCTGTGTCCACATTTTTTGTTGGAGATCGGTAACAAATGATGAAAATTGAGTGCATTGCACTTGGACCTGGATGCATGTATTGGTCTACCAGGGCGATTGCTAATCAAGCCTTTGGCATCTCCAGATTACTATAGTTGAGGGTGCTGAAAGGTTCAGATGAAAAGATAGGAACCACACAATCAGAGTTTTATCTCTTTAATGGAAGCGTCTGAGAGAATTGCTCAGATTCTTGACCAGCACTGCAGGCGTTACCTCTCAGGCCTGATTGATGCTGGAAAGAAGTGTGCAGTAGAGCTACGTTATAGGACCTCAAATCAGAATGGAACTTTGTAACATAATCTTGATCATGTAGATGTTGGAAAGAAGTGTGCAGTAGAGCTACGTCATAGGGCCTCAAATCAGAATGGAACTTTGTAACATAATTGTGATCATGTAGATGTTGGAAAGAAGTGTGCAGTAGAGCTACGTCATAGGGCCTCAAATCAGAATGGAATTTTGTAACATAATTGTGATCATGTAGATGTTGGAAAGAAGTGTGCAGTAGAGCTACCTCATAGGGCCTCAAGTAAGAATGGAACTTTGTAACATAATCTTGATCATGTAGATGTTGGAAAGAAGTGTGCAGTAGAGCTACGTCATAGGGCCTCAAGTAAGAATGGAACTTTGTAACATAATCTTGAAGGAAAAAAAAAGTCACATTCTGTGGGCCTTCAAGCCCTGCTTTCATGGTGACCTCAGTTCCGATTTCCTGTCCATATCTGCTTGTTTTGAGTTTGAATGTTATTGTTAACAGCAAGTCACTGTTCATGGGGACTTTGACTGTTAAAGTAACTGTTCATGGGGACTTTGACTTTTAAAGTAACTGTTCATGGGGACTTTGACTGTTAAAGTAACTGTTCATGGGGACTCGGACTATTGTAGGATGGACATTGTGGATGACTGTCCTTTTCTTTGTGTGTGTGTTCTTTTTATTTCAGTACTGCTGAAAATCTTTACAGGTCAGATCAGATCCTTATTACAGGCTCTGGGCTGCAGTGAGAGGAGTAAACGGAAAAAAAAAGGAACAAGGTTTTACACATTAAAGAAAAAGGGAAGAAATAAAGAAAGAGAGAAAGAATGTTCAAATATATATTGATTTAATACTTACAAACCCTGCTGTGAATTCAGAATGGATTTATGTTCCTCTTTTGAAAAAAAAAAGGTTTTGTGCATTATGTACTGTACTGTGTCAGACTCTTGCATATGAGTACAGAAGTTAATTGGCTGTGCTCGGTCACGTTATCAGGGCAAACATAGTAAGTAGATATCTCTCACCATCTTCAGACAGCACAAAGTCACTTCCGCTTCCTTACCATTCGCTGGTCATTGGCATTTTTATGCTATCTGGAATCACATCCTTTCATTTTTTCCATGTAATTTTGAGAGTCTGTGTACGATGCCCCCTTCCTCCCCCCTCCAGTCCCCTGCATCCTTTTCAAGGAAATCACAGTTTGTAGGAGGAGGTTTGCACACTGCCCCAGTTGCAGCAGTGGCGGCAGCCCTCATTGCCTGGTGGCTGGGGACAGATTGGCTCCTGCTGGGGTGGAGGTAGTAGCAAGGACGGGGTAATAACAAGGACATGCACAGACTCCTTGACATTTCTCACACACTGCTGCAGTCTCAGGCATGGCAGGTATTCTGGGGGCTTCTGCTAGCATCGCCCAGGACAACAGGGAGGAGATGAGGGGAGAAGGAGGCTAGGGGTGGGTTGGGGGTGGGGAGGCAAGTGGGGAGGGTAGTGGTGGTGGTGTGCAGGAGATGAGGATTTTAGGAGATATATGTAAAGGAAAGGTGAGAGTTGAGACATGCTTCTTGTGTTTGTTGTTGTTGTGTTGGGGGAGGAGGGGGCTGAGAGGGGACGGGGGTGTAGGAATAGAAAAGTGTCCATGGACTTGTGTGTGTGTGTGTGTGTGTGTAGGGGAGAGGGCTGAAGACATGTACATTATTGTGCATAGTATGATTAACATCTATCTGCAGGATGTGAGTCTTTGAGTATGCCATATTGGAAGAAGCTGTGGTTGGTATGTGTTCAGTTGTTATTGACAATGACCTTATATTTGCTTGACTTGAAATGCGATGATTATTTTGTCCACACTGGTGTGATACAAAACATTGCTCCTTCCAGCTTCCTACCTCCACCAGTCGAACAATAACTTAAACGGAGAAAAAAGAATAATGTGTGTGTACATGTGTGCGTCCCCCTTATGTATTGTGTCTTATTCTGTTTGTGTCCGTTTTCATCACTCTTCCTGTATTTGTTTCACAGGGCTTCTTTGTCACTGACTTCCCCAATTTGCCAGGCATGCAGTTTTGTCACCCAGATAGACATTCAGTCATACACATGCACACAGATCCTCCCCCCTCCACCTCTCCGATGCCTGTGCATGCTGACAGAGAAATTTTCAGGTTTGAAGTCCTTTCATTCAAGTGGTGATAAAAGTTCCGTAATGGGCCACAAGCCTTTGGGAATGTTACTACAAATGTTAATACATTTGCACCATACATAGCATAGCAACAGTGGTGTCATTGTTTGAAATATGGGTTAATAAATGGGTCTTTGGATTCTATGCATAAATCTGAAAAATGTGGTGGCCACCCCAAATCAACCTTGTCATGTTGTTCATGCAGTATGAAAACAGATGTTGGTTCGTAAGTCTGAGTTGAAAAAAAAAAAAAGCACACAATTTCTTGAAAATGTATGATATAATTAGCTGGTCAAAGTATTGGCTTTAGTGCCTTACAAGTTACATTATGAAAGAAGTTGTGACAAGTGAATGGTTAGTGGTGGCCAAATGGAAAACTTTGAAGTTCTTTGTGTCTTTTTAACATCAAGACCATATTTCACAGCTGAGGATATTCTGTGAAATTGAATAGTTTGCTGTTCCTCTTACTGTTTTTTTCTTTCTTTACCAAGTTATTAATTTCAGGAACTTCATGTCCAGCTCTGTTGTCACTACAGGAAGACTCAAGAGGTATATGAGTCAATTACACAGAAAATTACTTTCACTAGTTCCAGACATATGTCATGAGATGTTAGCCAAAACATGCTTTTGCCATGTACTTGTCTTAGCTGTGGAGAAGTTAGCTGAATCATGCTTTTGCTGTGCATTGTCAAGGTTGCTAAGAAAAAGCAACAACAGCAGCAGCAGCAACAACAAGAACAAAGATTTGGCAGCAGGCAAAAGACTGACAAACCTATATAGCAAAATCTGATATGACTGATGTGTCACGGAAAACTTGGTTGACTTGGATCACACCACCCATGTGCGTATATCACTCAGGGTAGAGCCCAGATCAGCACACTTCACTGATCTATGAGCAGGGTCATATAATCCTATCAAGGAACTAATCTGCTTTGGGTGTGGTGAGTGGGGAGGAGGGGCAAAGGAGGGTGAAACTGAGTTGACACTTGTGACGTAGGTGCTGACGAAGCAGGGGTGACCAAGCAGGTCTGGCTCACAGGCCTGTTTTGCAGATCTGTCTGGCAGCAGTCCATGGCCTGTGGTGCTGGGAACAGACTGCCTGTCTTTGCTAACAGCTCAAGAAGGGGTGACAGCTGAAAGGAGCAGGTTCTTTCTTTCCCCCTTCCACTCACATCACCACTCTAGAATCATGTTCAGATGGTGGGAGAGGTGGGTAAGGATACAGGGGAGTGGGGTCAAAGTTGGTGGTTTGGGTAGCTGTTGAAACCTGGCCTTTAGCTGCCAAGTATTTCCATGATGTCGTCATACTTTGTGGTCTTAGGACACGCATGTATGCCCACATAAATGTAGACTGACAGATGGACAGGCAGGTAGACAAAGACACACTGACACACAGACACAGACAGACAGACAGCACACAGACACAGACAGACAGACAGACAGACAGACAGACACACACACACACACACAGACACACACACACACACACACACACACACACACACACTTTCTGTCTCTTTCTCTCACTCTCTCTCTCTTTCTCTAAATTCTTTTTCACTGTCTTTCAGTATGTCAGTTTGTCTGTGTCTTTCTCTCTTTCTTGCCCAGTCGCTATCTCACTCTTTCTGTCTCTCTTTTTCTGTCCTTTCTCTCTGTCTTTAGCCGCAGATTCATTCTCACTCCTTGTCTCTGTCCGTCTCTTTCTCTGTCTTGTGTATCTACTATTACTTTTTAAAGTTATCCAAGGAAAACGAAAACAGGTTTCATGTTGACATGTATGTATTTATCAGTGTATGTGAATTAATGGCAATATTTTCTCTCACCCACTGGCTTTCTCTCTGCTTCCATTCATGTCATGATTTAATTCTATGGATGGAAGTCTTCATGCATGAAATTATGGACAATTCAGTTCATGAAAGACACATGTAGTGTGGTGGCAACTTAGACAGTGCACTGAAAGTAATGAACCAGGCCCATCATCTCCCTGACCCAAGGAGACTGGAGATACCTGCAGGCTGGAACGCATTGCCTGACATTGCTCATATGTGATAAGCACAGTCTGCTGCCTGATATTTATTTGGCACCCTCCCTTGGTTGGGGAGCTGAGAGCTCATGGACATGTTCTTTGAGCACCGCTACTTGCTGGCTCCAGGCTGACATTAGCTTACCAGGTGATAGATGAACTTTTCATTGCCAACTTAGCTGCCCGAAAGATTAACTGTTCATTCGCCTCACACCCTGGCAGCTGATACCGTGGCCATAATAATAATATTTGGTGCCCTAACCTCAGCTTGTGTCCCCTGGGTTGCTTGGGATTGCTAATCATCTTTTCATGACCAAAATGTGTTGCGCAGCTGGTCTGGGGGGGTGGGGGTGGGGGTGGGGGAGCTGTGGTGCTAGGGTTTCTGTGAAGAGCTTGTGGAAACTGATGGGCTGTGTGTGTCTAAGCTTAGACTGAAAGGTCTTTGACACTGACGTGGCCACCATAGGTATATATCTGTGTGTGTGTGTGTGTGTGTGTGTGTGTGTGTGTGTGTGTGTGTGTGTGTGTGTGTGTGTTCTAGCTTAAAAACATGAAAAGCATTTTTGTTGTTGATGTAAGATTAGATTGTTCTAAAGCCTCTGTGAATTATGAATCACACAAAAATAGATTATGTTGATGTGTTGAACATGAATTGCAAGATATCAGAGTTGTTACAACTCATTAAAGAACAACAGGGAATCTTTATTTTATGAAACACTTCAAAATAAGTTTTGGAAAGAAAAATGTTCTAACTTGCCAGACTCTTACGTAATATCTTCATTGAAATAATGGTGAAGTTGGAAGAAGATATGTTCCCAGAGTAATACATTTTTGATGCAGTCATTATGTAGTGTGTGTAGTGATAAA
>CM031618.1:25537855-25545355 GCA_018398815.1 Conus ventricosus
TGCATTTTTTATCAAATGATGGGGAAAATGGGAGCAGTTCACTGCCACTTGATGTGACAAGTTGGTGAAGGAATAGGCTTTAGTGTAAAATTTTACAAATGAAACATTTTTTTTTACAGAAAAAATATTTTAAAAAGTTATTTGAAATAATCGGGGACTTTCCAGGTACAAAATGGAACTTGCAATGTGGGTTTTTTCTTCCTTACATGTCAAAAACTTAAATGCTTATCCCCTGTAATGAAAAGTTTTCTTTATTTTCCCTAACTCCTTTTCGGGGTTTTCTGACGCTTATTTGTATACATGATAAAAAGGACATGCATGTAAGGGGAGACGGTTTTTTGGAGGTTAAACCTCTTTAGGCAATAGATTGTGTAGAAAAAATAAAGCTTACAATAAAAATTTCAAATATTGTCATATGAAGGGCATTTTGAACATTTCATTCATTGGTTACAAGAAAAATAAACATGCATACAGCACGTGGGTGGGGACTTGCAAAATTGCGGGAAAGCAGCTGGAACTAAATTGGGAAATATGAAATTTGTGAAAGAATTTTTGGGGTTATGCGGGTCTAGGGCGGGCACAAAGAAAAGAAGGGGTATTTGCTGTATGTGGGGAAAAGGGGAGGGTTAAATTTGAGTGACATACCATGAAACCCTAGAATGATAAGCTCAAGCTTGATGCTTCCATTCAGTGTGCGGCTTTAGGGGGGCATTGCCTCCAGGCATAACTATTGTGGTTGCTCAGCCATGGGGTGGGGGGGTAATGCGTTTTTCAGGGGGTTTGTGTTCCTTTTGATCACTTTATTTGTATTATGACACTTCCAAAAACCCTTGGCACATATGGTGCCAAAAGGAAAAGGGGAAAGGTTAAGGAAAAGAAAAAGGCCCTCCCCAGTTTGTTGCGTTAAGCAGGACTAAACCATGATTTATTCCTGACATTATTTAAAATCTAAGCCTAATTCTTTTGTAAAGTTGTTGTACTTTTTTTTTTGGTCTTCCCCATCAGAATTCCCCGGGTTGGTCATTCAGTTTTTTCCAGAATGATCCCTTTCACAGGGATGTTCTGCTTTTATATAAAAAGTGAAATTGTTTTTAACTATTTTACTTTTTAATATGAACTTGTATTTTTATGATTTGAAATTTGTGCCCCCTTGCTTTTTTATTAATAAAAAGAAAAATGGGATGAAACATAAAGTCAATGAGGAGTGGCTGCCTTTTTTGGTGTTTTTGTATGTTCAGTTTGATGAAGGGGAAAAAAAAAGCATGATTATTTAATTTCAAAAAAAGAAAAGACTGTTTTCTTTACTGCAGCAAAATCGGGTTTTCCACAGAGGGGTGAAGAAAAAGGACTAATAGCTTGCTTTATCATTGAAGTATTAAATTTACGCCGTGGCCCAACCTGACAAAAACCACGTATATTAACTCAGAAGTTACAACCCACAGTACCATGAGTCCCCCTTCAAACCAATGCATTTCAAATTTTTTTGTTTCTTGCCTGTTGTAATTTTTATTGGAAAAACATTTGAGAAGTGTATGCTGGTTTGTTTCAGTTGAAAAAGCACAAATAAGAATATGAGGTCAAAAAATTAGAAACACTTATTATTAAGTACTGAACGCGCGAATTTTAGACTGGGTTAAATCCCAATTTTTTCCCAAAAACTGAGAACCTTTTTGTTAATGTTCCTTTTTATCTGGCTTCAAAGACTCCTGTTGTACAGTTTTTTGCTTTGAACAAGGGGAAATGTGAAGAGCGCAGGTTTAGTGAGAAGCACATGATTTGGGAAAAACTGAGGAGTTACTTAGCAGGGCCATGCGGAGGTGATCGATGGGGGAAAGGAGGGGGAAGGCACAGGGTGGGGGGAGGGGGGTTCGAAGAACATTACAAATTTGTATACATGCAAAGCTAGAAAAATCGCGAGGTCAAACCCATATTTTAGCAAATTGTTTTGAACCCCTGCCATCAAAAAACAAAAATCAGAAAGTACGTCTGAATTTGGGAAATAAAAATTTTTTTTTAACCCCCCTGCAGTCAAATTTTGAACTGGGCCCATTTTTTATCACGAATATCATTTGAACATGGGAAAAAAGAAGAGGAGAGAGGGAAATTTTTGAAGGACGAATGAGGGAGTGTTGTACGCATAATATCTCTCACCTTAATGTATGCGAGCATGTTCTATAATGTTCGGTTCACTGAAGAAGAGAGAGAGAGAGAGGGTTTTGTGGGGTGTGGTGTGGGGGAATGAGTGAGAGGGAGAGAGGGGGGAGAGAGATTGGGGGAAGGGTTTGAAAAATGGCAATGTGTGTGTGTGTATGTGAAAAGGGGTTTTTGGGTTTATACACAATTTTAGGGTATTTTTTAAATGTCTTGTTTTATACATATTTTGTGAATTTAGCATGCATAGGGTTTTCAATTGAATCCTTTTTTTTTCACATTGTAGATATATGTTTTCTAATGGTGTGTGTGTGTGTGTGACTGCATTTTTAAATTTTCTTTCAAAATTATAAAGTTGATTTGATTCGAGTTAATTTGATCTTTACTTTCTGGAGATTCTGTGCTAGTAATGTCAACTTTCCTGTCACTGTCCATGTGTCCCCGTATTAGCCTCCCCCATGTACACCTGTATGTGCGCTTGTCTCCCCCATTCCCTCCCCAACCCATCTGTCACTTTCTGTCCCATATGTTAGTGATAGTTGGCACTGCAATAACAACAGCTGCTGGGCTGCTGTGAAGAAGGATGGCAGCCTGTCACAACAGGAGATGTCGGGCCAGGTATTGGTGGATCTACCCACCCACACCTGTTGGCTGCAATTTGGACATTATTTGTCCAACAACCCCCCCCCCCCCCCCCCCCAACTCCAACTGCTTAACAGCAAACTGAACATGCATGGTATAGTGTATTTACAGTTAATTCAGTATTTAGCGTTGGAAAGGACCCTTTTTAACGCTAACAACTGAATTAACTGTAACTCTTTCAGGCAGTGCGAATGCTTACTTCCCCTGTCATTGATCAAAGGGCAGATCCAGGAAGCGCTTTGGTTTTGGTGGAACTCAGTGCTTTTCATTTTGTTTTTTTGCTCTCTGTTTTTCTGAGCCGTCTCATGGTCTTGGTGGCATTACTCCAATGCCATTGCTTTTGGCTGCCCCTGTAACAGTCATCGTGTTTGATACTGGTGTCTGATGAGATTCAGCTCTCAGTATACAGAACACAAACAGTATTGTACTGTGTACAAGATTGTTCTAGCATGTGTCATCATCACCATTTTAGCACACAAAAGAAGGGGAAAAAAAGAAAAAGAAAGTTACATATTGCATGATTGTGTTAATTCATATGAACTACAGAATTTCAGGCAGTTGGAATACGTTCGATCTGTAGATTTAGTTTTTCAAAACTGAAAATATTCATACATGTTTCCTTTTTTTTGTACACTTTTTTCCTCAAACCAGAGTAATGTTTTTAAAGAACTGTAGTAATCAAAGAATTTTTGTTCCTTTGGAGCTGCTGACAGTGTTGAACTTCACTGACCTCAGTTGTCTTAATTTGCCAGAGTTGGAGGAATATAGACATGGCTTGGCTGTGATTCCAGGGCCAGTGTTGCAACGTCAGCAGTGAATGTGAGAAATGCCATACATCAGACTGAGGTGATGACGTCTTGCACAGATGTTTTATGGCCATTTCACAGTAGCCAGGTTCTGAGCCCAAAGCTGTTCTTTATTTTCCCTACCTGGAGATTGATTCACTTCTTATGCCACATGTAAGCGAGTATTATAGGAAGCCAGAGCTAGTTTCGAATGGGACGCACATGAGTGTGTGTTCTTCTTTCTTTCCAGTGTAGTTCATGCGCACATTATACACACAGCTGTTGAAGTGGCATAGACGATGTTAGCAAGGTGTCCAAAGCCTGGCTGGACTGTTGTGTCAGCCTTGTCAGGCATGTGGTAGGTCTTTTATTTAAATCTCTCCCTAAATCTTTTATTATAAGTTATTCATTTATTTTGTTATTCAGCTGACAACACTGCTCACTTTGGTTACATGGTTTAGCAGATGCAGAGTAGCATATGTGGATTAGTCCTCATGCAGTGACATGTCTGTGACAGAACTGAAATGGCAACTGTGTGTAGTGTCATTATTAATTTTTGTCCCTCCCCAAACAAGTGGTTGAGGATGCATGTTTGTGTCCTACTTGCATACTTTCATAAATGCATGCTCATGTGCACACATGTAGCTATCCCATTAACTTTCCTTCCATACACATTCACACAAACACACACACACACAGACACACAGACACAGACACACACACGCATACGCACACACACACACACACACACACACACACACACACACACACACACACACACACACACACAACACTCACACTCACTCTCTCTCACACACAAACACACACACACAGACACAGTCACACACACACACACACACAAACACACACACACACACACACACACACACACACACACACACACACACACACACACACACACACACACACACACAACAACCGAAACATGGGTGTATACACACATACAATAATCTCATATGTATACATACTAGATAAACCAGCCATTTCTGATTTGCAGATATGTGTATTTTACCGTAAAAGGAGTGTGTGTGTGTGTGTGTGTGTGTGTGTGTGTGTGTGTGTGTGTGTGTGTGTGTGTGTGTAGGGAGGGGGAGGGGGAGGGCAGAACCCAACAAATTAAAAGAACAACAATGAGAAGGAGAAAGAAAATGAATTTTTCTATACTTTTTCTGGAATAATAACGTTCTCCATTGGATCGAACAGTTAAAGTGGAAGTTGATGTTTGGAAGGTTTGACATACATTGATCGCAAAGAAAATATAAATTGTATGGAAACAAATTGGTTGTACCATTGCATAGCCAGCCCCCCCCCCCTTCCCCTTTTTCCTTTCCCCTCCTCTCCCCCTTCTCCCTTTCCCCCTCCCAATTTTTACCCACCCATTGTACTTACCCACCCACTACAGCTCAGCAGTTATTTTTGTGTTGATGTTAGGTTGCTCCTGCCCTTTCCTTCCCCACTACCCTCCATCCCCATCTCTCCTTGTTTCCTTCTTCCTGGTCAGCAGTTCTGATATTACAGGTGATTGTGCTGCATCTGCTCTTTGTTTCTTCACATTTTCTGAAGCTTTTCTCCCAGGCAGATGCTGTCCTTATTACACATTGCATGCATGCAGACACTCACATTACAACCATGTATGTACAAGCACGCACACACGCATGCACGCACGCACGCGCGCGCATACACACACACACACACACACACACACACACACACACACACACACACACACACACACACACACACAACTGGATTTATTCACTCTCACTCACACACAGAGTAGCAGTGAATAAATCCAATCTGTCTCCTGTCCAGAGCAGTCATTGATGGAGTGCTGGTGATTGTAGCAGTGGATGTTGGCTTGTGTTGCAGAAGGAACAGCTGTAGCTGCACATTAGCCACGATTTCATCATGATGGCCGGCCGAGTCATGGACCAGACCTTGTACATTCCCACTAATGGCATTGCAGAAACCACCCACGCAGCTGATTTTGTCAATGGGCCTAGCAGCAGCATGCCCATTGTCATGGAAACGGTTGCTATGAAGGACAGAATGGCGTTCGACAACTCTTGCTATGCACCTGATCTCCTGGTAGCCATGGGCAGCCTGCGCCGGCAGAATCAGTTCTGCGATGCTGTGCTTCGTGTTGGTGAAAGAGAGGTAGGGGGAATAGTGAAGTTAGACTGATGAGAGAAAGTACATGAATTTTGAAATTCTGGTTGGCTCTAATGTAAGAAATATGCCGGGAATTTTTTTTTGTTTTTTTGTTACTGATGTTTGGACTGGCTTTAGTAAGTGAAAAATGTTTTAAATATTGACAGTTACAAAACTTACTGTTTCTTCTGTTTGCTTATTTGTTTGATTTTTTTTTAAATCAGTGTTTCTCCAGTCACTGTGGGAGGTGTGTACTGTGATGGTTCCTCTGCTTGATCTCAGGTGTCGGTACACCGTGCAGTGCTGGCAGCATGCTCTCCCTACCTGTTTGAGCTGTTTGAGCGGTCGGCGGACTCTCACCATACAGACATGACGCAGCACCACAGCTCCTCCATGTACAAGCTGAAGGACGTGAACTTTGTCACCTTCTCCTACCTCCTGGACTACATGTACTCTGGCAGGTGGGCAAGCTTTTTTTTTTTTTCCCTTACTTCATGTGCCATGTGTGTAGGGGTGGTCCGTCATTGTCAACAGACCGTGTTCTTGTCAGTCCTGTGGAATTGTGTGTTGGTTAGTTATGAAAATCACATACTACATTTTTGTGGGTCATGTGATTTTTGTATGTGTTACACATGTTGGTTAGTTATGAAAATCACATGCTACATTCTTGTGGGTCATGTGATTTTTGTATGTGTTACACATCTGTCATATGTAAGATCTTAAGGATTTATAGATTTCATAACTTATATCCAGAAGATGATTAGAAAACATGTGTGACTTAATTTTTTTCTTGCATAGAACGGGGTAAGTATAACATTTTGATTTTTTTTTTCTCGTAGAAACAAAGCTGAGGATTTGACCTTTGTGTTTGCAGCATTTTAGGTGTGTGTGTGTAGTGATAAATGTTGGAAAGCCCATCTAGGGTCCATTGATGATGACCGAGGAGAGAGCAGTCCCGTGCACCCATGGTGTATGTCCCACACCACTTCATCACAAAATGCACTTTACCCTTCCACTACCAAAGTTGTCATTAATTACAAGAGAACTTCAGAGAGTGCAGATCTCCAAGGTCCAACACCCCTCTTCACTCCAGTCAAACTCAGCTGGAATCCATTAAGTATACCTCTTAGTATATCCTCAGAGTTGTCACAGATGCATCAAACTGCTTGTGCCAAACTGAATCTACAGTGTCTGAGATACATTGCTTATTACAGTTTTCCTGTTCCATTTTTCACTGTGGTAGATGAATGAATATGGCTACCCCCACTTTTTTACCCTGCCTTATGAATGGTATTTTCCTCACTTGATCACATGGGCTGTTTTCTGGATCTTCATCAAGTCACAAATTTGCAGATTTCAATACACCTGATTAGCCTGATTTTTTTCCCTCTTTGAGATACGTATGTTATATGTTATTTCTTGATAAGTGTAGGAAATTGATGGAAATTTTGTATCTTGCCATCAGACAGAAAGACTGACTTCTTCCCTGTCACTTGCCCCAACATCCCCCTTCCCCTCCTCTTCCACCTAACAAACATACAAGCGCATCCTTTTCTATCCCACCTTATCCCCTTAAACCAACCAACCAACCAGCGAAAAGCAGAATGATAACAAAATTGGTTGGATGGTAAGAGCGGATATGGAGATGGGGGGGATGTCTGTTTTGAAGTGGGACACAAGGTCAAGGCGTTAGCTCCTGACTGATTATCATGATGATAATGTCCAAGTGAAATTGTGATGAGGACTACTG
>CM031618.1:25550355-25565355 GCA_018398815.1 Conus ventricosus
CCCACCCCTACCCCTGCATGCGTGCACACACACACACTTACACACACACACACACACACACACACACACACACACACACACACACACACACACACACACACGCACCACCTAGTAAAAAGGACATTTACAGAAAAATGGACATGGGTCTTAAGTTTTGTATTTGTTTTATACAAGATGAACGTTTTCTATTTGGTTCTTGAAGTAAAGAGTGCAACAAAGTGTGAGGAAAGCACCTGAAAAATGTTCAAGTTATGAAATGCTTAGTTGAAGTCATGTTGATTGCCTGGCAAAGGCCATGTACATTTAGGTAGTTACAGCTGATAGATTGAAGTGATTGAATTTACTCACATCTTTAGAAAAAAAATATTCTGGAAAAAAGATCATGTCCTTCGGTTGATTTGAGCCAATAGGTGCAAGCACTGACCATTTTCTCTGAGTGGGAAAAATGGCATGAGTGTTCCAAGAAACTCAGTTGTTTTTAAAAAGATAAAGTGTGAGGTTTAGTGATGGTCATGTATTACTGCATGCATAGCCAGAAGACTGGACTGGCCATAGAGTTCTGTGCCTACATGATCTGACAGTGAGTCTGAGAGAAGCACAGCCCCCTTGCTTCTGATAGTCCTTGACCTTGAAGGGATTGTGATCCTGTCGGCCTGTGTATTTTGTGGTGCTTGCACAAGCATCCTGACTCTGCTGTTGGCCCTTGGTTCATTGCAGATGATTCAAGAGCATCTTGTAATGAAGCATTGACATTAAACTATTACCCCCCCCCCCCCCCCCCCCCACTTCCCTATCTATCTTCTCCTTTCCCTTCTCCCTCAACCCCTTCCCATGAGTCCTATGACCTCCTCCCCTCACTCCCCCCTCCCTCACCCCAGTTTGTGCTGTTGACTGTGTGTGTATGGTGCAGGATGCCTGAACAACATTATGTTTGTTTTGCAGGGATCCGCATGTTGTGTGAGGACGTGTCCTTCAGAGACCAGGTGGACGGCTTCATCCACCAGAACATAGGCAGCGTGATCAGCAGCAAGCACTTCTTTGGGCTGCCTGAGCTGCGCATGGAGATCATAGGTGAGCCCTGACTGGGCACAGCTTGGGACCGCACAGGAATTGCTGGATGGCTGGTTTCTAGTCGGAAAAATACAGGCAAAATAATTACACTTCACTGATGCTGGTCATTGTTTTGTTGTCTTGTTCATGTTCTTTGTTCTTAGTGTCAGGGGTGGACTTGTTGTACAGACTATGTAATATATATATAATGAACATAAAATGGCCTTGTGTAAAGGTGATTTAATAGCAGCAGGGAAATATTGGTAATGTTAATGAAAGTGGATATTTTATCTGGTGACACTGCAATATTTAAATGGAGATACATATCTCTGCATAAGGAATCGTTCAATATACAAGCCATGGGATGTGCTGTTTGCAAGTTGTGGTTAATCTGGATGTTCAGGAAGAGGTTTGAAAAAGTCTTCAGAAAACCAGTTAGTCATACATACAGTGCATGCCAACATTCAGAAAGCTGTTCTCGGTAGTGTTGTAATGTGTATAACCTTTCTAGCACACTACCACAACATTAAAAGGAAGATGTTACACTGTTGCATTACTGTTGTAAATCAAGCCATTTCTACCCTTCCTCCCAAGAATATCCCCAAGCATAGTAGATAAATAGTAAACTTCTTGATCATCAGTCGAAGAGGCATGAGTACAAATTAAGAACCCCCTATTCCTTTCATTTCTTTCAGGGTGTATAAGATTAGGGACTTGACTGGAGAGTGTATTAGGCTTTATACCATGGATTGAGTTGAAAGTCCATGTATCCGGAAAACTAGCTCATGCATAACGTTTAAAGTACACCTAGATGATGCATATTTGGGAAGTAAAAACAAATTAAAAGGTTGGAGCTGGTTATACAAAGACCAGTTCTGGAGAGTTCATCCATTGGAGTGACTGCAGCATTGGAGTGACACGACTGTCATGTGAAAGTGAAAATGCAAGTTGTTTGTAATGTGTGGTGAATGTGCATATGTCTTCCAGGCCCACACGTATGGCTTGTATGTGTTATAGAGAAGTGGCAGTTTGTCTGTATCAGTGCTGGTCAGGTTCTGATGAGGTCTTTGGTTTTCTTTATTTCAGGCGTGTGGAAAGCCTGATGTCTGTGTTGATAGTAAATTTTGGGGAAGAAGCCATGGAAAGCTGTTGTCTGTTATGATGTGTGTGTGTGTGTGTGTGTGTGTGTGTGTGTGTGTGTGTGTGTGTGTGTGTGTGCGTGTGTGTGTGGTGTGTGAATGGTAAAGAGGCAGGGTGAGGGGTGAAGAAGTGATGAAAAGCCTGGTGTGCGTGCGTGTTTCTGGGTGTGTGTGCTCATGGTGACTTGGAGAAGACCTGATGTCTGTATTGATGATGATATAGGAGTAGGGGGTGGAGGGGTGTGTGTGGAGGAGAAAACATGGGAAGCCTGATGTGTGTGTTGATGGTGACAGGAGAGGGGCGATGGAGAAATCATTGAAAGTCTGATATGTACACTGATGCTAACAGGAGGAAAGAAGACACAGAAAACCTGATATGTGTGTGGATGATGTGGAGGAGGGGGTGGGGGGAAGGGGAAGATATCATGGAAATCTGATGTATGTAGTGATGATGACAGAGGGGAAGAAGCCCTAGAAAGTGTGATGTGTGTGTTGATGGTCACAGGGTGGGAGGAAGCCATGGAAGGTGTAATATGTGTTGATGGGTACAGGGGGGGAGATGTGTGTGTTGATGGTTTCACGGGGGGAGGGAAGCCATGAAAAACGTGATGTGTGTGTTGATGGTTACAGGGGCGGAGGAAGCCATGGAAAGTGTGATGTGTGTTGATGGGTACGGGGGGGGGGGGGGGGGGGGGGGGGGGGGGGGGGGGGGGAGATGTGTGTGTATGTTGATGGTTGCACGGGGGGAGAGGAAGCCATGAAAAATGTGATGTGTGTGTTGATGGTTACAGGGGTGGAGGAAGCCATGAAAAATGTGATGTGTGTGTTGATGGTTACAGGGGCGGAGGAAGCCATGGAGAACGGAGGTAAGGAGGCTCAGCTGTTCAACCTTGTACTGGACTGGGCTCGGAGCAGTGTGGATAAATCCAAACCTAAAGTGGACATGCTCACTGAGGAGGTCAGTGTTGCTTGGAACTGTCGCAGAATTCAAAGCGAGAGAGAGAGAGAGAGAGACAAAGCACATGAAGTCACATTTTCCCTCTGTAAATCTGGTGTGAAGTTTCCTTGACTAGGTGTGCATTGGAGGGGAAGTGGAGTAGGTAGGGGAATTGGCATCAAGGAAGAATTATTAGTCCCTATATCTTCTTGTCTCATTCCTTCTCAGATGTTCTGGTGTGCCTTTGCAGTTCATAACTTAAGAGATGAACCAGGACAGAATGATCCCTAAGTTTAGCTGTTGGTGTCTTGAGCCATACATAACTTTTGAGAGAGAGAGAAGTCGTGTGTGTTTTAGCTGTTGGTGTCTTGGGCCATATAGAACTTTTGAGAGAGAAAAGTCATGTATGTGTGGAGTTTGGCTGAAAAGCAACAGTGAAGAGTTGGGATCAAGAAGCATAGACAGGCACAGTAGTGAGGATGGTGTTGGTGTTTTCCAGGTGAATGTTATGTATCTGAATGCGGAGAATCACCTGCAGGACTGCAAAGATGTGGATGACTCAAGAATGTCTGATGACGACGTTGTTGTTGACTATAAGAAAAAATTCCAGGAGAAGGGTGAGTGTTTGTTGAGATGATAGGCAAATAGTTTATCCCATGATGTGCTGCTATTTCACGAAATAAAATGTAAAATTTAAAGTTGTTAACATTTTGAATGTTTGGTTAGAAAAGGAGAAAATGTAAAAGGTGTTAACATTTTGAATGTTTGGTTAGAAAAGGAGAAAATGAAAAGGACATTTACAACTTTTTAACATCTGATACAGTAATGATTAGGAAAACTTTTCTGCTCTCTCCCTTTCCACCTTGTTCTCTATAACCCCCAAGCCTCCTTTCTCCATCTGACACACACTCTTCTCTCTCTCCGTTTCCACCTTGTTCTCTATAACCCCCAAGCCTCCTTTCTCCATCTGACCACACTCTTCTCTCTCTCCCTTTCCACCTTGTTCTCTATAACCCCCAAGCCTCCTTTCTCCATCTGACACACACTCTTCTCTCTCTCCGTTTCCACCTTGTTCTCTATAACCCCCAAGCCTCCTTTCTCCATCTGACACACACTCTTCTCTCTCTCCGTTTCCACCTTGTTCTCTATAACCCCAAGCCTCCTTTCTCCATCTGACACACACTCTTCTCTCTCTCCCTTTCCACCTTGTTCTCTATAACCCCTAAGCCTCCTTTCTCCATCTGGCATATAGTCCAACCCTTCTGTATCTCTTCTCAATCCCTCTGACCCGTTCTTTTCCCCACCGTTTTCTGGATAAGCATATCATAAAGTTAAACAGCAAAGAAATAAGAGAAGAAAAAAAAAAGAGGTATGAGTTTGTGTTGAGGTTACTGCTACTAACAAGTTCATGGGACTGTCATTGGATTGACGTGGTTGCACCCTTCGGAGGGCAAGGTCACTCACCTTGGCTTCGTAACTAAGCAATTATTGTCATCAGTAGTGGGGTTAGTATGTGGCATTCTGTCAGGCTGATTTGACTGTCACTATCTCTGTGACTTGCTGTTCTGGTAGTAGTGCAGATGGTGACTGGGGAATTGAAACCAGTTGAAACACCCAGTTCCCAAATGAGCTGTATGGTAAGAGAAAGTACTCTGGCCCTTGACGGTCTGAAAAGGGCGGAACAGCAGTTGACATGTATTAGTGGACATACTGAAAAAAGGTGGATTGGTAGGAAGTCTTGTCATATTTTTAAAGAGTATTTTATGATAAATCAGTTCTGTTAACAGAGCACGGACGAAAACAAATTGAGAGCAAAGGAGAGAGAGTGACTCGGACGCCTGTGTATTGAACAGAGCACTAACAAGACGAGATCTAAGGTAAGACCGGTATACTCCCAGTATAGAGAGAGAATGACTGGTTGGCTTGTGTGTTGAACAGAGCACGCTGACCAACAAGAAGACCCCATGGCAGGGCAACCATCCCACAAAGTGCAGGGGAATGGGGCAGCCATGCCCTTCCATGTGTTCAACATTAATCCGGAGGGGGGAGTCACAGAGAAAGAGTGGTCTATCATCGCCACCATCAAACAGAAAGGTCAGTCACTGAGTCAGTCTGATGCTTCACTGTGCTCTTTGGAATCGGGTTTGTGAAGGCTGGTGTCAGAACAGAAGTGTCCAAAAATAGCTTCAGGGAAGGTGCTAAGGGACCAGGGAAAAATGGAAAAGCCATGGAAAATACAGATTTTCTTTTAGCCGTTGTGTAAATTAACGATAAAGAGATTTGGGCTAGGAGTCGGGCAAAGTTCAGGGAATTGCCTATGTGCTGAACATGAACAAGAATATGTTAAAAAGCACACACATACAATATGCTGGAAAAAAAACTACTAAAATCTACTAGATTACAATCAGGAATGGAAAAGGCTATATTTTGTTTTCATTGAAAACCAAGATCGTACCCCAAATGCAGAAATATAGTGTAAGAAACTCTTGTATTCTGACTGCAGCATGAAAGAGATGACCGTGGTTTGGAAACATTCTAATTATGGAGATGCATTTGCCCAAAAAGACATTTTGTTTTATTTTTAGCTTCTTGAGCTGTTGTTAATGACGGTAAGATTTTTGCCAAGAAAACAAATCAGGGGGTGTAGGGAAATTTTGTACTGACCATATGACACGCATTGACTGGCTCTATCCACACTGCTTTGGTTGCTGCCTTAGCAACAGCAAGAAGTTCTTTAGCCAGTAGAAGGGTACTATGCCTTGAATTATTATGATTACAATGCTGCTTTTGGATTAGGATTGGGGGTTTGCTTGTTTAATCCAAGTTTGAAGAAGCTAGTAGATGAACATTATAAAGTGGCTGGTCAACAGTGCTAAAAAGCTAGGCCAGGATCAGGCAAATGAAGAATAGTGATGAATCATGTTGATGTATGGTTGTAATCTATGTGGACACAATAACTAATATAGGAATTGATACAGTGTAATCCATGTAGACATTTCCAGAGTTATTTATGTATGAATTGATACAATAATATCCGTGTGAACACAGACATATACACTGGTGTATGCACATACTACTGTATACAGTCTGTGCAGACAGTGGCATGAACAATGCACATTCCTGAAACAGTATAGTCAATGTGGACAGGGACATGACCAGTATGTGTATGTTACAGTAGAATCCACGTGGACATTGAAATGACTAATGTACTTATAACAGAATAGTCCACGTGGACAGTAACAAAACCAGTGTATGTACTTATTACAGTGTTGTCCATATGGGCAATAACATGACCAGTGCATGCATTAATTACAGCGAATCCATGTGAACTCTTTGACATGGTCAGTGTATGTACTTAGGGCAGTGTAACCTGTGTGAACTTTGACGTGACCAATGCATGTACTAATTACAGTATAATCTTTGTGCCCTCTTACATGACCAATACATGTTCCAATTATAATGTAATCCATGTAGACTGTGACATAATCAATACATATATTTATTATGTTGTAATCCATGTGGCTCAGACACCACCAGTGTATGTACCTATTACAGTATAATTCATGTGGACTCTGACATAACCAGTGCATGGTGGACTCTGACATAACAATGCATGTGCTTGTTATAGCATAATCCATGTGGGCCGAGACATAACCAATGCATGGTGGAATCTGACATAACAAATGCATGTGCTTGTTACAACATAATCCATGTGGGCTCTGACATAACCAATGCATGTGCTTGTTACAGTATAATCCATGTGGACTGATGTAATTGGTGCATGTTTTTGTACAGTATAATCCATTGGACTCTTGACATCGCTAATCCATTAACTTGAAATGGTTTTAGTCCATATGGATTCTAATGTACCAGGGCCTGTTCTTATTACAGTATAATGTATATGGACTCTGAAATATACCAATGCTGTTCTTGTAACAGTATAATTCATATGGACTTTGATGTAACCAATGCTTGTTCTGGTTACAGTATATCCATATGGACTCAGACATAACCAAAGCATGAACTTTTTGACTTTTTAATCCAAGTGGACTCGGACATTACCAGTGCTGTTCTTATTACAGTATAATCTATATGGACTCTGAAATAACCAGTGCCTGTACTTAGATAATGTTGCTTATAGCCAGCGACCGCAAAGGGCCATATCAGGGTGGCCTGTACTTGTAACAGTATAATCCATGTTGGACTCTGACATTACCAATGCTTGGTCTTGTGTACAGTTAAATCATGTGGACTTGTACATAACCAAAGCATGGACTTCTAACAGTATAATCCATGTGAAATCTGACGTAAACCAATGCTTGGTTCTTGTTACTGTGTAATCCATATGGATTTTACTTAACCAATTGTATGAACTTCTGACAGTATAATCCATGTGGACTCTGACGTAACTAATGCCTGTTCTTGTTACCGTATATCCATATGGATTTTACATAACCAATGCATGAACTTTAACAGTTATAATCCTTGTGGTCTCTGAGGTAACCAATGCCTGTTCTTTCATACTGTAATCCATATGGATTGTACATAACCAACTGCATGAACTTTTATATTAATCATGTGGACTCTGACATAACCAGTGCCTGTTCTTGTTACAGTGCACTCCTTATGGACTGTGACATAAACAATATATGAACTTTTAATCCATGTGGACTCTGACATAACCAATGCATAGAACTTTGAACAGTATAACCCATGTGGACTTTGACGTAGCCAATGCATGAACTTTAAACAGTATAATCCATTATGGACTCGGACATAACCAATGCATGAACTTTAAACAGTTAATCCATATGGACTCGGACATAAACCAATGCATGAACTTTGAACAGTTTAACCCATGTGTAGGGTGCTAATTTTCTGGTGTGAGCCGGAATTCCGGTTTCCGATTTCGTTCAAATATATTTTTCGGTTTTGAAATAATTTCGGGGAGAATGTTTCCGGTTTCCGATTTCGTTCAAAGTATATTTTGCGGTAGAAATAATTTCGGAGAATTTCACCGGTTTTCAATATTGTTTCCGAAGAGAAACTCGCATCGGCAGTGTAGAGAAGTGGTCTGCTTCGTGAGCCTCGAAAGAGACGTACATTGTTCACTGAGAGTAACGTCCCTTGTTATCAAGCGGCATGGTCGAAATCGCCATTTTAAGGCAAAAGGAAGTGGAAAAATGAAAGTACTGACTTTGGACAGTGACGTTTCTTTCCTTGAAAAAGGTGTTTAAAAAAAAACAAAACAAAAAAAACCAGATGGAGGTGGGTTGTGGCTGGAGGAAAAACAACACGATGGTGTGTACTTCGAAAGTTGGTGCAGGAAGATTGACTCGCCGGTGTTTGCTTTTGTGTTCCCTGCAAACCGGACGGTAACTTACGGTTCTAGTGGGAAAAAAGCCTTGTCGGCTCAGGCAATTGATACTGAGCACAAGCGCATTCTAGGCACGTTGCAACAGACTGCTAAGCTTGAAGGAGCTGCTAAAAAACTACTGTGACCCGAGATGGAATTGTGTGATCGAACTGCCGAGTTGAACACTGTTCTGTGTGCGTTCATAGCTGAACATTGTTTGCCGTTTTCAATTGGATTAGATTTTGTTGAACTGGGAAAACCGTTGAAAGTTATCCTTTGACAATTAAAGGGACAATTTTGCTTGAATACTTTCAGCAAGATCAGCATGCACAGATCTGTATCCAGAAGATGGTCCGCTCTTACCCGTATGCATTTATGGAGGCGGTAACTGTCTGACAAGAAGAGCCTCAGTATTAGCCTGTGGCAGTGAAGATTTGCACTTGGAAATGTTGTGCCAGAATTGTTATGGAACTGGCACTGAATGAAGATCACTATCTATCCAATTCTAAACTGTCATCAGAATTCCTGAAGTCACAAAGGTGTATGCTCAGTACTCTGACTTTTATAACATGGATGATCTGACCACTGAAGAAATTAAGTGTGTTTTTCAAGAGGAGGTAAAGGCTGCAACTGTGATGAACTCGTTACTTGGGCATTTGGCAAGTGCATACTGTTGCAGTGTTTCCAGACTGTGGTCTTCTCCATATACCCTACATTTGGGGGTAACAATGTCCGCTACCTCCTTCATCAACCACTTCTTCCGAGAGAAACTTGCTTCTCAGGAAACAGATGTACCAGGAGCAAAAGTCGGTATTAGTGTGGTCACGGATAAATGGGAAGGACCTTCTGAGGTTGTGTGGCGACCGAACCACTTCGTTGTCTGTCTCCTAACAAGAAATATCTGACAAATTTGCCAAGCTTAAAAAGGCCAGCCAAAAATGACATACTTGCTTTTTCTCAAAAATGCCCAAAAAAGATTAGGAATCATGTTTGCTGTTAGATGGATGGGATGCAGATGCCAAGTGGCATTCATGCCTTGCCTTGTTGGCTACATCAGTATATGAATTACTTGCTCAGTAGTCAATCTTCTGCAATTTTGACTTTGTAAGGGTTATCTCCACAAGATGACATAATCAATATTTCTTTCTTTGTATAATGTTCATTTTTGTTAGGCATTGAGATGTGTGTGATTGAAACAAATGACTAAAATAAAGTCTGTTGATTTGACTTTAAAAATTGAGAGAAATAGAAGCTTACAAAATATTTTTTGAAAATTACACACCAACTTGAAACACTTCCAGCACTGACACATCTTTGACCTTATTGTTTTCAAACATCAGTAATGAAACTTCTATATAAAAAAAAAGAGGAACTAGGGAATGATGATTATTTTATTATTATGTGATGAACTGAAACGTGTACAATGTCACACAGATGCTGGTTGTTTCTGATCAAATTCATGTAAATTAACTACAAAGACTTGGGTCACATGGGGAGGTAAACAATTTTAGGTCAATAAAAACGTATCTGCATGTTGTTTGTGTCAGACAAAAACTAATACACAAGTTAATATTAGATACTTTATATTTGGCAGGTTTTTATTATTCTTGTGTCTAATGTAATACAGGTTACTTCTACACGATACTAAAAGTTAGGTAAAGGTAGTCAAGTGGCCATTTCGGCCGTATGGAGCAGAACGCTAGTTTCCACTACTCTGGGGTCATCATTAATATGGGCAGGGCCCAATACTCTCCCTCGCTGCATTCACTTCCCCAACCTGAATAGGGCCAGGTACCCATTTTCAGCTGGATGGACTGGAGAGCATATGGAAAATTGTCTTCTGAGAGTTGTCTTGATCACAGGTCTCCTGCGCGGCAGGCAAGCACCCTAACCATCAGCAAACCGGGCTCTCCTTCACAGTACCATCAATCTATTAATGATTTTAACAATGGTTATATCGATATTTAAATGATACATGCCACTGATTTTAAAACTTTCTTCAAAAATGTGTTTTCTTTTTACATTGAGGTTTTGGAAGTGGAATCTCGTCACCGAAGAAATACAGACTCGTGGTGCTTTATGTTTAATGTCTGATTCAGTATTTTCTTCACTTGCTAGGACTCGGTCTTACAAGTTGGACTTCTGACCTTCGTTTGGTTGGGTTTTACATTCTTATTTTTTTTGGGGGGGGATTAAAAATCAATTTGATTTTTTTAATGTTTTTCTTCACTATCTTTTATAATTATTGGAACATCACTCACATCCATCTAATGGTTAGCAAGTTGAATCTCCATAAATCACTTTATGAAATACTGAATTTATCTGTTTTTCTTTTTGTAGTTATATATATATATTATATATCAGTTCAAATGCTATTAAAATCCACTGGACCTATGAAAAATGTTTAACTAACTAGTTAAAATGTTTCCTTATTTAAATGTATACCACTGCCTTGAGAATAAGCTCAGGTTCTTTGTATAGTTTTGGATATTTTCTAGTCAGTATTGTAATGCTGTTGCACTTGACAGTGATGAAAAAATTCATCATACAATGGATAACATTCTGTGTGTGTAATTTATACTGTTAGTGTAACAGTGTGTCTTCTTTACTTTGATTTTAGCAAGGCAAGTCGTATTTGGGCTTAAGTTTACCTAAAGAAATTGTGCTGGTTTTTATGTTTTGTTTTGATTTAGGAAACAGTCGGAAATCATTTCCTGTTCACTTTCTTTTCTTAAATACATTCATCGAATTTAAGAAACAGCTAATATGTATAACGTACAAAATCTGTCTGTAATATACAAGTGGTTTATGTTTGTGCTGTTTTTGGCAGCAATGTCCATTAACAGAAATGGGCTCCTAAGTTATGGTTTGCAAGTCACAATTCAAAGTTGTTTTGTTCATGTATTACACCTGAAGGGAACACTTACATATAAATCTGATATAAAAGAAATGCTATTCATATTTGTGCCACTGCATTGCAGCTGTCTGAATTTTCATTCCTACCTGATTAGATCTGTCTCTTGTGTGTGTGTGTTGGGTGTGAGTAAGGAACTGATTGACAAGGTTAGACAATATTATTGTGAAAGGACTTTAATGTTGAATTTTTAAAGCTTCTACAAAGATAGAGCATCAAATAACGTTTGTAAACAAGAAAACATGTTGTGGGAAAAGGGGGATTGCTCCATTTCCTCCCGCCCCCCCCTCCCCCCCCCCCCCCCCCCCCCCCCCTTATTAGGGCACTATCCCCTATCCCTGTATACCTACCATAAGCCAATGCGCCCACTTCACCAACATTGTCCTCTCATCCCCCACACCTCCAAGGCGGCTGTCTATGCCTGACCTGCGTTGGCATTGCAGTATTATGACTAGGCACAGCTGTTTAGTTTCAACATTTTCTTATATATGGGGTTTCAGGTTTACGGCTCTCAGGATTTTTAGTTTCAGGTTTGGCAACAGGGTAGTCCTAGCACCCATGCATGTGGACTTTGATGTAGCCCATGCATGAACTTTAAACAGTATAATCCATGTGGACTCTGATATAACCAATGCATGAACTTTAAAACAGTATAATCCATGTGGACTCTGATGTAACCAATGCATGAACTTTAAACAGTATAATCCATGGGGACTGTGACGTAACCAATGCATGAACTTTAAACAGTATAATCCATGGGGACTCTGACATAACCAAAGCATGAACTTTAAACAGTATAGTCCATGTGGACTCTGACATGACCAAAGCATGAACTTTTAAACAGTATAATCCATGTGGACTCAGACATAACCAGTGCATGAACTTTAAACAGTATAATCATGTGGACTCTGACATAACCAATGCATGATCTTTAAACGCATAATCCATGTGGACTCTGACATGACCAAAGCATGAACTTAACCCTCTTGTGCTCAGTTTCTCTGACTGCAAACTTCCCTAGATTTCAGATTCTTTTACAGGTTTCAGCCTAAAAATGGGTATGTGTGATTATTAACTTATGGGGAATGTATGTGAACCGCTAGGAGAAAGAAAATTGGCAGACAGTTTCAGAAGAGCATGCACTTCACTTTGAACTCTATTTTGTCTGTCTTAGAGATAGGTCGTGTCACTGTCACCAAATTGTCACAGACACGTGACATTTTATGATGACAATCAAGTTTACAGCATGCAAGCATGCGCAGTCACCATGCTGATGCAGGCTGTTAGTGTAAGATGAAACCTGAGGCCTACCTGACGTAAACCATCTGCTGCCTGGCAGTACAGGTCCACTGGTTGTCCCACCAATGTCATACAAAACTTGTCACATGTCACACACAATACTATAAAAGAGGGTCAGGTGCGCCCTTTGCAGCTTGTTTTGTCTTGTATACCTGTTTCTTTCATCAGTAGCAGTCTTAAAAAACAAAGAGGAACAAACAAAACGAAAAAAACAAGTGGTTGTAGCAGTGTCAGGTAACGAGTGAGCCGGCCCAGTGGGTTCCTGAAACTGATGCACCCCTGCCATGCCGTGTGTCGCGGGCCGCCATTTTGTCTGAAGCGCTGCCAGTGGAACATTGTATTCCGGGTCGCTTTGCACTTCACCGTCTTCTTCAACACTACTACCTACTTCTATATCACTTTCATTCTCCATTTTTCTTTCAAATGTCTCCACTTCTACAATAATTTCATCTAACTCCTCTTGCGAGTGGTCGACCATCTCGTCGTCGTTCGTAGCAGACGCGAAAGCCGCCATTGTGAAAGTCGGTCAGTTTCCATTCACAAAGTTACTCGCTGCGTTCTGTGCCTATTCTGAATGAACACACACGGTTCCATCACCCAAAAATAGTGCCAACACATGATTGGGCCATGCCTGAGTCTTCCTAGTTACTGTCTGCGACTGTGTGTGTCTACACACGTGATCACTGCGTGATGGAAAATTCCCACAGAGAGGTCCCGGTACGGGAAGAACAGGCGCCCGACGTTCAGTCCCGGATTCTCCGTTGCGAGTATAAGAGGGTTAAACAGTATAATCCATGCGGACTCTGACATAACCACTGCCTGTTGTTGCCACAGTATTGTCCATGTGGATGATGATCTTGGTGTCTGGGAATTTCAGGCAACTCCTACATGGGGCTGGCCGTGCTGTCAGGGAAAATGATGGCGGTCTCCATCCACCTGCGCCAAGTGGCCTCTCCCAACACGCTCCAGAGTAAGGGGACGGCACCCCCTGTGGTGGATCCTGTCGGGGAGCGCTGTGCCACGCTGCAGCCTCTGGCAGCCAGTCTTCCTCTCGCTGCGCCTTTGGTGTCTGTGTCAGAAAGGATAGCTTTGTGGTTTGTGGTGAGTCCTCTGTGTGTGTGTGTGTGTGTGTGTGTGTGTGTGTAGTGTGTGTGTGTTTGGAAAGAAGAGCTTCATGCACAGTGAATGCAGTTCTTGATTGTAGTACTTCTTAATCATGGCAAGACCAGTCTACAATGCATATAAAAATGAATACAAATAAAACTGTTTAATAATAGAAGTTTTTCAGACGCTGGGGAGGGGAATAATCATTTCCTGTCAAAAGAGGGCAGTAAGGTACTTAACCTTTTGATTTCAATTATTTTGAGCTTAAAGTTTCCAAGTACCCAGGCATTTGGCAATTGAGGGCAGTAAAGTACTTAACCTTTTGACCTTTGATTATTTTGAGAAGAAAGCTTTCTAAACTACCAAATTATTTTGAGCACTCTGAACTACCTGATTAACTTGAGCAGAAAATTTTCCAAATTGCTCAATGAAATACTACTAGACGAGCCATTAAGAAAAAGAAAGCCAGAAAATGGTAAATCTTAATGACTCCATATTTTGTATAAGCGTGTGGAAGCGGATGTGCTTTGATGTACGTGTGTCTGTCTGCATTTTGCTGATGTTACTGAGTCCTCTGCTGTGATCACTGTACTGCACTGTTACTCCAGCATTCAAGCAGATTTGTGACAACTGAGTGATCCAAGTGATTTTCAATTCTTAAGTTTAAAATGATAACGGTCACGATCATATACTCAACACTGTTGAGTCAGTGGGTGTTACTTAGTCCGCATGATCTACTAAAACCTTTGCAAATTATGATAAATGAACTGCCTGTATGACTATTGTTTAACTGATCACAGTTGACACAGAATGAAACAAAAAATAATGAGGAATAACCTTTATATTTTGCAATAACGCATATATATACTCAGAATGTACCAAGCCACATGCACACAGACACATAGCAAGTATACAAGTATATACAAAAACAGTGCAGTAACATTCTGTATAAGTGGATAAGTTGGCTATAAGGTGAAACAGTCAAGCTGTTTTCAGTTTGTTGTTTGTTGCTTTCCTTGAGGCAGTAGGAATGGCTGCTACAAGACACGGCAGTTCTGACTGCTGCATTAAGTCGCTTGAGTCAAATTCTTCAAGAGCGTGAGACGGAAAACAGAAGTAACAAATTGTGCGCGCGCAACCAACCAGCCGGGTCTGTTACTGTTTAGCGGTCTTGTATCTGAAACCCTAGAGTGTCAGGAGA
>CM031618.1:25569894-25605285 GCA_018398815.1 Conus ventricosus
GCGGGGCCTGCCCCGAAAAAAAACGTTTATAACCAAGGTATGTTCGTGAATTTTCGCAAAAAATCGCGGGGGTTTTTTACGTAAACGTTCCAGTCACCCTGCCACAGGTTGTTTGTGGACCATTCAGGGAGGGCAAATTATGTTCATGTGACTTTTTTTCTGTGTGTTTTAAAGGGGCTACATGTGTGTTTAGGTAAAATAACTGTTTTCATATGGACTGGGACAAAACAGTAACTTCGCATTGCAAGTGTTCAGTGTGACAGTTTTGACTTCTGGAGAAAAGGATGGTGCAATGGGACAGTTTTTTTTCAAGAAAATGAGTGAACATTATGACAGTATTATTTTTCTCAAGAAAAGGGGGTAAACATTGTTACAGAAGAAAAGGAGTGCAGAAATTTTGCAAGGTAAGAAAGTTTTTTCATTGAAAAGTGTTTTTTGTGAAAAGTTAATTTAAAACTAAAATTGTGTTCCTTTACTCAAGCCCCCCTTTTTGGTTCCAGCCCCCCCCAAATTTTCATACAATGGGGGCAAAGCCCCCATTTTAGAAATTTCTAGATGCAACCTGTGTGGTGTGTGTGTGTGTGTGTGTGTGTGTGTGGGGTGCGCGTGTGTGTCTGTGAGAGAGAGAGAGAGAGAGAGAGAGAGAGAGAGAGAGAGAACGAAACGAGAAGGAGAGGAATGGTTGATTTAAACAGGGACTACACAAGACACTGCAGCAATTTACCACTTATAAATCAATAGGGAAGAAAAGAAACATGCACAGTGTACACCGGGGCGCATGCAAAAACTGAGAGAGAGAGAGAGAGAGAGGGGAAGAGAGAGAGGTCTGACATAGAGAGAGAGGAAAAGGGGAGAGATTGGGGGTGGGGGGATGATGATTGAGAATACTACATAAAGAAACAGACATGCACGATCCCTTTGTACACACAAAATCAATAAAAGCATGCAGGGGAGAGAAGAGGGAGGAGAGTGGAGGTGGGAGCCCTGGAGGACTGATTAATAATACATATATAAAGAACTTGACATGCACAGATAGCTTTGTACATACAAATCAATAAAAGCATGATCAGAGAGAAAATGTTTCACATGACAATGGCTTGCACTCATAACTGAAAAAATCTCTTTTCTCTCTCTCTCTCTCTCTCTCTCTCTCCTCTCTCTCTCTCTCTCAACCACACACACCCACACACCACACACTCTCTCTTCTCTCTACTCTCTCTCTCCAACACACACACACCACCCCACACACCCCACACACACACACACACCTAAAATTTACATTACACGGCACACGGCATACGAGGGGGGGAGGGGAGGCAGAGAGAGAGAGAGAGAGAGAGAGAGATGAGAGAAATGAACTGAAACTGACGTGCATGCTTTGACTTCACGAAAAAAACAGATATCACACACACACACCCCACACACAACATTACACGGCACACGGCATACGAGACTGAGGGGGTCGGGAGGGGAGGGAGGGGAGAGGGGAGAGAGACAGGAGAAAAGAGGGGGGGGGAGGGAAGGAGAGGAGAGAGAGAGAGAGAGGAGAGAGAGAGAACTGAATTGAAATGACGTGCATGCGGACTTAACAGAAACAACAGATCACACACAACACACACACACACACACTGACACACACTGACTCACACACACACCACACACACACACACACACACACACACACAACACAACACAAAACGCCAAAACACACACACCACGCACGCACGCACGCACACACACACACAACATGTGTACTCACGATTCTTGATGGGTTAAAGCCATGGTTCTGTGTCAATATCCACTTCTCGTACATAATGTTCCCCTATCACTTTTAACACAACACAAACTGTCTTGTCTGCACATGTCTGTAGTGTGTCCTACACTTCAGATCAGCGGCTTGTGTTACAAAAGATTGTGACACTGGACAGGGCTTTTGCTGTTGTCCCCTCTCCTCTCTCAAACCGCCCCCACCCCCCCCCCCCCCGTCCCCCACCCCCACACTTTAACATGAAGTACACTTTGCCCCGTTTGAAAAAAAAATCTAAACAGAAACTATAGTTGTGTTCAGTAGTTACTCTCATTTCATGTAATAATTTTAAAACCTTTTATTTATCAATATATGCTAATTTGGAAATAAAGGTATATTTCTAGCTATTATATACACCCATTACAACATGCAATTCAACTTGTATTCAGTGAACATTGTCAACTTGAATTTAACATTATAATGCTCTTACGTTCTTTAGGATGATTATGTACACAATTTATTTTGTGTCAATTTGGGATAGTACTTATGTATGCTTTTTCATTTCAACAAATCTTACGTATATGAATTTTCATACCTGTCTCTCCCCTCTCGCTCTGAAATGGATGATTGACTGCAAAAGTCTCCCGGGGGGAAACATATACTTAGAATTTTGTTCAGTGACAAAATATAAAGATGCTTAGGGAAAGAATGTACAAACTGACAATTACAAAACGTTTCCCGTAATCAGTGCTGTGTTTTTTTTCCACGTGGTGGCGTATCAGTCCATGAAACTGGGGTTTGCCACCGTGTCAGATGCTCTGTGAGCAGGACTTTGAGCTGTTGCTGTTTGTTTTTCAACCCCCAGACTCTTCTCAACAGTGCATTGATTGTGGCGTGTGTCTCCTCGCCTCCTTGCTCTCCAGCAGTGCCATCCTGCCCCTGTGTCTGATCCAGGGAACACAGTGATGTTCCAACAGATGTTTTTTTTGGAATGATGGCAGTCATGGGAAACTTTTCTCTGAAAAAGGGCCCTTTGTACGCTTAATGGATGTTTCACTATCTTCAATTCATCATCACAGATGGCTCTTTGATGCGATATGCGCCGATGAACATCAGGGGAAGAGGGCATTCGGGCTCAGTAAACTTGTCACGAATGTTTCTGGATGTATTTAGTAGGGGGACCAGCGAGTTGGAATTCTCCTGTCTTTTCTGCAACACTTGACGATGTTTTTGTACCCCGGTTTTTTTCAGATACTTGTTGCAATGGTTCCAACAAAGGCCCTGGAATGATAAGCCTGTGGGAAGATCTTGTTTGCCCGCAGAACATCTTCTAGATTTGCTGTGATTGGCCCAGAACGGAATAGCAATGAAGTGGCTGTAGATTTCATTTTTCCACTTCTTCCTTGGTTTTTTTTATGCTTTCTTCAATTTCCCTTTTGTAGTTTTACTTCTGGCTTGGCATGGAGTTGTCTCAGCAGTTTCTTTTTCTTTTCCAATGGCTCTATGCCTTTACTGCTGCCCGAAAAATGTACTGAGAAATACTCACAATTGTCAAGAGTGATGTCTCAAGTGAGCATAATGTCTTGCCCGCCGTTCATCAAGAGCATGGCACTCATCTTCAAGCAGGTCATGGTGTTTTTTGACAACCACCAGCAAGATGTGAAGGTAGGGGGTGTCACCTGCTTCAGTTCTATGTCTAAATGGGGTTTTTTGATGACATTTTTGAATAGTTTGGCTTTTGATTTCATTTTTCCTGCACGCTTATACTTCTGATAGTCCCTCTTGATCTGACTGACCGTTCTCTTGCTGATGTTTCCTTCATTGTTTCCGGGGCAGCTGCATCTGTGTCTTCGTTGTTGTGCAGTACAGACACGGGTGGTCCCTTGTGCACCTGACAGTCCATACATTTTAGTTAAAAAGTCATAGTCTCCAAAAAGAAAAAGGCGAGTTTGTTTGCCTCTCCATTCCATGCTTTCAGGTCTTCAATTTGCTCTTTGTAAGGGTCCAACAGTCTTCTTAGGTTTTCAGGGGTGTCCTTACATTTTAGCAATGGTCATAATGCATGTGTTATGCTTTGAATTAGCGTTCACCAGGTTTGCTATTTGAAGCATCATTTTAAATGCCGCCTCCATGGTCACCGCCAATCTTGATCCAGATTTCGTTCTCTGGGAAAACCTTAATCATGCCTGTTAATCGGGCTTGATTGTCATAAGCATCCGCAGTTTGGTGACAAATTTCTGGGACATCCTTAAAGCCTGCAGAAGGTGTTGGAACCAGTTCCTAATCCCCTCGATCTCATTCCAGACCTCCACATTCTCATCTGGGCATTCTACTTCTGCACACTGTGCTTTGACTTGTTTTTTCCTTTCTTTCTGTTCAATGGCAAAGTGTACCCCCAGCCTCCTTTAGAACTGTTTGTGCAGTCTGTACTTTGTCAAACTGAGGCCAAGTGCCGCACGAAGGGCAGGACCTTGTTTTGCAGTTACAGATACTTGACCGCATTTCGCTTCATTAAGAACCAGCTGTTTGCGTACTTTGCTTGCCGTCTTCAGTTCTGTGCCCTGCTGTTTGGCCGCATCTTGTTCAGTGTCTCCTGAACATTCAAACGAATTTTGTTCATTTCTTTTGCTCGCTTCTTCCTGAGTTTGGGGTTCGGCTTCACTTGATGCTTTCCGAGGTTTTGTAATTTTTTTTTAGCACCCAAACGGCTGTTTCCCCCAGTTTGGCATGGTGACAGTCATTTTCCTGGACTGTGAGAGCTTAATGCGGGCAAGTTTTGTGAAATAAGCTTCTTCTGGTTTGTCAGTGGTGCCTTCAGCTGACTCAAAGGCCTGAGGATTCTTTTTCTGAACGGAGACAATGCTTGTCAATGCCAGTTGGAACGGTCTGCACTGATGCGCCTCTTGAATCTTTGGGTGGAGTTGAGTGGCCTCAATGTGACACAAAAGTAATTGTTTTTGACTGGAGATAATGCTTCATTGATGGCAGTGGGGCAGTCTGCACTGATACAGTCTAGGGACTTTTGGCCGGAGTTGATGTGGCTTAGATGAGACAGAAAATGAAATATCACTATCAAGATCAGAGTTTGATTGGCACTTTCGTTTTGCTGGTTGGGAATTTTGTTTGAGAACGGCAGATTTCTTTATTCTTTTTCTCTGGTTTTCCCCCCTTTACTTGCTGTTGAAAGTGAGTGCATTTGCGCACACTGAATGACAGATAAACTGGGGTCAAACAGGTGCCAAATTTTGAGGCTTTTTCAAATTCTGCCCAAAGCACGGCTCTTGCTGTAGTTGAATGTTTGCGGTTTGTCAGATTTTTCAAAGTGTTTGCACAAAACACCAAACTATTTTTTAATGTACTTCCTCCTATCTTCCAGAAAAATTCACATTGAAGATTACATTTATTTCAGAAGCAACACTCAAACACGTTACTCTGATTTGTTTTTATCTTTCTTTGTCTTTAGACCTTTTCCCACACAGTCTACACAAGACCTTTAACGTTCAAAATGTTCAGTGAGAGAGTGACCGTTTTGTTTCCCTAATCCTTTCGGCCATCCCCCCCCCCCCCCTCTCTCTCTCTCTCTCTTCTCCTCTCTCTCTCTCTCTCTCTCTCTCTCTCTCTCTCTCTCTCGCACGCACACACGCACGCACACACACACACACACACAACCACACACACCACACACAAAACACACCACACACACACACACACCACAAAGCACCCTAATGGTACTTCAACAATACACTTTAATTTGAATTTGCCGATAGAAATAGTAGTAGTGATTGGAAATGAAGTATTATTTTAATTATAATAATTATTCACTTATTATTGTTATGGCCTACTACCATTACTGTTATCAGTAGTATTATTTTGCTTGTAGTAAATATGTTATCCTTAGTTTCCCTTTAATTTGGCCTACATTGCTCTACATGCAACCCTAGTACATATAAAAAGCAAAACAAACAATGAAGAAATATGTATTATTTCAACGGTGTAAATACGGCCCCTTTACAAATGCTAAATTTTCCATTCACAAAGATTTTTGCCAACGCCTGGGCGGCCTTTCTTCAGCCAAAGATAGTTCGCGCGCCAGTTCGCGCGCCCCCCACCGCCCCCCTCTTTGCTTCGGCTTACCAGGCCACGGCGCGCGCAGCACAGCCCGGGCGCAAAGTTCTGTCAGAAAGTTTTAAACACGAACTTAATTATGGTACTCACAGGAAAAACTGAAATGCCAGCTTTTGTCACCACTCTCAAGTACTCACTGCGCCATTGCTTTCATACAGAAATTATAGTTAAAAACCTCTGTACAGTAAATATAACTTAACAGAGTTGCCCCACCGTTCCTGAGCAGCCGTAAATTTTATCCGGATCTAAGTAAAAATATCCCCCTTTGTCCGGAAAGTTTCGGTTATCGAAAGTATGCTCCGGAGAAAAAAAAAATCGCCGTGGAAAATTTCGTTGGGGGGGGGGGGGGGGGGGGGGGGGGGGGGGGGGGGGGGGGTTTTGGCTTGCCTTCACCAAGTGTGAGTTCGAGCATGCGCAATGGGGAAAGCTTTGTAAACCAAGTTTTCTGATTGGTTGACCCTTTCACTTCACTTCCCTTCAAGCTCGCTGGCTGGCCTAGGCCTAGTAGGTGCAGGCATTCAAGTTTCAAAATGGCCAGCAAGAGGGAAACAAAGCGATCAGTGTGGTTCGTTGAAGATCGTTCTGAAAAATCCACCACGGGATGTGAAAAAACCACGCGAATTTCAGGCTTTCAAAACGGATTATTCCGAGAAGTGGCCCTGTTTAAGACCTGGACAGAAGGGGCAAACATTCGGATTTTGCTCTGTGTGCAAGTGTGACTTTTCCGTCGCTCATGGTGGAAAGGACGACTGCCGTCGGCACATCGAATCGAAAAAACATGCGAGTGTGAGAGCAAAGCCAAGGAAGTGGGCAATGCCTGAAAATATCAGGATTTTTCACTTTGAGTTCTCATCCAGCCCTGATATGGCTCTTCGTAGTTGGCTGGACTATAAGCAACATGAATTGAATTGAATTTGTGTGTTCATTTATTGTATGTGTATTACAGTCTTAACAGGCAGACGCACTTGAACTGTCTGTTCGGACAAAATCCTGTGTTACTGATTTCTGAGACATTTGTTCCTGATGAGCAATTTTGGGGTAGGCATATGTCTGACTTAAAGATGTTGCCACCAGTCTCGAAGCGTCCAAACACACACAGCGTCTGGCCGTGCGGTGGCTGACTCGCTTCGGCTCGCCAGAGTCAAAAGGCAAAGCGTTGAGCGCACTAAATGCAGTGCTCTGAGTGTGGCGGCGCCGCCGTTGAAGAAGGGAAGCTGTGTGATACACATGCTTCCTCATAAACACTGTTCTTCCTAAAGAATACAGCATTGGAATGGAAGGTACACTGAGCCTGGATGAGCAGATCAAGGCAGATTAGTAGTAGGCAAGCTACGGTGGACTGGCAGTTAGAAATGGACTGGTAGTTCAAAAGTTGACATGTATATGTTATGTATGTATTTTACTGCTGTCCTGGGAGATAAGGATTGATTTGTGTATGTATGTACATTAAAAGTGCATTAGTTGATTAAAGGTTGATATGCTTGCTAACATACTTGACAGCTGTATTCACAGCAGATTGATGCGAATATTCATGTAAATCCTGGGCAAGACATGTTCCCCTCATACTTGGTTCTGTTGTGGTGTGCAGGGGGCTATGATCGAGGAGAGTGTCTGGTTTCTGTGGAGATGTACACCCCGTCCAAAGGCCACTGGTCCAAACTGCCAGCATGCTGACCCCAGGGCTCGCTTTGGTGCCACCGCTGTAGGGGACCGTCTGTACGCCATAGGGGCTGTGATGGAACCCGTGACCTGGACTCTGTGCACTACTTCAGCTTTGATTCCAAAAAGTGGGCAGTTGCCGCTCCCTTGAAAACAGCACGCTCCTCTGTCGGTCAGTTACGTGGAGCTCTGTGTGTGTGTGTGTGTGTGTGTGTGTGTGTTTTGTAGTGCATATGAGTGGAATTAGCTGTTCATAGAATTGGTAGAAGAAATGAAAGGCAGTCAGTGAAGGTTGTAAGGAGAAAAGAGAACAACTGAAGAAAAGCTGATTATGTGAAAACCTGTTAACTGTGTAAAACGAACTTAATTCCTGTGACATGGAAAGATAACTCTTGTGGTGGGTGCATGCAGCATGTGGATCATAGTTGTGTTATGAATTGAAGACTAGTACACAGACCACCTGCACACCAAAATCTGGTTATGGGGAATTATTCCTTAAGAGTTCTTACACAGCACCCGTCCTGGTTTGAGACCAAGCTCTAAGTGCTCTACTATTCACTCTTCTTTACACAACAGGCTGCATGCTGGCGCTACATTTGGTCGTTTCCTGTGTGATTCAGTCTGTTGGTCAATCATTTTTTTCATTATATTTTCTATCTTTCGGTGCATGTTATATGTATCAATGTCATCCTTACCAACGGCCAAACTGACCTTCTCTTCTGAATGTTGGAGATGGGATTTTACATGTGTGCAAGATGTTAACGCACTATTAGCACAAGGTTCTTTGGCGAATAGTCTCATTGAAGAACTTTGGGAAGTGGAGTGGGAACCAGTATGGGAACCAGTATTAACTATGAAGAGAAAATCCGCGTAGTTTGCATAGGGTTGACAGAAGTGTGAAGTACATGGAAAATTTTCACAAGACAAGGGTCAAGGACTACTGGGAACCTTTGAAGTGTTGACAGAAATCGGAATAAATGGGTAATAATACACAGTCATTTAGAGGCACAGGGAGTACTGTGAATATATGTGTTGACAGAGTGTGGAATCGGTGAGGAACAAACAGTCTACAGAGGACCCAGGAAGATTGTAGACATGCGTATGTGACAGGGGTTGCTGAAGTGTGTGGCCAGGTGTACTGTGTTGGGGCAGTGACGGTCAGCGCAGTCTGAGCACTTGTGAAGTGTACAATGTGGACACCAACCAGTGGAACTTCATCGCTCCCCTCACACAGGTAAATTCATTGTATGCATTTCCATTGACCTGACTCTCCTGATTGAGATGCTGTCAGTGCGACATGTCTCAGTACAGCACTGACTAAAAAACAGTGGCCAAAACAAAGTTAGCAAATTGGCAGTAACTTGTTCAAATTCAGTATGAGATAGTGTATGATGCTGAACGGTAATTTGAAACATCAGTGCATCAGTGATCAATGACCAACATGGAGCCTAAAACCTGTGTACAGATTAAAGATCAAGGTCACTCAGTTCATGAAACTGACTCATCTGACACCCCCCACATTATTGGGTACTACAAATCAGACTTAATGACAATATAAACCTCAGTTGAAAATTGATCAGTCTCTTCCTCAATGTCTAATTTTCCTACACACACATTTTCTTTAACCCTCTGCAACCGCATGACTTTGTGCTACATGACTATGAGAATACCATGCCAAGTGAGGTAACTCCGCACACTACACACTCACATAAAGAAACTCGATAAAAAATTTGCTTTTTCACTCATCTATTCTATAAAATTAACGAAAAAATTTAAAAAACATCACTCCATCCAAAACAGCCATTTTTTCCCCTATGTAGTGAACTGGTACATGAGGAAAAAAAAAAAGATGACTAGACGAACTCTACTTCGTATTCTCGGTGCTGAAACAAATTCTCCCTAAATTCACTGAACCCACATAATGTCATGGATTAGGAGCATATACTGATTTTCCAAGTCTAAACAAAGTACTGAAACCTTCAGGAACAAAATAAAATCATTCTATATGCTCTGCACACTAAATAATTAACTTTTGTTGTTAAGGAAAAAAAACACACACAAACTTCAACAATTTTGTTAAACTGAAGGCATTACATACAAGAAGATCTGTCTTCAACTACTCAGGGGGAAAAATAACAAGAACAGATTACTGAATACTGAACTTTAAATTGTGATAGAATTGAGCAAAATGATGTGCTTTTGCACAAGTGCACTGAGTAATCAAGGATGAGAACAGCTCCGCCGTTCCGCCGTCTTAAAAAAAAAATGTCCGCCGTTTGAAAAAATCTCCGCCGAAAAAAAAAAAAAAAAAGCTATCGCATTTTCTTTGCTCCAATCTCGGCGAGACGCCTCCGGCGAGATTACTCTAGGCTTATACCCAAATGGGCGGTTTTTTATTCGGTTGACTCGGCCAACCACTGCACATCCGCTTACAGCGCCAGCGCCGATCGACCGAGTGTCATCTGTGATTCATGGCGTCGAACGAAATCGCAAAAAAAAAAAAAAAAAAATTCCCAACATGGAAAGAAAACTGGCTCGAGGAAGAGGTGTGTGTGGGAGTAGAGTTAGAGATAGCATAAAGCAAAAGCAGTGACGAGCAGGCGTTATGTCTAGCTTGCAACAAGAAAATCAGCTTCGGAAGTCGTGGCTTCATTACGATTGCTGACCACATGAAACCCTGGTTCACAGGCAGCGTGTCGCTGCATTGAAGAACAATTAAACTTTGGAAAGTAAGCTGTTGGTGATTTTGCTCTCTTCTTTGTTATATTTTTATCATTCATTTGCAATGGTCAAACTATCTCAGTTAGCTGAAACATTCTCATTTGACTTTATGTTGTGAAACAAAACCTGGACGTCTAGTTACTAATAATAGAACCAGGGCCAAGGGCAGGTAATTTTCGGAAAAACCCATTTCTTACGTAAATCGACCAGCCACAAACGCAGAGAGCCCTGTATTAAATCCATTTGCATGTTTGACAAAAAACAAAAACAAAACAAAAAGAAAAAAAAAAAAACCCTCAGAATTTGAGGTTTGAATTGAAGGCTAGAAACATATTTTGATGGTTTTAAATGTGGATTTTTCTTTATATATTAAAAAAATGCTTCAGCTTCACGCCCCCAAAACCCCCAACAGAAAAGTCTCTCTGCTTTTTAAAAATCTGTTCTCATCCCTGGTAATCGCCCCCGTACCCCCAGACAGACAGAGACACACTAGTGTGATGATGTACCTCTTGTCCATCTCCTCTTTGCTTTCTTATAAATGAGGCAGTTTTTAATTTAGGCCAGAGTTTATCTTCATCCTTTCCGGCTTGCTTTTGTGCAGCAAATAAATTTGTGTCTTGCTCAAAGTCTGCCCGAATCCCTCTGAAATCAAAAGACTAAAGGTGACGCTCCCACAGGCAGATCATGGGCCACACCCACTGACTGACCCGATTTCCTGGCTGTCAAAACAAGCGAAAGTTTTTTGAGGCTTCACTTCTTGTAGCCTACCACTCCAGTCAACAGTTAAAGAATATCTAGCAACTTTTATTTTTCAAATTTTCTTTTTTGGGGGAGCAAGGCCCAGCAGCAATGGGCAATTCAACATCGTCATTATCATCGCCCGAATCATTATTGATTCCAGCCTCAAAATCAGTCAGCAGTCGATCTTTCTTTATAACTAGGTCAAGATCGACGTCAGATTCGTCTCGCTTCAAAACTTCTTCAAGAGTGTAGCCCTCAAATATGCTCTCTTCATCACTGTCGTATCAGAAAATGGATTCTACAAGTTGCATAGTTACTCGATCCACCTTTTTTCCTGAAAATATATGAGAAAAAAAGCCGAACTTTGAAAATTCACAGCAGCATAGCTACTCCACCAAAATCTCGCGGTTGATGTGGTAGGCAGTGAGTTAAAGACTACGTAAACTTCCCTGGAAAACTGACTATAATCCCATATCAGGCATGAAATTCGTCCGCCTAAGGTGGATTTTCCGCCCATTTTTTTCATCTGCGCCCCCCCAAAAAATGTGCCGCCCAAAAAAAAAAAAAAAAAAATCCTGAAATAAACTTTCGTTCGATGCTATTCCCATTTGGACAATTTGTTATTCTCAAAAGAGTCAACCGGTCACTTCCGCCGTCAATCAACATCCGGTCTTTTCGCGCCTGTCGAACGTCGGACATCGTTAAATTGCCGAAGTTTGTCAAGCGCGTCGCGATTTCACGCCAAAAAAAAGGGGATGAGAAACGATTGGAGGTGGAACTGGCTAGACCAGGAAGTGGACGATGTTCGAGTTGGCGATGTGTTTCGCAAATTAGACGAAAAAGGCGCTGCATTTTGTGTTCCATGTGGAAAGATTGACCGACTGAATCAATGTTGTGATGAAGGCTGCCTCATTGTTTTCTTCTTCTTCCTAAAATACTGGTTCACTCAAAAACGAGTAGGTCACCAGCGCGCATGTTAAAAAGTAAAAATAAAATAACACAAAATAATGCGAGTGAATGAGTCAGTATGCACATATAAAAGTATATTATTATATGATCTTTTGAAGTATTATTTTCATTACTGAAAACATGAAAATGTGGCTTATTTGCCCTTCTTAACAGCGCTGAAATAGGGGTTTATTTGCAGTTTTAGGCCTTTTATTTCATGAAAAAGCTTCAGCTTCAGGGGGCTCTGCCCCTGACCCCGCCGATTTTTCAGCCTTTTTACTGCTGGTCACTTTCATGCCTGCATATAGATAGTTTCCAACTTGCCTAGATTTTTCAGGAATTTTGTTATTTTTGGATTATTTACAGAACCTGATTTCTGAAGGAAAATGTTTGGTTTTGTTGTTGTTGTTGTTGTAATAGTTGCGTCGAACTGTGTGTAGCCCAGATGGTGTTACAGAAATGACAGAGGCTCAGCGTGTCATATGGTTTTTCTGTGTGAGCTCTCTCTTGATCAGTTCAAGCCAAGGGGTGTACAGTGGTTACAAGACACACTTCACCCTACTCTCCTTGGCTTGGCACTGTGGAGTTCAGAAAGTGGGCAGTGATGGATGCAGTGGGTTACAAAGCGACATGTGATGTGTGCAGCCCGATTCCAGGCCTCCGTCAGCTCCTACAAGGACAGTCTGATTGCTGTGGGGGGCACTGACTCATGGAACTGCCTTAGCTCAGTGGAGATGTACCAACCTGACACCAATGCCTGGACCTGCATTGCCAGCCTAGGCACCATTCGACGAGGGGCTGGCATCGATGTGGTGGGAGGTGAGTGTTGATTGGTTTGATCTTCAGTGGTATGGACTGAAATTGTTCAGAGAGAGAGTGAATAAACTCAGTGCGTCAGGTTGTGTGTTATCACTATTGGCACTCTCACTGGTTTCTGGTTCTTGGCTGCATGAGTGACCAACAATATCCAGTCAGTAATACCACTATCTGGGAACATGTGGGACCATGCAAGTATCAGGATAGGAGGAAAGAGAAAGGAGCATATGTCTAAGTGAATCATTTCTGACACAAGTTTATAGAAAAGCTTGATGCCACTGGGAATGAGAGACAAAGTAAAGGCCATTATTGTACAAACTGTGAGTTCAATAGTGCCTATTTTTTTTCTAAATTGAACTCAAGAATCACAGTTTTGTTTGCACTGACCATTTATTGCGTCTCTTCATAGATCGTTATCTGTATTGGTTCACTAATTTTTTCTCAAGGGAGAGAAAACATCCCCACAACCTCCAAAATACTCCTTGATGGTGTTCTACCGAGGTCAGTCATGAGACCTACTAGGCTTGGAAACATTTTGAACAGGTTCTCAAATCCATGTTAGAAATTCCTGTCAAAAATTTCTCTATTTCAGCCAGTTTAGTCATCTGTGTCCAAAATTTTTCAAATTATTTCCAAAGTACTGTGAATTTGAATAGCATAGCTTTACGAGTTGTGATGTTTATGTACAAGTTCAGAGTTTGATTTTTAGGTCATATGATTACAGACCAGCGGATTATCAGTTCCACCAGTGTGAGGACTTGTCTGCGCAAGCAGAAAGTCAATTTTGGTGTGGTCAGTTTTGTTGTAAGAAAAGGAAGACATGAGAGGGCTCTGGCTGTAAGGATGACCAACCCTACTTGGGCTCAAGAATAGCAAAAGTTCTTCAATGGAGGATCAATTAATTTGGGAAAGTGATTAAGATGACAGTAGAATTCACACATATTCACAAATAGACACACATGTGCTCATTCTGTCATAAACACATGTAAACATATGCTCATGTGCACACACACACACCTACATTCATATATGTGTCATGTGACAGTATTTGGTGGGCAGGGGCTGAGAAACTGCCTGTAATTTTCTTCAGATCTCATGGCACAGTGTACTTTAATGGCAAAATTCTGTATGAATCAGTTGCAGTTTACAGAAAAAAAGTGAGATTTCAGGATGGTAATTCTGTGAATATTAATAAGCGATGTTGCCTGATGCCATCTTATGACTAATGCCAGAATGGTTAAAATCTTGTCCAGTGTTTCCCTATCTATTAGATGTGTGACACCACAGTGTACCAGAGAGTGTTTGCTGTGTGCAGACAAATTGTGGGTGGTGGGAGGCAGCGATGGAGTCAGCTCTCTGAATTCCACAGAGGTGTACGACACCAGCATCAATAGCTGGACCCCGGGCCCCTCTCTCAACATCCAGCGGGCCAATGTGTCGGCTGTCAGTCTGCACGGCAACCTGTATGCCATTGGGGGCTTCTCTGGCAAGAAATTCCTCAACACCTTGGAGATCTTGGAGGAAGGCAGCAGCGAGTGGTGCTGCTACCGGCCTGGGCGTCGCCATCGCAACAACAGGATGGGCTCTGCTGATTCATCAGGTAGGTTCCAGGTCTTTACATCTCTGGTTCACATCAAACCACTGTTTTTCCTTTACCTCTGGTCTTCTCAGCCCAATACTTTTTTATTCTTCCCGTCTGTTCTCATCAACTTGGTGTTTTGCCTTTCCGTCTTCTTATCCACTCCAGTGCTTCTCTGTTTTTATCAACCCACTGTTTTTACTTCCCCCCGTTCTTGTCAACCTGGTGTCAGTGTTTCTTTCTTTCCATTCTGTTGTTGTCCACCCACCTCTGTTGTGAACCTAGTGTTTTTTCCTCCCCTGTTCTCCATGTTGACAGTAAGATGCCCTGTTCTGTGGGTGTGTTCAGTTTCAGCCTGGCTATAATTTTTTGTCCTTTCCTGATTATGATCTCCGGTGATTCAGTATTTAAGTCTGGATTCACAGCGAGTCTTGTACTGACGGCTCTGGGTTCAAAACAAATCTAGTGCTGAAGTGAAAGTCATTTTGCCAGCAGTTTAAATTGAAGTAGGAGACAATTTCTTAATGATCAAAAGAGATATTTTCCATTATCGAGTACCGTTTTCATTTGATCAGACCAAGGCATGCAGCTGAAGAAATGAAGAATTGGGGCAACATACATGTGTGTACACTAGAATTGATGCACGTGTGATCACGACCAAGGAGCCAAGCTCCCACCCTTTGTCTCCTTGGATTGTCCGAAGGGCCATGGTTTGAGTCCTGCCAAGCTGAGGAGATTAAACTTTTCCATACATTGCCTGAAATAGTGCTTGCAGCAGTTTGTGAGTCTCCAGGTCCCATGCTTTTTTTTTTTGTTTGAGGAATAAAGCCATGCCATATGTCATGGGTCTTTGTGGACCCATGCTTTTTCTGAAGGATTAAAGTCTTGCTGCTGCTGTAGTTTTGTTGTTTGTTTACCCCTTTGGGGACAAAAATAATTTGAGATTCAGATGCTGGGCCTTGCATTCCTGACAAAGTCAGTCTTGTGGAGATAGCTTAAATGATTGGTTATCAAATGAAAATCTTGATTGTGGGCTACCCATAACCTCGGCTGAAGGTTGAATTTGACCGGCATGCATTTGGTATAACCATTATCATAGAATCAGTATCAAACACTAGATACGGAAACTCTCTATCCCTCTCCCAAACTGTCATATGTTGAGAGGTGTGTGGAGTTGTCCAAGGTGTGTACATGATGTTGATGGTAGTGATCTGCTGGTGTGCAGGGGATGAGCTGCCCAGTGGTGACACTTCTCTTGCTGCTCACTCTGACAGTGACATCTCCATATCTGACCAGGAAACCAACTCAGCCGATGAGGCCAAGCTCAGATAACTTGCAGCACCGCCACTGTGCCAGACATTGTGTGGGTGTGGGTGTGCATGGCCTGCTTGTGGGTGAGAAAGTTGAGAGAGGAATGAGAGGTTTCAGATTGACTGACAGTTCCATTTGATTTCTTTGAATAAAGTTGACTTATTTTTATTCCTTTGATGTAAATAATGTATTATATAAGTCTGCTACTTTCGTCTCCAAGGCAGAAAAAAAGACACTGTATGTTTTATGTAATGACAACCCCTCCCCACCCCCATTCCTGCTCAAGTTGCATTGATGACATTTTTGGGCAAAATGAGAGCTGCAACTTCTTACATCTTTTGTCTTTACGGGTCTTAGTAGTTGTTTGAGATTTTGTTTTATTTGGAGGGGGGTGGGGTGGGGAGGAAGGTTCAAGATGGTGAGTTCTGCATTTTTCATCTTAACGTATTAAAAAAAAAAAAAAGGCCAGATGATTCTGAACCCTATTCACAGGCACACAGACACCCGCTCCCCTGGGCATTGTCCATGCTCCCATGTAGCAGACCTGGCAGTGGAGAAATGTGGCTGTTGGAATTGACTGGAGGCTGGTCATCATTGGTATGCGTCCAGTGATGGCAGTCAGTCAGCATGACTGGAGATTTTCAGTCCATGTAGAATATAAGGGAGGACCATGCCACTGGGTCCCACTCGGACAAGGTTCACCCGAGTGCTGCTTTTGGTGCTCTTGGCCATTTTTCTACCAAGGTCTGTACATGGAAAGGAACCTGGCCTCATTTTCTGTACCCACCAGGGTTTTGCTGGGCTGTATTGAAGAAGGTGTCAGTGTTGAAGTGGTAGGCAGATTCTGATGTTCTGGAAAAAGGTGGTTGAGTGGAGAATCGGATGGCGTTGCTGATGTAGTATCAGGTTTTGTCTTTTGACAGTCACAGTGAATTTGGGATTGCTGGTAGGCAGTTATTTTTTTTTTTTTTTTTTTGTGCATTGTGGCCAGTTGAATGGTGTGATTGTATGCTGAAGGTCATCAGGTGCAAAAGAACAGTAAATAAAAAGATGTCCAGTGTTACTCTGTCGGGGAAATTACATATTGGCAGCCCTAATTCATTGTTCACCTTTCCATGATTGAAGCTATACACATTGTACAAGTCTTAACCATGGCGTAATGTATTGTCCAGCCCCCACAAGGTGACCTTGTCTTCCTTCTGGTAGGGGCTTCAGCAATGGGAAAACTGCTATAATACTAGGTACCAGTGCCAAAGAAGTTTGCAGAATGGTGTGAATCACATAGCCTTACAGTGCTATTGATAAATGTATAAAAACAGTCTCTGATTCACTTTTTTGCGAAAATCTACTGGATCTAGAAAAATCTTGCAAGGGCAGGAGGTCTACCATCACCTTTTCTTCTCCGCGCCATAAAGATTAATGTCCTCTGATGGTACATGCAATAAGAATTTAATCTCTCATCGCATTTTACATTCAGAAATATTTCTTTTGTACCCCTTCTGTACCAGATTAAAAAGAATGTAATGGGGTCGTTCCTGTTTATTTTGTGCCTCCAAACTGAATTTGATCTTATACAGAAAGAAGCTTGATGTACAGAATTTGGGAGGAAGGGGGGGGGGGGAGTGGCGGAGGGGGCACAGGCATGCTGCATGCCAGGTCACTGGGCGTCTAGAGACAAAAGATGGCATCAACTTAAGAAGAATGGATTCAGGGGAACAGTTCTTTTGTGAAATGTGTTTGAAGTGGATTGGACACATTTCATGGAAGTATATTGTGTGGACAAGCAGAGTCCTGTCTTTTGAGTTGAATTACAGCCTGTACAGGATCACCCTGGGACAAAATCCTTTGAGAGACTGAACAGGTAGAGCTAGATTCTGTGTGGTTGGTCTCTTTGTTGATTTTTTCCATCTTTGATTTTCCCTTTTCATCCCTGCAATGCCTGGTTGTTTGGGCCTGACGATTATGGAGTGCCGATTGTCCCATGACCTGTTGACTTACAGGAAGTGGGCCTATCATGACCAGAGGTTAGAATCCAAATTGTGGACAAGTTGCTGCCCCCAGATGTCCACTGTCTCACAATGGATTGCCGTGTACAACAGAACTTGGAGGACATGACCTGTAGATGAGTAAAATGGATGGAATGGCAGCTACAAGGATTGCACAGGAGTGGTGGAAAACCAACTTGAGTGCGCAGCTTCTTGCCTCTTGCCTTCTTGCTGTTCATCATCTGTGTTGACCCTCTGTCCCATTTTGAAAGCGCTAGGGTATCTGGTGAGTGTGATTTGAAGTGGAAGGCAATATTTTTGCTTTATTTTTTTCATCGATATGTATTTTTTGTACCTAAATACTTCCCCTCCCCTCCTGTTTGTGCCATATATGTTATATAATAAACTGACAGTTGTTAAGTGTCTAATTTTTTTTTCCTGAAACAATCGGCTTGTGGAGTTTTTGCACAATTCATGTTGGACGATTAAAAAGCAAGCTGCACAGTGTGCCTGCGTGATAAATAAAAACCAATACAAAGGATGCTGCACTTGGATGGCAACGGCTATTGTTAGTTTGTGGAACGAAGTGCGACAGCACAAGATTCGGTGCCTTCAGGGGTAGGGTCATCATCCTCTTTGTACGTGTGTGGTGGATCTTGTAATCATTATCGGTTTGTATGTTTACAACTACTAAACAAAATGTGGTCTTACAAATAGTTGATTCGATTCTCTTTTTTTTGTGATTAGGTGATGTTTGAACCAAAAGCTTGGCGGGAAATTGGGAATGCTGATGATATTTGTACAAAATTCCATTCCCTTCATTTTCCAAGTTTGTGCATATCAATATGTAACACGATTAATTTTGCCCCCCCCCCCCCCCCCCCCCCCCCCCATCCTGGCCCTGTGATAAGAGATGGGGTGAAAACCTACCAGTGATAGTGTAGTTTCTTGAATCTGGTTTTGTGTATCTTCCTAGTTAGGATGGATGGGTGGATCTAACTGTGAGAAATACACATGGCAGCCTTTTGTGAGACAGAGGATGGTTTGTTGTGAGAGATGCAAGACAAGAGTGTGCAAGATGGAGTGAGACAAAAGTCGCACAAGACACATCACAATTTCTTTTAACTTGTGAGAACTAGAGTTAACACATTATCTATGGCTTCCCACTTTGTACACCTTGCATAATTTGAAACAAGACCTTGTTCAGATCTGTTCCAAACTCTACACTGTCATGCTTGATGAAGACCCCAGTATAGCAGCTACTATGGTTATCTCCATACAAGCCATGACAAGGAATAATTCTTTTTTTTTTTTAAATCGTTCATAAAGAGGGGAAAAAAATAATCACGGTGAATCTTAAAAAAAAAAAGTGATGTACAGTATAAAAACTTTGTGCGAAGATACTTTCCGACTCTGGGTTATTCATGTTTCTGTGTGTTCTGACTCGGAGTCTAATGAAATTTACCAGATCTGAAAGCCAACGGTTATCCTTCCTGGATTGTCAACACCCCCAAACCGAAACAAAGGCATCCCAGCAAAAAGAAGTCTATCACTATCAGCATGCCCTATGTGAAAGGGATGTCAGAGCGCCTATCAAGGACTTTCAGCCAACACGGCGTTCAAGTGTTGCACAAACCAGTGAATTCCACACGATCACAGGTTACAAAAGTCAAGGACAGAACAGAGTTGGAAAAGAAAAGTGGTGTGGTGTATCACATTCAATGTGAGGAGTGCAGTGAAGACTATATTGGAGAAATTGGTCGGCCTTTGAAAACAAGGCTAAGTGAACACACTACCAAAACTACTTCTGCATATTATGAACATCTGACAACATCTGACAACAACCCACCATATCAACAAGTTTCAAGCCACCATAATTGCAGTTGAATCACAGTTCACAAATAGGAATATGAAAGAAGCAATAGAAATCAGGGAGAGAAAACCAAGTTTGAACAGAGACTGTGGCTATGACCTGCCCCCCATTTACAAGTATAATAATAATAATAATGTATGGATTATATATAGCGCAGTTCTTGGGATCAACTCATTGCGCTCAACACACACTCAAACACTCGCACTAACATGTGTTCACACACACACACGCTCACACAGCCCTACAGCGCTCATATCAAGTTCATCGGTTCAAGCACACACAGCCCTACAGCGCTCATATCGAGTTCATCGGTTCAAGCGTAAACAGTACAGTTACGCATGCAGCGCCCATATCAAGTTCATCGGTTCAAGCGTAAACAATGCAGTTATGCATGCAGTACATAAAAAGTCAGGTCAGAATAATAGACACAGCATTTAGATATTATGGTTGAAGAAGGCTTTCCCAAAGAAGTATGTTTTTAACTCTGACTTGAATTTAGACAATGTAGGCAGGTCACGTAAGCTGTCAGGAAGAGAATTCCAAAGAGTGGGCGCACTGAAGCTAAATGCTCTCTCACCGACTGTCTTTAACGAGCGCCTAGGAATTTTCAGAATTTTTTTTGAGAAGACGAGCGAAGAGACCGAGAAGTTTGATAGGTGGACAGAGAAGCAGAAAGATACTGTGGGAGTGTCCCATCAAAGTAACGATAGGCAAAAACTGCGATTTTGAACTGCCATCGATATTTGATGGGAAGCCAGTGGAGTTCACGCAACAAAGGTGTAATATGCTCGTTTTTATCGCTTTTTGAGCACAAGCCGAGCTGCACTGTTTTGCACCCTTTGTAATCGTGCAAGCTGTTCTGAAGGAAGTCCTGCTAACACAGAGTTACAGTAGTCCAATCGGACATTACCATGGCGGTGATGAGTCTGATTGTTGCCTGTGTGGAGAAGTAAGACCGGATAGAAGCAATACATCGCAATTCCAGGAAGCATGCACGACAAACATTAGATATTTGGTTCTGCATATAGAGCGTTTGATCAATGTGCTGAACACCAATCGCTCCACCAGAGATGACAACTCGGAGGACATCAACACCCACCACAACTACCAGTCAGTCTGGGCTGATGAAGACCAGCAGTAGCTGGCTGAAAATTTCCCTCAGGTAAACTTCATTAGACTCTTGAGTCAGAACACACAGAAACAAGTATAAAAACTGTTTAAAGAAATTTGCATATTTGGCCAGCTCTCAGTCTCCCACACATTAAACACACATTTGTAAACATATTGCACACTTAAAAAGAGAAAGCTTGATGAGATCAAGAGCAGCTCGTCTCCTTTAGCAAGTTCAAAACGGAAGTGATTATAGGAAATATCCCTGCTCTCTTCATCTTTCCACTTCTGCGTACAAGGGTACTGTTGACCACTCCTCTTTTGATGTTCTGGGGAGGTGCAGCTTTCTGTAGTTTTGGAACAAACATGGCAGAAAAAAAGACACCCTAGTCTTGTTCCTGAGTGGGGCTGCTATAACTGCTGCTATTATTTCCAGTTTCCTTATGTTATGCTGATGTGTTTGTGCATCCACAACCTTTTAAATGGGGAGGGTTTTTTTTGGCCCCCTCCCCCTTTTTTTCTTAATGTTTCTTAACAAAATACTGGTTATTCTAACAGTCTTAAAACTTGAATGCATAATTTTCAATTTTTTTCTTCTCCTCCTATTTCACCACCATCAACATCTTCAACAAAAGTACAACCATATCAAACAGTAATATACATCACAAGATTCCCAACACATTTTCACACTAAAAATAAAGACCACAGGTCAGGATGAATGTTTTAATTATTTTTATTGTTCAGAACTGAGAAAGCTGTGTAGAGTCATGATCAGATGTATTAGGGCAACATCTGTAGCAAATGTACTATCAAGCCAGTTCAATTCAATTCATGTAGTTTATAGTCCAGCTGACTGCAAGGGGCCATATCAGGGCTGTCATCTTGTCAAAGTGACTGTCTACACATATGTTGCACACAAAAGAAAGTCACATACACTCTGAGAGAAAATGGAGAGAGAGATGATGTTGCTTTAAACAACGGAGATCATGTTGCTTACACCTGCAGCCCAGCCAACTGCAAAGGGCCAGATCAGAGCTGTCACCACCACTTTGAAGTCAACTTGAGTCATATTTGAAAAACCAAAACCAAACAAAAAACCAAACCAAACCTTCCACACAGCTCATTAAAACACACTTAAAAACACAAAAGAAATTCTGCTAAAATCTTTCTTCCATAAAATCTTACATGAAAGGTGTTGATCTCCCTCTGAACAAGGTTTCCATGGAGTCTGCTGTTAAATGTTTGTCTCGCATCATGCAAGTCCCAACACTTTACAGGACATGTTTCATTGTGAGTGATACATTACATAGAATGCACCACGGAGCTTCTTCACCTTTTAAACTATTAGAATTCTGACAGATACGAAATCTGTAATGAAATAATGGCATGTTTTACGAAAATTACATCGGGATGGACATCTTTGAACCAGGTTTTCATGGATTCTGCTGTAAAATGTTCATGTCTGACATCATATAAGTCCTACTACCACTGTCTGTGACAGTCCTAATATTCTAAAACATTCTGTATTGAGAGGTACACCACGTGGACAGCACAAGGAAGTGTCTTCACCTTTTAAAGGATGAGGCTGTTTAAAAGGAGTGGCCTGTGTGTGACCTGGCGTGAGTCAGGCGAGCAGAGATTGTGAGGGGAAAAACCCCAGTGATAAACTTATAGAGGTCAGTGATTTGTGGCCACAGCAAGGTGTACAACAAACATGGACTGTGGCCATGTAGCCAACAGACATTTCTAGATGAAGAAAAAAGAAAGGAACTGTATGGGAAAAAATGTTTGGAGGATCAAACTGGATACCAAGAAAGTTCTGATTCAGCTTGTTGAGAAAGCTCCTGTTCATCATGGACTTGTTCACTGTCATGATTAGCTCATGCCAGCTAAGATTGTAATGAAACAAAAAGCAAGAGAAAGTAAAGAAGTGCCCTGACCACATGGTGGACAGAGTTGTTCTGAGTGATGACTGTGACAGACAGATAATGTTGCTTACAGCCCAGCCAACCACAGAGGGCCACATCAGGGCTGTGAGGTGACTGTAACAGACAGAGATAATGTTGGTTGTAGCCCAGCCAACCACAGAGGGCCACATCAGGGCTGTGAGGTGACTGTGACAGACAGATAATGTTGCTTACAGCCCAGCCAACCACAGAGGGCCACATCAGGGCTGTGAGGTGACTGTAACAGACAGAGATAATGTTGGTTGTAGCCCAGCCAACCACAGAGGGCCACATCAGGGCTGTGAGGTGACTGTAACAGACAGAGATAATGTTGGTTGTAGCCCAGCCAACCACAGAGGGCCACATCAGGGCTGTGAGGTGACTGTAACAGACAGAGATAATGTTGGTTGTAGCCCAGCCAACCACAGAGGGCCACATCAGGGCTGTGAGGTGACTGTAACAGACAGAGATAATGTTGGTTGTAGCCCAGCCAACCACAGAGGGCCACATCAGGGCTGTGAGGTGACTGTAATAGACAGAGATAATGTTGCTTACAGCCCAGCCAACCACAAAGGGCCATATCGGGGCTGTGAGGTGACTGTAACAGACGGAGATAATGTTGGTTGTAGCCGACCAGCCGCCGTGGCGAAGTGGTTAGCGTCGCGGACTGCCGGCTGGGAGGTCGGGGTTCGAATCCCATCAGAGTCATGTGGGTTTTTTCTGCCCCGACCGGCTCCTACCCAGAGTTGAGTTTGCTGCGGACTCAGTTGGGAAGACTGGGACCACACAGTCGAGTTTCATCCACTTAATGGATGCGTTTCTGAGAGTGTTGCTCAAATTTCATGACCAACACTGCAGGTGCCTGTACCTCTCGGGCCTGGTTGACGCCAGGATATATTATGAAAGGAAGCGTAGAGTACAGCCCTGTCATGCAGTCTTAGACCGAAATGGAAATCCGTAGCATCATCTTAATCATCCTCATTCCCATTGATCAGCATTAAAAAAAAATGTCTCAAATTCTGTGGCCCTTCATGCCCTGCTCTCATGGTGACCTCAATTTCGATGTCCTCTCCGCGTCTGTGGCCTTGGTTTGCTTCCGTCGGGGGTCACCGGTATCGGCGAGTCCATGGGGGCTGTCGCTAGGCGGACGTGGTGGCGCCCTCCGGAGGGAGAGCTCACTCACGCCGGCTCCGCGACTAAGCAATTATTGTCGTCAGTAGGGGGCTTAGTAGGTGGTGTCATGCGTATGTTAGATCAGAACAGGCGCCACTGAACACCACCGAAGTGACTCGGCAACAGTGCAGTGTCTCCTCTGGTGGGTTGCCTCTTGACGACTTGACACTGACTGCTCCCTGTGGATTGCTGGTGCCGGGGCTGCGGCGGGGCCAGCCGGGCTATGGCTGTGGACGGGGTGTCGGAATGAGCGGCGTGGGTGCACTGCCTCTGAGGTGGCGCAGAGATTGGGACAGCAAAAAAAAAAAAAAAAAAAAAAAAAAAATGTTGGTTGTAGCCCAGCCAACCACAGAGGGCCACATCAGGGCTGTGAGGTGACTGTAACAGACAGAGATAATGTTGCTTACAGCCCAGCCAACCACAGAGGGCCACATCAGGGCTGTCACCTCGCTGGGTGACTGTAACACAGATAATGGCTCGCTGGGTGACAACCACAAAGGGCCATATCAGGGCTGTGACGTGACTGTGACAGAGATAATGTTGGTTGTAGCCCAGCCAACCACAAAGGGCCATATCAGGGCTGTGAGGTGACTGTGACAGAGATAATGTTGGTTGTAGCCCAGCCAATCATAAAGAGCCATATCAGGGCTGTCACCCCATTGGGTGATTGTGAGAACATTCTTAGAACTTTAATTGAAGATTTTTGCCTGTCCAACGACAGGAAAAGCCAAACTGTTGTCATTTGATAAATGGACATGCTCAACACACTCTTTTCTCTACTCTGTCAGCCTGCAGTGAGTGGAACAGCCTGTGCTAAGTTGGATGAGAGATGCTGGTTTTATCTCAAACAGAAGTAGCATCAACAATACTGAAAACAAAACAGAACAAAAATCCTGTCAATGCTCTCAGATTAATTACTATCTGTCTAGTGTAGGAGTTAAGTGGTATGTAACAAACTGTTTTTAGTCCGATCACAGTCTTTACAGTAACTCCGCTAGAAAACCGGTTGGTTAAGTTGGTTAACTGGTGCTCACCTGTACACCGTATAAACCGAGTGAGCGCAGGTAGTCAACCAGTCTCTGAAGAGATTCCTGCTAGTTCGCCCACAGTCCAGTCGACGAGGGACTCAGTTTAGTTCTTGTGACAGCCAGTTCCCCAAGTTGAGTTTGTCCCTGGTGTACTTGGGAATTGGTTGTCTCTACCTCAGGTCCGGGGCCTGTTGTGTGTCCCCATTCTCCACCGTGCCGGGTGTGCGAGAGGCTGGTGGTCCGGGGCCTGTTGTGTGTCCCCATTCTCCACCGTGCCGGGTGTGCGAGAGGCTGGTGGTCCGGGGCCTGTTGTGTGTCCCCATTCTCCACCGTGCCGGGTGTGCGAGAGGCTGGTGCATGCAGCCGAGCCAGCGCCTCTTCTGCGAGAGAAGTCATCGCCTTGGGTTTGAGTCCCTAAGTCCTGTTCGCCAGCTGTGCCCTGCGCTGGTTCTTGCCTAGACAGAACCACCGCCTGTGTTGACAACGACCTGCAACGTCAGCGTCGTTCCTGCGCATTGTGAGACCCTTGTTGCTGTGTAGTCACAGAGCCACAGCTCTTGGAAGTGGAGGCTGGTGCCTCAAAAGTAGCAAAGAGCTACTTTAGTGTGATCCGGCTAATTTATAGGGTTTTTTTTTTTAATGTAGGAATGGTTACTTCCTTGTGGACAGAGACGTCACTGCATCGTTCAGTCGTCACTCACTACCCCTACTGACAGTCGCAGTGTCGTCGCGTTGACTTTGTTCGTCACCTGTGTCTACCCCTAATTACAGACTGCGCTCCCCTTAGGCCAGACAGTGCCTGTGACAGACAGTGTGTGCGACACACATATATACCAGACCTGTTTACCCATACGATTTCGCCGTATTTTGTACGCGTAATTGAGAGAAATATGATAAATACGGCAAATGGGAAAAAATACGGCGAAAAAATAATCCGACTATAATCATTACTGTACACTGCATTTTCCAAGGAACAGTAATATTGACAGAGCTGCCGTGTGTATTCTCACTTTTCTCTCCGCGACCTCTCATGTCAATGATTTTGATTGGCCAAAAGAGTACCAGTAGTAGTTCTCGGGGCTCGAGATTTCGCATGGTTTCGCTGTCGCCATTTTGTGTTCTCTGTGCTGCATTGACCGGTACTAAGCCTAGCTACAACAAGTGCCACGAAAATGTCTAAACGTCCCTCTGCTGAAGTTGACGGTCCTCAACCAAAAAAAAGAGAGCAAGAATTTCTAGACAGGTATTGCCAGATACCAGGAATAGCTCCATCCAGGTTGGGAAAATCGTATATTTACTGCAAATATTGCAACAAAGACATTTCGATCGCTTCTTCTGGACAATTTAGTATCACCCGTCACTGTGAAACAAAAGGTCACATTCCGAAAGTTGAGCTTTTGAAAGTTGCTGCATCAACTCCGAGCATCGCGAACTTCATGCCATCTAAGAGTTCGGCGGCGACGCCCCATCAGCTGGCTGTGGTGAAAGCTGAGACAATGTTCTCGGAACTGATCATGAAAATGAACTTGCCACTATCTGCTGCAGACATCGTTTCAAAGACTGTGAGATGTGCCTTTCCAGACTCCAAAATCACCACAAATCGTTTTTGTGGAAAAACCACAAAACTAGTGGAACACCTGGCTTCAAGTATAAAACTGACGCTTAGGGAGAAAATGCAAGCTGGGCCATTCTGTGCGAGTACTGACGGCTCAAACGAACAAAGGGAGAAGCAGTATTCTGTTGTTATCACCACCATTGGTGATGCTGGTGTGAGCACCCATCTTCTGACTGTGCCTGTGCTCGACTTGGATCATGCATCGACAGGTTGGTGTATTATTTTTTATCATTTTTTAAAAATCAGGTTCTCTCTCTCTCTCAAACTTTTTTTCTGACCCTCTCTCTTTTTTTTTATGACTTTTCTCCGACGCTCTCACTCTCTCTTGACTTTTCTTTTTGACATGCGCTTTGTACATATGGGAACACACACACAAAGAGTGGCACATTCACACGTGGGTGTGTTTGTGTGCGCCAGTAATTATACATGGTTGGGGGGTTCAAATTCAGCTCACGCTGTTGCATTGTGCTGTTGGAAAAGGCAATTTTCCTCACCCCACCCAGGCGTGCTGGGGTTAACCCTGCAATAGACTGGCGTCCTATTCATGGGGAGGGTGGGGTGGGGGTGGGGGTGGGTCCTGTACTCTCAGTCGCTTTGTGCACACAAACCGGCTTTAAGCACCGGCCTCATAAGCCTCTCAGAGGCTCGTAAAGATACTTTAACTTAAGATCAATTATACATTCATGTGATTATGCATGCAGACACCCACACGAGTTAACACGCATGCACATGCATGCGTGCGCGCACACACACACACATGCGCGCGCGCAGGCGCACACACACAAACACAAACGAACACTCAAACACACAGAGGAGGGTTCTGATAGTCTGCTTTTGTATGCATTGTTACAGGACATAATATTTTCAAGCTTCTCGAGGAGATGAAAGTGCCCCCTCCTAAGAATGCACCCTTGGTTGGAGATCCACCACAGCCCCCTGAGCCTGCAGTTCCCTGGGAGAATTGTCTTGTCCTGGGGTGCGACAATGCTGCAGTGATGACTGGCCATACAAATGGTGTGTATGGCCACATGATTACTAAGCAGAAGAACTTGTATCTTGCTGGGTGCCCCTGTCATCTGATTCACCGAGCTGCCCAAAAAGCAGCTTCAGTGCTTCCCTTCAGCATTGATGAAATACTTGTTGATGTGTATTATTATTTTGAACATTCATCGAAGAGGCTAGCAGCACTAGAGGCGTTCCAGGATTTAGTGAAACATCAGAAAATGCTGAAGCATGTGGCTGCAGATGGCTCAGTGTGAGGAAATGCCTTGACAGATTGCTGGAAAACTGGGATGCTCTACGGAAGTTTTTCAAAGAGGAGGCCCCTGCTGCAACAAGCACGTCAAGACCTGAGGGCAGGGAGAAGAGACTGAAATCCTTCTTTCAGTCTCCCACCAACAAGCTTCACTGCCTGGTCCTGAAGCAAGCACTTGAACCGTTCGACATTGTCAACAAGCAGCTCCAAGCTGAGTCTCCACAAATACACTGTCTGCAAAGGTCCTTGCTTGACCTCTTGAGACAGATGATTGTGAAATTTGTGAAGCCCATTGTCATAGCTGAGAAGATCAAAGTGACAGGAGAGATGCAGATGTGACAAAAGACACCGCTTGAGATCAACTTCAGGGATCTACACAACCATAAATCGCAAGTTCTACTGAGCGAGGAAGCTGCCGAGTTCCTTAGAGAAAAAGATGAAGTTGGTTTACCAGAGAGCAGGATCACAGAGTTCCACGCCACATCAAAACAGTTCTACATTGCAGCATGCAATTACATCCGAGCAAAATTTCCTCTCAGTTCGGAAGTGATGAAAAATGCTGAGGTTGCTGATGTTGATCAGCGCCTGGAGGTGACAGAGGAACAGCTGTGCTTCTTCATGAACAGATATCCTTGTTTAGTGCCTTCAGGATCCAGTGTGGACACAGTGAAGAATGAGTTTGCCACATACCAGTCGCACCCTGTGGTTCCATCGCTTCGGAAAGAGAGAATGGACACAACATGGGTGGCCATTGGCCAAACCAAGGATGCTGCTGGAGTTCCCATGTTTTCCAATGTGGCCAAAGTCATGCTGGGAATTCTCACTATCCCTCACAGCAATGCAGGCTGTGAGAGGATATTTTCCTGTGTGCGAAAGAACAAGACCGACCAGAAAGCTTCGCTTTCAGCCAAAACTTTGGACAGCCTGATGGTCGTCAAATCAAGACCGGGAATGCCAGCTGATCGGACCTACTCCACCAGGAGCTCTCGGATCTGAAGTCTGCTTATTACCAGTCCCTCAACAAGCAGTGAAGATCAGTAGAGAAGTCTCACTCCATGAAAACCAGCAAAAGAAGTCTAAGATGATTCTATGCAGTACCTGACAGCTGTCCATAACACTTTAGGAAATCAATTTTGTTTCTTTCTTCTATTTTCTGTTTGACAAAAAAACCCTCTTCCTTTCATTATTTCATTTGGGGAAAAAAAGCGAGTTACTAAGTCTGACTCAGTGATTTTAAGTCTAACTGATCTCAGTTGTTAAATACTGAATTAAAACTGTAACGTGTGATTATCTGAGATTTCCTTTAAAGATTTTGAGTGCAGGTGTGTGTAAAGGAATTGACTGTATGACTCAAAACATGGATGAACTTGTCACTTCCAGCCTGTCTTGCACTGTAGGTGAGAGTGCATACAATTGTCAGACAGTTTTCATATGTAAAGTAACAATTAATATTAATTAATAATTTGTGTAAAGTGTGGACAACCTGTGTAATGGACCAACTAAAGTCTGAAAATGGAAGACTGAAGGTGAAAACAACAAACGACAACTGAAGTTGAAAGAAAACTCTTAAAGATACTATGTTTGCCTTAGCATGGGTTGGGAACTGGCATCACCACTGCACTATTGATTGACTCATGATGAAGGTAAACAGTGTTTGTGTTTTTCACCGTGTCTCTATCTCTGTCTTCAGTTATGTGTCCATTTAACTCTCTCTCTCTCTGTATGTGTGTGTGTTTTTGTGTTTGTTACTGTTTATGTGAACCGGTGTTATTTATCGTTGTTACACAGACTTGTGCATGCTAGCCGCAACATCCTCTTCTTGTGGAAATACTCCCATTTTTTTCAAAATACTCTTAATTTGGAATTGAAATACTCTAAGCCAGATTTTGGGGTAAACAGGTATAACATACATATTAATATTGTGCACCCATAGTTGGCATGTGCTCCATGTAGACAGTGCCTGTGACAGACTGTTGGTGTGTGCGCCACATATATTCATAATAGTGCTACAGAGTCAATACATTTCACATGAATTGCATGCAGTGAATATGACAGGTAGTCGTGGTAGCAAAAAAGATAAGCAGAAGAAAAGACCAGATGGCCTATACACCTTGCACAGGCCTACAACACCATCCCTCTCGGCTCTTCAGGATTCGCCCACATTTCCTGCTTTTTGGCCAGCTGCTACTGGTGCTGTCACCTGGGTCCATCAACACTGTCTCCACCTCCAGGAGGCCCACCTGAAGGCCCACAATCAATTGACGGAAGCTGCAGCAAACAGAGACGGCTTCACAGACAAGAAGGCTTCAGACCACGTCCTGTGTGCAGGCGACTTTGAGGCCATTTACACTACACTCGGTTCTGAGTTCGCGCTCAATACTTGCTCGGCGCCAGCGCATCCAGTTGTGTTTATACTTGCAATAAGCACTCTGCGCTGAGCTCGGCAAGAACCCCATCCCTGACCCTTTAGGATTGCTTGGAATGTAAAATGGCTGCCACTGCACATGGCGATGATTTATTCATATTTTTGCGCAATGAAGACACAACAGAGTGGAACGATGGAGATCATTAGTAATAGAGAGTGCCACAAGAAGAAAGAAGTTGATGCTGAGGATTATCTCATTTTTCGTTGCTCTGCTTGTCAGTAACATACCAAGTCACCAATCAGAGCAGCCACAAAGAATTCTGCGCAGTGTTTGATGCTACCAGCGTTCCATGGACTGGTAGCTCTCTGCACATACTGGAAGAAACAATGGATTGAAGACTTTCGGATGACAAAGGACACATTGTTTTGGTTATACAGACAACTTCGACCATTTGTCAAGAAAAAGGACTCAAAATTATGCAAGGCAATATCAACTGAGCTCTGTCTTGCTTTGACACTGTATCAATTTGCAACTGGAGCGAATTATGAAACAGCTGGAAATTTGTTTGGGAGTTCTCGGTCAACAGTGTGCGTTATTGTGCAAAATGTCACCAAGTTGAACATCGTTTACCTCTCTTCAAAAAATTTCCTGAAGGAAATCGTTGGCGGAAGCCATCAATGGGTTTGAAGAAAAGTGTGGATTTCCACAGTGTGTGTTGGAGCTGTAGACACATACTAGTCACATCACCTGCTGCATTTAAAAGTGACTTCAGAAACAGGAAGGGCTGGTGTTCTGTGATTGCGCAGTGCATCGTTGATCATCAACTCATGTTCTTTGATGTGTTTGTTGGCTGGCTAGGCAGTTCACATCATGTTCACTGATGTGTTTGTTGGCTGGCTAGGCAGTTCACATCATGTTCGCTGATGTGTTTGTTGGCTGGCTAGGCAGTTCACATCATGTTCACTGATGTGTTTGTTGGCTGGCTAGGCAGTTCACATCATGTTCGCTGATGTGTTTGTTGGCTGGCCAGGCAGTTCACATGATGCTCATGTGTTTCGAAATTCACCTGTGTTTCTTCGGGCAGTCCAATGTTTCCATCAGAAGCTAAAAATTTGAACGGCACAGAAATTCCCCTGCTCCTGCTGGGTGACCCAGCCTACCCATTGCAAGACTGGTTGATGAAGCTTTATACAATGAGTGTAACCATGAATGAGGCACAAAGGTACTTCAATTACTGTCTTAGCAGACCAAGGATGGTTGTTGAACGAGCCTTTGGTCATCTAAAAGACCAGTGGCATGTCCTTCTCAAGACAATGGAAACAAAAGTGTGTGTGTGCGTGTGTGTAATGTTGTGTGATATGACAATGACCCTTGTGGTCAAAGGGAAGCAACCTCACCTATTAGCTCCCAGAGTTGGCACCCAGACATAGGGGTGTTATTTCCCTTCCGGAAATGACTCCCGGTTTGTTTACTTTCGGACTGGGCATTAGTCATGGCCTTTAGTAGATTATTATTGTTTTATTATAAATATTAATAATAATAGTGAATAAGAGAGTAGAGTAAGTACAAAATATTTCAAACCTAAAAAGAAGCTACCGTTCTGGATGAGAGCTGCTAGCGATTGGCTCCTTCAAAAGAATTACATAACCGATGCCACAGCGTCCCCTCGCAGCTTGGCGCCAGACAGAAGGCTCCTGATCCTCCCTCGGATCAAGACACACCATCAGATCCCTGTCTGTCTGCTGCCTCCAGAGAGCTCGGTGGGTTTCTTTTTTAGGTAGGGAATCTGATGAGGGAAAATTTGAATTAATTGGGCAAACATACTTAACTCGCCCATTTAGTTAGGAACTTAGGGTTTCTTATCATTGTATGTCCTGATCACCTGTGCCCCAACAACAACATTTGGGCAATAAAAGAACTGAAATCTGAAATTCTCTCATGTTGTCATTTGAACGAGAGATGTAAAAGGGGTGTAGTCACAAGCATTGAGACAGAGAGAAAGTGACACCCCCCCCCCCCCAACTCTTCAAGATTTGGCGCTGCGAGCAGGACGGTGATGGGGACAAAAAGGGATGACAAAATTCAGACTAGATAAACCCACCGAGGCTGCAAAGGTGACCCGCGCCCCGACGACTGAGATGGGAGAAGCCATACGGAGGGCCGTGATGAACGCTAGGACTTGGAGACCCTAGGGAGGACCAGACTGCTGGGCGAGGACCACCAGTCCAGGACATGACAGCGCACCGGCAGCCCAAGACGAGGCAGCCCCATCAGCCCGTGGTGATATACTTTTGGGTTTTTGTTTATGCAAATTCAAATTGCTGATGCAGCTGAGAGACAGAGGTTCGATTGGACGTTGTTATTCAGTTAACAAGGGTGAACTGGGAATCGACAGGAACCACTTAGTTCTTCCACAAAAGAGATGCTACAAATGAATTCTCTGTGGAACATTGATTTACATTTGTTTTTCCTTTTCATGAGCAGGAAAGATGTGTGCCTTGAGTGACATTTCCAAAGAAGGCAAATTTTGACCTTACAATTTTTTTATTTCAATTGAAAATCCTTGGTTCTCCACAACTTGTGGTACAGACGTGTGACAGTCCTTAGCGATTGGGTTTATTGGTTAGTACACTTGAGTATTGGGGTTGTTTTTTTTCTAGCCCCATAGTGCTCTCAAAGTCGGGGAGCAGCTGGATGCTATTGGCTATACGGTTGTTGGTTTGGTTGCTTTTGCTTTTGTTATTGTAAATATTCTATCCCTTTTCCCTTCTTTTATGACAGTGGTGGGTTTCTTTATGAGATTGTTGTTGTTGTTTTATAAAATTCCAAGTACCTGGGTGTTGCACCATTGGTAGTACAAAAAAGTAGTTGTTGGCAAGATGTCGCAAGAGCGTGAAAGTGCATCTGCCTCCCCAACGATGCTTAACTTACAGGCAGAAGTTGGAAGATCCTCAGGACTGGGGAGAGGGACGATGATTGGTGGTGGTCTTGGGGGGATTAAGAACCACAGCCCAGGCCATAGGAGCGGGTTAGTGGAGGAGGTCGAGAGCCTACGCAGGCAATTAGAGGAAATGAACTCTCGGTCGCAGAAGGTTGTGGTGACTGGGCCCAAACAAAAAAAGGTTAAGAAATTCCACGGGGAGCCAGAAGTAGATGGAGGGTGTGTAGTGAAGGATTTTATAGAGGAGGTTAGGGTATTGCTAAGAGGGGAGGAAGATAGAGAGGAAAGGAGGCAGCTGGTTCTCAGCCATCTCGATGGGGGTGGCAAAAACAGAGGTGCTGTCATGTGGGAGACCACAGGACTCGGCGGAAGCCAGTTCGGAGACCCTGCGACATGCGTTCGGGGACCGCCGTTCCCTCCCGGCCTTACTGGCCAACTTCGCTGAACGGAAACAAGGGGCAAGAGAGGGCATAAGAGAGTATGCCAATGACCTGTCTTCCCGACATAAGAAATTGATGCAGAAACAACAGAAGGAAGGGAAACAGTTGGTCGAGGAGGATGCACTGGTTGGTCAGTTTGTGGAAGGACTCCGTGACAAGAGCCTGGCTCTTGACCTGAAAAGGCAAGTGAAAAGGAGCATGCCATCTTTTGCAGAAATTAGGGCAGAAGCCCTAGTGGGAGGAAATGAAGGGGGGACCAGTTAGTAGCCGAACAGCAGGTATTGGGGCAATAGGGAGTCAGCTTTCAGAGTTGGAAAGGGCCCAGAGGAGCTGAGACAGGAAAACATGAGCTTGCGGAGGGAGTTAGAGGCCCTGAAGCAAAAGGGGAGGAGACCGCAAGAAGAGAAGAGAAACGGGCAAAGGGGTGCTGGCAGGGGGTTGGTTGTGTGTTATCAGTGTAGAAAGCCAGGCCACATCCAGAGATTCTGTAGGGGAAACAGGGATCAGGGGAACGGGGAGCCATCAGTGTAGGGAGCCGTACTACTGATGGAACCCAGCGTGGCTCATCACTGCTGTCCAGGACAGTGGGTGAGCGGCCTACCATCAGGGCAGAGATAGGTGGTGTAGAAATAGAGGTGCTTTGGGACACAGGCTCGTAAGTTACCATCATGAGTGACTGCCTATATCATAATTACTTTTCAGGGGGTTCACCACTAGTTAAGGATGTCCAGCTAGTTAAGTTAGTGGCTGCCAATGGCTTAGAGGTGCCACACATAGGGTGCATTGTCATGGACATCAAGATAGGGAAGCGGGTCATTCCAGCCAGGGGAATCCTCGTACGGAAAGACAAAGGTGGTCAAGGTCAGGAGCTCATGGAGTCGGCTTCATCACTCCTCCTGGGTATGAACGTCATCCGGGAAGTGAAGGGGAATCCAGAGGTTGCGGTTGACCTATAAGATAAGTCATATCAAGCAAGCTTGGTCAGAGCCCCAGCGGGCAGAATCCATCTTCCAGCGAGGTCAATCACCAGCGTGACTGTTCCTGGAAGGGGGAGGAAGCGAGGTCAGAAGGAGTAAGAGTACATCATAGAACCACTGAAGGAGCAGACTAACAGCAAATTCTTGGTTGCCCAGACAGTGGTGGCAGGAGAGGGACCATGGATCATTCCTGTGGTGAACATCGGGGAAGAGGATGTCATGACAGCTGGTAAGACTCCGTTAGGCATGGTCAATGAGGTAGGGCATGTTGTGATGTCAGAGGTTGGGTTCAAGGAAGGTAGGGGTTAGTTAGTTGTCCACTGTAACAGAGTAGGAGTAGCTAGTCATGCTAAGTCTCAGGCACAGGTAGACCTGTCCCAAGTAGAGTGCTCTGCCTCAGAACAGATGCAATTGAGGCAGCCTGGAGGAGTTTGCCGACACCTTGACCAACGACGAATTCGATGTGGGCCACACCGACCGGGCGAAACGTAAGATCCCGGTAGAGGATGACACCCCCGTGGTGCAAGCCTACCGGAGGATTCTGCCCACTCAACTGGGAGAGGTGAAGCAGCGCCTTCAGGAACTCCTGGAGAAAGAGATCATCCGACCGAGCAGCAGCCCATAAGCTTCACCGATCGTCCTGGTAAGAAAGAAAACGGGAGCCTAAGGATGTGCGCTGATCACTGCAAGCTGAATGCGAAGACCAGACAGGATGCTTTCCCCCTACCACGCATCGATGAATCCCTGGATGCCTTACAAGGGGCTTGTTACTTTTCCACGATGGATTTGGCTTCAGGATACCACCAGGTTGAAGTGGAGGAAGAGGACAAACACAAGACGGCCTTTACAACACCATTTGGCCTCTTTGAGTTTTAATCGGATGCCTTTTGGGCTGTGCTCGGCACCCTTGACGTTCCAGCGGCTCATGACCTCGGGAATGAGCGACCTCCTTTTCCAAGTCTTGCTTATCTATTTGGATGACATCCTAGCATTCAGCAGGACCTTCCAAGAACACCTGGAGCAACTGAGGATCGT
>CM031618.1:25605385-25627885 GCA_018398815.1 Conus ventricosus
TGACGATGCCGTGGTGAAAGGAGGGAAATGAATGCAGCAACAGACGGCTGACCTGTCCGGTGGATCAGAAACAGAAGGTTTGGGGTCAGCGTTTGGATTCTGCACGTGAGCTCCTGAGGAGAGAGGGAGGGAGGGGGGAGAGGGAAGGGAGAGAGGGGGTGGGGGAAGGGAGGTAGGGAGGGGGTGGGACTTACACACACACACACACACACACACACACACACACACACACACACACACACACACACGACACGTATACACATACGCGCGCGCGCGCGCACACACACACACACACACACACCACACACACACACACACACACACACACACACACACACACGAAACTAATCTCTTAACCTCCGAACCAGCACTGCCATCATCCAGGTCATCCAGCTATGAACAAAAACAAGACGTCACACGCTCCACTGCCAGTGTTCCTCCTGACAAGACACGAAAGATGAGACGGGGACAGGGCTGGAGGAACAGGCAGGTGTCAGACAGAGGACAGGGGTGGGTTGGGGGGTACGGGGGGGGAGGCGGGGGGAGGAGTTCTGTTGACAAGCCAGGGTAGTGTTGTTCCACGTAGCCAGCCAGCTGTGACGTTCATCTCCACCCCTCACGATGTCAACGTCGAACAAGTAATGAGATCAGCGCATGGCGAACAGTAAGACGTCATCATAGGTAGGGGAGAGAATCTATCCCATTTCTATGGTTGTCGAAAGGAACACCGAAGTCCTTCTTTCTTTCCTTCCTTCCTTTCTTCCTTCCTTCCTGCAGGCCACACACCACAAATACGAATGTGCACCGAAACGCTATCTAATCCTACGTAAGCGTATGGAGGCATATGGCATATAACTGAATAGCTGCTGATATCAGTTACGAAATGAAGGATATGTTGAAATGACACCATAACAAAATAAAACGACTTCGCTTTAACAATCCTTTAGCGAGCTGTTGAGGGTGGGAGATGGGAGGGAAAGACAATGAAGAAAAAAAGAAAGAAAGAAAGAAAACCACAACGGTGGACTGATGACTCATTGCACAATGGACAAGTAAAACCATTGGCAGATGCCAGGCCTTGGCACACAGATTGTCAGGCCTTGGCACACAGATTGCCAGGCCTTGGCACAAACATTGCCAGGCCTTGGCACACAGATTGTCAGGCCTTGGCACACAGATTGTCAGGCCTTGGCACGCAGATTGCCAGGCCTTGGCATGCAGATTGTCAGGCCTTGGCACACAGATTATCAGGCCTTGGCACACAGATTGCCAGGCCTTGACACACAGATTGCCAGGCCTTGGCACACAGATTGCCAGGCCTTGGCACACAGATTGCCAGGCCTTGGCACAAACATTGCCAGGCCTTGGCACACAGATTGTCAGGCCTTGGCACACAGATTGTCAGGCCTTGGCACGCAGATTGCCAGGCCTTGGCATGCAGATTGTCAGGCCTTGGCACACAGATTGTCAGGCCTTGGCACACAGATTGCCAGGCCTTGGCACACAGATTGCCAGGCCTTGGCACACAGATTGCCAGGCCTTGGCACACAGATTGCCAGGCCTTGGCACAAACATTGCCAGGCCTTGGCACACAGATTGTCAGGCCTTGGCACACAGATTGTCAGGCCTTGGCACGCAGATTGCCAGGCCTTGGCATGCAGATTGTCAGGCCTTGGCACACAGATTGCCAGGCCTTGGCACACAGATTGCCAGGCCTTGGCACACAGATTGCCAGGCCTTGGCACACAGATTGCCAGGCCTTGACACACAGATTGCCAGACCTTGGCACACAGATTGCCAGGTCTTGGCACAAACATTGCCAGACCTTGTCATAAAGGTTGTCAGACCTTGGCACACACATTGCCAGACCTTGGCACACAGATTGCCAGGCCTTGGCACACTGATTGCCAGCAGTTGCCAGGCCTTGGCACACAGATTATCAGGCCTTGGCACACAGATTGCCAGGCCTTGGCACACAGATTGCCAGGCCTTGACACACAGATTGCCAGGCCTTGGCACACAGATTGCCAGGCCTTGACACACAGATTGCCAGGCCTTGACACACAGATTGCCAGGCCTTGGCACACAGATTGTCGGCCTTGGCACACAGATTGCCAGGCCTTGACACACATATTGCCAGGCCTTGGCACACAGATTGTCAGGCCTTGGCACGCAGATTGCCAGGCCTTGGCACACAGATTGCCAGGCCTTGGCACACAGATTGTCAGGCCTTGGCACACAGATTGCCAGGCCTTGACACACAGATTGCCAGGCCTTGGCACACAGATTGTCAGGCCTTGGCACACAGATTGCCAGGCCTTGACACACAGATTGCCAGGCCTTGGCACACAGATTGTCAGGCCTTGGCACACAGATTGTCAGGCCTTGGCACACAGATTGCCAGGCCTTGGCACAAACATTGCCAGGCCTTGACACACAGATTGCCAGGCCTTGACACACAGATTGCCAGGCCTTGGCACACAGATTGTCAGGCCTTGGCACACAGATTGTCAGGCCTTGACACACAGATTGTCAGGCCTTGGCACACAGATTGTCAGGCCTTGGCACACAGATTGCCAGGCCTTGGCACACAGATTATCAGGCCTTGGCACACAGATTGTCAGGCCTTGGCACACAGATTGCCAGGCCTTGGCACACAGCTGAAGCTAGAGGACCCTGAACTGTTCTTCAGCGAGGCGTCCTGATGACTTCACGAAGTCAGGGGAGACGACGAGAAGAGAGACACAGCCCAGCCACAGAATAGAATCACAGCGAATATAGCTCACTTTAAGCCCCCACCCTTTCCCCCCTCCCACCCCCACACTCCAAAATCATTTTGCTTGCTTTCATGGATCTTTACTGATGACATGAAACACAATACCGGGCTCCTTCTGCGTGCACTGGTACGTTTCCTGTACCTGTCTGTACACAGTACGCTTCCTCTTCCTGTCTCTGCACTGGTACGTTTCCTCTTCCTGTCTGTACACAGTACGTATCTCTTCCTGTTTGTACACAGTACGTTTCCTCTTCCTGTCTGTGTACGGTACGTTTCCTCTTCCTGTATGTGCACGGTACGTTTCCTCTTCCTGTATGTGCACGGTACGTTTCCTCTTCCTGTATGTGCACGGTACGTTTCCTCTTCCTGTCTATGGACGGTACGTTTCCTCTTCCTGTATGTGCACAGTACGTTTCCACTTCCTGTCTATTGACGGTCCGTTTCCTCTTCCTGTATGTGCACAGGTACGTTTCCTCTTCCGACCTGTACACAGTATGTTTCCTGTTCCTATCTGTACACAGTACGTTTCCTCTTCCTGCCTGTACGCGGCATGTTTCCTCTTCCTGTCTGTGTACAGGTACGTTTCCTCTTCCTGTATGTACACGGTACGTTTGCTCTTCCTGTATGTACACGGTACGTTTCCTCTTCCTGTATTTATACAGATACGTTTCCTCTTCCTGTCTGTGCACGGTCCATGGACCTTCACAGCGGATCTGACAGAAGAACCCAAGCCATGAAACCAGATGTTACTGCAAGGTATCAATCATCAGATGTATCCATCATATCAATCAACAATCATCAGATGTACCCATCATATCAATCAACAATCATCAGATCTACCCATCATATCAATCAACAATCATCAGATCTACCCATCATATCAATCAACAATCATCAGATCTACCCATCATATCAATCAACAGTCATCAGATCTACCCATCATATCAATCAACAATCATCAGATCTACCGATCATATCAATCAACAATCATCAGATCTACCCATCATATCACCAATCAACAATCATCAGATCTACCGATCATATCACCAATCAACAATCACCAGATCTACCCATCATATCACCAATCAACAATCATCAGATCTACCCATCATATTACCAATCAACAATCATCAGATCTACCCATCGTATCACCAATCAACAATCATCAGATCTACCAAACATATCACCAATCAACAATCATCAGATCTACCGATCACATCTTCAATCAACAAGTGCGTCCAACTTTCAAGCAACACATCGTGCTATACGAAGATCTGCTGACATCAGTTCAATAAGGGGGAGGTGGGGGCCGGGGGGGGGGGGGGTGGGGAGGGGGAGGTGGGGCCGGGGGGAGAGGGGGGAGACCCACCTTGCTATGGTCATGTAACACGATCCGATGGCCATGCCAGATCAGCCGCCCAGGGAACTGTTGAAGGAAGATCCGATGGCCATGCCAGATCAGCCGCCCAGGGAACTGTTGAAGGAAGATCCGATGGCCATGCCAGATCAGCCGCTCAGGGAACTGTTGAAGGAAGATCCGATGGCCATGCCAGATCAGCCGCCCAGGGAACTGTTGAAGGAAGATCCGATGGCCATGCCAGATCAGCCGCCCAGGGAACTGTTGAAGGAAGATCCGATGGCCATGCCAGATCAGCCGCCCAGGGAACTGTTGAAGGAAGATCCGATGGCCATGCCAGATCAGCCGCCCAGGGAACTGTTGAAGGAAGGAGACGGGAGGAAAGGAAGACAGACACGATGGAACGACAGCATTGCAGAATGGACAGAGAAGGTATTTCCACAGACACAGGCTTTGGAACACAATCGATGGACCTGGAAGAACCTGGACAACTGTTCCACAGTGTGGTGCTCCAGTGACTCCCTGTGTAGTTACAGAAGAAGGAGAAGGAGGAGGAGGAGGAAGAGGAGGAGGAGGAGGAGGAGGAAGAGGAGGAAGAAGAAGAAATACGGAAAGAGCCGATGACATCACCCACAGTTTGGGAAAACACGAACTGTCCATTATCTGACGTCAGCTTCCAGACCTTCGAGCTCAGCTGATACCTATCTTTGCCCCAGATGGTTTCCCCAAATACTTACATCCCTTTTTTCTATTTGTCCGCTTGGAACCGCCTAACATATGTCAAGAAGGTCATGTGAGAGAAAAGAACAGGGGATCCCCCTTTCAGACACTTTATTATGAGGAGAACGCCCCAGGTGCACCTGACTAAAAATACTTCCATCGGCATTCACGCTTTCACTTTCGGTGTGCCGCCCACAGCAGCGAATCTTAAGGTGAAAGGGGAAAGAAAGGTGAAGGTCACAGGCTCTTCGTGGAGACGAGCAAAGCCTTGGATTGCCAATCAACGAACCTGGCCTGAGTCAACGTCTGTCAGCCCTGTCTGTCTGTCAACCCCGTCTGTCTGTCTGTCTGTCAGACCTATCTGTCTGTCTGTCTGTCAGACCTGTCTGTCTATCTGTCAGCCCTCCCTGTCTGTCTGTCTGTCAACCCTGTCTGTCTGTCAGACCTGTCTGTCTGTCTGTCTGTCTGTCTGTCTCTCTCTCTCTCTCTCTCTCTCTCTCTCTCTCTCTCTCTCTCTCTCTCTCTCTCTCTCTCTCACACACACACACACACACACACACACACACACACACACATAGGCCTACACACACGCGCGCGCGCGCGCTCACAAACACAAAAACGCACGCATGCATGCACACACACACACACACACACACACACACACACACACACACGCACGCACGCACGCACGCACGCACGCAAACACACGTGCACGTTCGCACGCACGCACAGACACACTCGCGCGCGCGAGTACACACACACACACACACACACACACACACACACACACACACACACACACACACACAACACACACACACACACGCACGCACGCACGCACGCAAACAAGAACGCCCGCACACACACACACACACACACACACACACACACACACACACACACACACACACACACGCACGCACGCACGCACGCACGCACGCACGCACGCACGCACGCACGCACACACACACACACACACACACTTGTCACTGAAGAGGAAAAACTGCAGTTTCTTCCCATCACAGTGAAAGCTTTCTTTTGAACAGAAAATGAATTTCATTTTTTGAGGCGCTGTAATTTGATCTTTCCGTTACTATTTTTAGTTAGTCATTTTTACTTATTCTATTGCATTCATTCCTTTGTCTTAATACTATGGTTGTTTCGCGTACTATCATTTGGTATTGATAGTCGTTAAACTAACACACACACACACACACACACACACACACACACACACACACACACACACACACACACACACACGCGCGCGCACGCAGGCGGGCACGCTCGCACGCACGCACGCACGCACGCACGCACGCTCGCACACACACATTCGGTGCATACACATACAGAGAGAGAGAGAGAGAGAGAGAGAGAGAGAGAGACAGACAGACAGACAGACAGACAGACAGACAGACAGACAGACAGACAGACAGACAGAAAGGAAGAGCAGAAGGGCATAAGACGACAGGGTGGGGATGGGGTATATGTAAATGTATCTCTGTATAGAACAAACATCAATCAAATCTTTATGTTTGATGAATACAGACATTTCATCTGTGAAAGTCCGTAGCTCCCTAGAAAACGACTGCTATAAACCTTTAGTTAGAGAACCTGTACAATGAGAGCATCGAGGGGGAAAAAAATGTTGATTTCATTTGAAACGGCCAACGGCAAATCGTTTGATAGAGTCGTCACAGGCACAAGTTACTACTACAAACACAAGCCTGAAAATAGACACATTGTTGATGTGTGTGTGGGGGGGGGGGGGGGGGCGCACGCGCGCGCGCGCGCGTGTGTGTGTACATGCGCATTGAGTGTGTGCTCGTGTTCAGTTTAGAGATTGTGTCTGTGCATTCTCTTACACGGACTAAAGTTCTGAAAGACACAGTTTCTTGTAATGCCTTCAAGTGTTTGCTTGAAATGGGTGACCTGTGTGTAACATGGCCAGATTAACACATTAACTGGTAAAAAAAAAAAAGTCTGTCAATCTGCAATATATGGAAAAACGTAGGCATCAAAAATCCAAACAAACAAAACGAAACAAAAACTAACAATAAAAATATAAATTTTTAGCCAACTGATTTTTGTATTTGTAAAATAACACACAGACCACCTTGATGTTCGCTTCGTAAAATCAACACATAACCTCTATCTTGTTTCTCTTTCCATACCACAAATGTTTTAAGATCCTCGATGGATGGGTCGGTCGGGACAGCTGTTTTAATGAAAAAATGAATATGCTGTCACAGAACAAGTGCTTTTAGCGTCGTAATCCTTACTAACACTTCAGCTATCTTCTACGCCATATGCTATCACAGAGCAAATGCTTTTAGCTCCATCATTCTTACTAAGACGTCAACAACCTTCTACGCCATATGCTATCATATAGCAAGTGCTTTTAGCTCCATCATTCTTACTAAGACGCCAACAACCTTCTACGCCATATGCTATCACAGAGCAAGTGCTTTTAGCTCCATCATTCTTACTAAGACGTCAACAACCTTCTATGCCATATGCTATCACAGAGCAAGTGCTTTTAGCTCCATCATTCTTACTAAGACGTCAACAACCTTCTACGCCATATGCTATCACAGAGCAAGTGCTTTTAGTTCCATGATCCTTACTTTAACTTCAGCTACCTTTTGCGCAGTTTCTCTAGTTCCAGAATCTTGCCATCAAAATTAAAATCTACTCATTATGTATATATATATGTTCGCTACCTGACTTGAACATAAAAGTTTCATAGAAAGAGGTTTATCATGAGCAAATTATGAGAGAACAGTTCCTATATATGTCACTAAATTCAGTTCCTCGATGCTTCATTGAATCGTCGGATCATTTCCACAGCTACTGGGTACAAGTGAGGATCCCCCCCCCCCCCCTGCACCCCCCCCCCCCTCTCCCTCCTTCCTGAATACCTCTTTCATCTTTAAACAAATGGGAAGATGTTGGCTTTCGTTTATAAGTGGCATTTGTGTATAACCTTCCTTTTCATCATTCCAGGACCAAAATTAAAGGAACCCATCGCCTTCTGTGTAAAGACAAATCCAGGTAAATGAATTAAAGGCCTTTTCTTAAATCTATTGAAACTAACACCACTTGAACGTCACCCCCCCCCCCCCCCCACCCCCACTCCCCCACCCCCACCCATTTTTTTTTTTTTTGAGTAGTAAAAGGTCAGACATATTCTGGGTCCAGTTCTAGACACTGGCCATTTGCAGGATAACGCCCCGTCATTGTACAACGACACGTTTTTGTTTGTTTGTTTGTTTGTTTTGTTTTCCTGTGCAACTTATTTATCTACCGGAGTCGATTTAAATGACATGTAAAATGATAGCATCCAGACCACCAATCAAAGTCATGCGGTCAGGGCACACACACACACACACACACACACACACACACACACACACACGCACACACACACACACCGGATCATCCTCCACGAGTTCAACCACAGATATGCAGTCTCCGTGCTATCTCGATCAGAGTCTAGCCCCCAAGGCCTTCGCTGCGCCAGTCGTCAGGTCGTCAACTTTATCGAACAGTTGACTGGCAGCGGTCCAAATGGTTGTTGACAGCTGATCGATCCGCGCACAGTGGAAATCGACCTGTCATAACAGCTTGTTGATCTGCCGAGTGTGTTGGCGTTTGGGCGATGGGCCAGACACACGGTGTGTTGGGGAGGGGGGGTTGGGGTGGAGACAGACCCACACTGTGATAGCACTGTGTGGACTGACGGACAAGCAGGGAAACATGTTTGTTTCCTTTCATATCATAGTTAGTAAAGCATGATAGCTAATCGGCCATAGTAATAGATTTTGGGGAAAAAAAAAAAAAAGAAGTCACAGAAACATGCTAACCTGTGCAAACTGAGTACGCTATACATACGTGCGAGCGCGTGCACACAAATCCACACATACACACGCGCGCACGCGCACACGCACACACACACACACACACACACACACACACAACACACACACACACATTGGTCCGGTGGAACGTTTTCCCCGCCGCTGCATCCACAATTTTCAGCCATTCACAAAGTCACGTGATGTGACATTGCCGTGTCTTGAGTTACTGCCCCGCCAGACGAATAGGACCAATGAATGACAGGACAGAGGTACGGCGTTTCGACCTGTAGGACTTTTACCGATAAGAGAAACCAAAGTGACAGTCAAACACAAAGAGATTAAAACAAAACAAAAAAGGCAGATTAGCTGCTTGCACGGCAACAGATGAATGGCCCTATTACCTCCCTTGGTCTTTACGGGATAGAAGTCGAAAAAATATCTTTTCTAGCTATGATACACCTGTGTTTTCCACATATTGTCATAAGTAGTACATCTTCTGACCAGTGGACAAAATAATCCGAATGTTCTCAATCATGGCAAGATGGCAATATGACGGAAGTTGTCTCTCGTGGTAAGTATGTTGCGCTAAAAGTTGAAACGGAACAGACAAGAAGGGTGGACGTGAAAAATGGGTGAAAGGAAAGCCTAAGGTACCACACCTGATAAGTTCCTAACACAACGAAATACCTGTCGCTTGCTGGCCCGCTTACCTCCACTTGGGAGGAACTATGAACCCACAGAGCCGTCCTATGAACCCACAGAGCCGAGCCGTCCTATGAACCTACAGAGCCGTCCTATGAAGCCACAGAGCCGTCCTATGAAGCCACAGAGCCGTCCTATGAAGCCACAGAGCCGTCCTATGAAGCCACAGAGCCGTCCTATGAAGCCACAGAGCCGTCCTATGAAGCCACAGAGCCGTCCTATGAAGCCACAGAGCCGTCCTATGAAGCCACAGAGCCGTCCATTACAGTGAAGGTTAGTGTCCTGTGCCCCCTTGCCCATACATGAAACTCTCAAAGTAACGAACTTACGTCAAGACGGTTTTTATTTCTATTTTGTGTGCTCCCTTTCCTTTCCGAAAGTTGAAGGCATCAGGCTTTGGATTATCTCTCTCTCTCTCTCTCTCTCTCTCTCTTTCCTCTCTCTCTCTCTCTCTCTCTCTCTCCCTCTCGTCAACCTCCCTTCCCTTCCCCCTTCACCCTCCCCCCCCCCCCTCCCACTGAGAGCACAAACACACACAGAACACACTAACCGTCAGAGCAAAGATAGTTCGCCCTCCGTAGGGCGTACAGTCTTTGGTCAGAGGAACAAAAATAACAGTGTGACCTCCATCTGACCACTATTTACCTCTCCCTTCTCCCTCCCCCTCCCCCCTCCCTCCCCCCACCCCTCACCTCCCGGTGGTCAGAGAACTGTGGTCAACACTTGCCAGGGTCCCGTTGTATACTTAGCAGGTCATACCCTGTTTGCCCCCTAGTCCCTACCTGTCTCCCTTCTTCCTACCTCCTTTCCCCTCTAGTTCTCTCCCTTCCTCTCCCCTCCCTCCGCTCCGTCCCCCCACCCCCCACCCCCACCTCATTCTCCTTCCCGCCAGTTTTTGCTGCTGTAGCGTGGTGGATAGCTGGGACAGCCACTAACAGTGTGGCAATACTGTACAGTAAGCTACAGCAGACTTTAACCCGCTGAGGTGAAGAGAGAGGTGGTTTGACACAGGCTGGCTCTACGAAACAAGACTACATGGGGGAGGGGTGGGGAGGGGGGAGGAAAATGGATCTGGTACGATGGTGGGGAAAATGTGGACAAGGGAAGGGGGGGGGGGCGGTTCTTTGCTAAAATGGGCTAGATCATTCCTCGTTGGGAGAACGCAGAAAGTTGTGGAAGGGTCGTCATCCCATTGTAAACCAGTCTTGTCGGGCGTACCACAGGGAACTGTTCTGGGGCCCTTGTTTTTCTTAATTTATATAAATGACATAAGTAGAAATCTCTCTCCTGGAACTACTATAAGGCTTTTTGCAGATGACAGTTTAGTATATAGAACAATCAGAAGCAAGAATGATGCACGCATTCTACAAGAAGATCTAAACGCTTTACAAGAGTGGGAAAGAACTTGGAAAATGGAATTTCATCCTCAAAAGTGCCAAGTGTTGCGTATATGTAACAAACGCTCACTAATTAGATCAGATTACTCTATCCATAATACTATTCTTAAAGAAACTAATGCTGCAAAATATTTAGGCGTGATTATAGATAGTCGTCTCAAATGGAAAGAACATTACAATTTAGTATGTAAGAAAGCAAATAACATCTTAGCTTTCTTACACAGGAATATCAATGACTGCCCCCAAAAGGTTAAAGACGACTGCTACAAAACACTGGTTAGACCAGTACTGGAATATGGTTGCTCAGTTTGGGATCCTTACCATCTAAAGGACATTGATAACCTTGAAAAGATTCAGAAGAGAGCAGCACGGTTCGTAACAGGGAACCACATCAGAGAAAAGGGGAATACTAGGAAGAACATGAGGAAATTAGAATGGAAACCCTTAGAAGAGAGAAGAGCTTTTATTAAACTTAACACCTTTTTCAAAGGCAGAGCTAAAGTAATTGATATTCCAATGGAACAACTAGTATTGAATAAAAGTAGCACCAGGAGTGGCGGTCAATGTTATACCATACCTGCATCAAATATTGACAGCCACTTACATTCTTTTTATCCCAGTTCTGTACGGCTGTGGAACTCACTGCCGGGTGCCATCAAGATTGCCACGGGTGCGGTCTCATTCAAGAGACAAATTGATTCGACAGTTTTGAGATCTGCATATTGACGATTTTCTATTTTTACTTCCCCTGATATTTTACTATTACCTGGGCCTGAATTTGGCCATTGCTTTATCTTCTTGAATATTGAGTGCGACCCCTTGTTGCTAAATTTGCTCCAGGGCCAACAGTCTGAGTCGCACTGTTTTATGTTATTTTATTTTACTTTTTAACATGCGCGCTGGTGACCTACTCGTTTTTGAGTGAACCAGTATTTTAGGAAGAAGAAGAAGAAGAATTTTTACAGCTTTTCGTCTGTTCTCCAAATTTGGTGTGGTGACTTATGAGCATACTGGACACATCGACAGCAGACTATTTTGTGCCGGCATTCGCTTTGGTCATACATTTCATAAGGCAGTAAAAATTCAAGTATACAGCGAGGTGCAGTGATGTTGGTGGGGGGGGGGGGGGGGGGGGTGATGGGGGTAGAGAGAGAGAATGGGTGGAACGAGTGGGAGGGGGGAGGGGCGAGGAAAGTGGTAGAGGAAGGAGGAGGATAGATGAAGGGGAGGACGAGTGAGTGGGGAAAGGGTGGGGACAGAGGGTTGAAGGGGAGAGAAGGGAAGGAGAGTGAGTGGGGTAGGGGAGGGGGGAGGAGGACAGAGGGCTGGAAAGGAGAGAAGGGAGAAGGAATGAGTGGGGCAGGGGGAGGAGGGGGAGGACAGAGGAGGGATGGGAGAGAAGGGGAGGAGGAATGAGTGGGGGCAGGGGGAGGAGGGGAGGACAGAGGAGGGATGGGGAGAGAAGGGAGAAGGAATGAGTGGGGGCAGGGGAGGAGGGGAGGACAGAGGAGGTATGGGGAGAGAAGGGGAGAAGGAATGAGTGGGGTCAGGGGGAGGAGGGGAGGACAGAGGAGGGATGGGGAGAGAAGGGGGGGAGGAATGAGTGGGGGCCGGGGGAGGAGGGGGAGGACAGAGGAGGGATGGGGAGAGAAGGGGAGAAGGAATGAGTGGGGGCAGGGGGAGGAGGGGAGGACAGAGGAGGGATGGGGAGAGAAGGGGAGGAGGAATGAGTGGGGCCGGGGGGAGGAGGGGGAGGACAGAGGAGGGATGGGGAGAGAAGGGGAGGGAGGAGTGGAGTGGGGGCAAGGGGGGAGGACGAGGGGGGAGGGGAGAGAAGGAGACGAGAGGGACAAGGGGAGCAGCAGGAAGAAGGGAGGAAGAGGAGGGGGAGGGGGAAAGAAGAAAGGGGTGAAAGAGAGGACAGCTTGTATATACTGCATAATACATCGTTAGGGAGCATTCTCCTCAAAATCGCTAAGTGTACGGTGTATCCTTTCATGCATATCATGATCTTGTGATTCATTTCAAGAGGAAAGACGCAATAGGAATAACAGAATAGCAGCAGTAGCAGCAGTTATAGCAGCACTTGTCTCTGCAGTGCAAGTAACGGCCACATGCTGTGTGTGTGTGTGTGTGTGTGTGTGTGTGTGTGTGTGTGTGTGTGTGTGTGTGTGTGTGCGCGCGCACTATATAATATATATATATATATATATAATATATATATATGTGTGTGTGTGTGTGTGTGTGTGTGTGTGTGTGTGTGTGTGTGTGTGTGTGTGTGTGTGTGTATACAGAGAGAGAGAGAGAGAGAGAGAGAGAGAGAGAGAGAGAGAGAGAGAGAGAGAGAGAGAGCAGAGCGTGTTTATACCAATCCCTCTCGAAAAGTTTGATAATAAACGTCAGGCTGCCATAACAAACTCCCATTCTATTAAAGCACGCAGCTAATTCTTCTGTCACTTGGACACCGCCGAACTGTTCACACAGGCTACTGTGGGGACTATGACCCCAACTGACCCTTCGACGAACTGTTCACACAGGCTACTGTGGGGACTATGACCCCAACTGACCCTTCGACGAACTGTTCACACAGGCTACTGTGGGGACTATGACCCCAACTGACCCTTCGACGAACTGTTCGCACAGGCTACTGTGGGGACTATGACCCCAACTGACCCTTCGACGAACTGTTCACACAGGCTACTGTGGGGACTATGACCCCAACTGACCCTTCGACGAACTGTTCACACAGGCTAACTGTGGGGACTATGACCCCAACTGACCCTTCGACGAACTGTTCACACAGGTTACTGTGGGGACTATGACCCCAACTGACCCTTCGACGAACTGTTACACACAGGCTACTGTGGGGACTATGACCCCAACTGACCCTTCGACGGAAATGTCTCTGATATTCCATCACATGAGGATCAGATCAAGTTGACCACTGAATGTCACCTCCAACTCTCTCTCTCTCTCTCTCTCTCTCTCTCTTGCATGCCCACCTCTCTCTCTCTCTCTCTCTCTCTCTCTCTCACACACACACACACACACACACACACACACACACACACACACACACACATACACGTCATGATAAATATGTGTTATGTTTATCAATATTCTGAATGCATTGTCGCTAATTGATAAGTGATCTTAGAAATGTTCATTTTATTCATGCATGTAATGACATCATGAAAATGTGTGTAATAAATTGATATTGATATTATTGATGCATTATAATTGTCTGCTTGACACCCCTTAGCAGCATGTAGTATGTCAATATTTCAGAAAAAGGAATGTAATAATCTCTCTCTCCTCTCTCTCTCTCTCTCTCTCTCTCCTCTCTCTCTCTCTCTCTCTCTCTCTCTCTCTCTCGTGCAATCGGCAAATAAAGAAAGAAAAATGCGTAAGTTCTAGGTGTTCAGAAACGTGTAGCCTGCTGAGATTGTGTCTGGAGTCAATGCTCTGATGATGAAATGCAACAGTCACAGCACGTATCCACCAAGTCAGACCTATGTCATCATTCTCATGATCATCATCATTATCACTCGCTTCTTCTTCTTCTTCTTCTTCTCAACATCGTCAACCATCATCATCGTTGCCGTCCTTGCTGTCATGTCGGCGCCACCATCGTCTTATCGGCAGTGTATCCGTCCTGGCCTTGAATTTGGCATCGCTATTGCCTCATTATAATGAATTACCCCCAATCATCATTCCATCATCATCATTGTAGCAGTGTTGCAGTACAGACTAGCAGACGACGTCCGCCGCTGAAACACTGCGCATGCGTCTTACCCATAATCCTTTTGTTTATAACTGTTTTACTTCATGGAAACGCAACGAAGCATCGTGTCAAGCCTTGTGATTTGTTTGTATGATTTGTGTATGAATTAAGACATTCACTATACATTACATGGTGGCAGCGAACGAGGATAACTGTAAGTAAAAGAACCTTTTACTGCCGAAACCCACATAAGAGCCATTACTGTACTTCGTTCATCGAACGATTCAGATTAATCAGACTGCTTCAACATTTCAACAATGGATCATATCTATACCACGTATGGACTGGACATCAGACAATCTGTCTGATGCGTTCAAGCTTTTGAACAGCGAATCAAATTGTACATGAAAGCTGAGAAAATAATAGATAATGAAGAAAAAGTAACCTACATACTGCTTCAAGTGGGAGAGGAAGGAATAAGACGCTATAATGCCTGGACTCTAACTGATGCTGAAAAGAAAGATGCAGAAGTTATTCTCCAAAAATTCAAAGAGCAACTTGAACCAGCGGAAAACTTCCGTGTGTAGTCAGGTGGTCGAGTGGTGTTGGTTCGTTGGAACGTGCGGCTCATTCAACTCAATGAAGAGTTCAGTGACTAGAAGGTGATAGGTGTTTATTCATCTCACGTTTAAGGCACTGCGTGCAGCCTCTTCGATGTCGTCGGGTCTACGCCAGGCTTCAAATTGCCCGTTTCCGTTCGTCAATCCTTTTTGTTCTTTCACGGACCACGACTTCCGGTTTTGTGGCTATACGCACGGACGATTTAATTTTACATCTGTATGTGGCTATACGCACGGACGATGTTAATTTTACATCTGTATGCACCCTATAACACACACCCCTTGCTTTTGAACGCAATGTCCCCATTGCTCCCAAAGATATCCTTTTGCTAATGTCGAAATTAGATTCCGACCCAACCCAAACAGTTAACATTAGCAACAAAATGATAGAAAATTTACATTGGGAGTAGACTAATAGTTAGCCTCAGCTCCCAAAGTACAGTCAGTGTAGTATGGAGAACATTGACAGGATTTGTTATGGGTGAACAGGTACTCGATATCTCTTTGTATTAAGTGATAGCAAAACTATTGCCTTCAACAAGTCCATGTACGCCTATCTTGATAAACTAACCATTACTTGCTTCCCTTAACTCTCTTGACAAGTGCGTGCCCGCTAGCGCCCGGTAAAACACGCGACAACAATGGGCGCTGCCATGTTTTCTGATAGAAAAGGAAGTCTTGCGAGAACGTGACTTCCTCCTTCCTGTAGCCATTCACTTCCATTTGCAAAAAAACACACGAGTCGATACGTGCCATACTCCTCGAGTTATGAATTTAAAAATTTTTTTTCATTTCATTATCTCCTTTCCTCTCTTTTAAATTAATTTTTAATTTGGTAACCATGTTCAAATAACGGAGTTACTTATCTTGCCGTAGTTTTCGCGTAAACTAGCTCAGGTAAATGCATACTGAAGAGGGTTAACTGAAATCTTTTGGTTCTTTCCTCCAAATTTTGTGCCCCTTTATATAGTCAGACACATTCTCATCAAAACTGTCATGTTACAAACCACTCTGCTGCCGGGTACTGGTGTGACTTGTTCGCAGATGGTTCTTTGGCTGCAATCCTGCCACTTCTGCGAAGTTATCATGAACACAAAGTCAAATCATTCTTATAGGTGTTCTCTTCATAGACAAAACAAAGAAAGGGGATAAAGCGCTTTACCTAAGTTTAAAAATATTTCTTCAGTTTGCTTTTTTCCAACATTAATAAACGATTAATAATTGTATTAAAAGGAAAAGGACACAAAGGTAGAGAGCCTGAGAGGCATAGCATTGTCCGTGAGAGTGCAAATGTCATGACCAGCAATGAAAGCCGAGGTTCATTCCCTGTGGAGTGGGAGATGCCATCACAGGAAGAAAGCTGGGGTTCATTCCCTGTGGAGGTGGGAGACGCCACCACAGGAGATAACTGAGGTTCATTCCCTGTGGAGGTGGGAGATGCCATCACAGGAAGAAAGCTGAGGTCCATTCCCTGTGGAGGTGGGAGACGCCACCACAGGAAGATAACTGGGGTTCATTCCCTGTGGAGGTGGGAGACGCCACCACAGGAAGATAACTGGGGTTCATTCCCTGTGGAGGTGGGAGATGCCACCACAGGAAGATAACTGGGGTTCGTTCCCTGTGGAGTGGGAGACGCCACCACAGGAAGATAACTGGGGTTCGGCTGTTGATCTTCCATCCTGCTGTGTGCAGCCTCTTCGATGTCGTCGGGTCTACGCCAGCTTCAAATTGCCCGGTTTTCCGTTCGTCAATCCTTTTTGTTCTTTCACGGACCACGACTTCCGGTTTTGTGCTATACGCACGGACGATGTTAATTTTACATCTGTATGTGGCTATACGCACGGACGATGTTAATTTTACATCTGTATGCACCCTATAAACACGTGTAAGCAGATTGAAACTCATGGGATTCAGACAAGCAAGAAACAAATCTCTGGATGATTTTGTTAACAGAGCAAAACTACAAGCAAAGAAATGTGACTTCAGAGGAGGAGAAGAGGATGAGCGCATCCTGAACTAAATAACAGCTGGAACACCTGATGATGATTTTAGAAAAACACTTCTATCCCAGGAGAGAGAATTCAAACTAAGTGATGCTCTTGCATTAGCAGACATATGAAGCCACAGCAGCCCATGTCTCTTGCATTAGCAGGACATATGAAGCCACAGCAGCCCATGTCAAACAATTAAAAGACATGCAACAAAAGACAATGGAAATTGATGGAATACAAAAGCCATCAACCACATGCAGCAACTGTGGAGGCAGACACAAACCGAAAGCATGTCCAGCATTTGGAACAAAATGTAGCAAATGTGGGAAATACAACCACTGGGCAAAAGTATGCAGATCAAGAACATTTGAACATGAAACGTACGAAGGGCAGCACAGATATGGACGACAAGGAAAAATGCATAAAAACAGAATTCATAATATGCAGAACAGTGATGAGCTGGAAGAAAATTTTGATGCATTAGCATTTGATAACATTCAGATTTCCTCTATGAACTCAAGAAATGAAGCCTTTGTCACGCTCAACGTACGGTTGACATCTCGCCCTGGCGTTCACAACCTTCTCCTAAAAGTAGACACTGGTGCTCAAGGAAATACCCTACGACTGAGAACCTTTCGGAATATGTTCCCTGATTGCACCACAAAGGATGGCAAACCTGTACAAGCAATTGCAAAATCAGCATGCCAGGTGAATCTAACAGCCTACAATGGGACCAGAATACCATGCTGTGGTATCACCTCCATACCCTGCAGATTCAAAGATTCCGCATGGGAACAAACAAAGTTTTATATTGTAGATGTTGATGGACCAGCATCATTGGACTTCCATCATGTGAAAGCCTTGCAGTAGTGACAATGCACTGCAATGTCAATGCCACAGTACCTGTCAGAGCAGCAAAAATGACAAGCCTCAACACATCAATAATGTGAAAAATCTGATACAACAATATCCAGGACAGTTTGACAAGATAGGAAAATTTCCCGGAGAAGTCAAACTCTTCACGTCACATATCCTGATGTTCAGCCACATATTGACGCTCCACGTAAAACTCCAATTGCACTCAAAGAGGCGATCAAGACACAGATAGACAAAATGGAACAAGATAGCATTATCAAAAAGTGACAGAACCTACTGACTGGGTTTCAAGTTTGGCATATTCTCACAAGAAAAGTGGAGAAATACGCATCTGTCTTGATCCAAGACATCTAAACAAAGCCCTGAAAAGACCCCATCACAAAATTCCTACAACGGAAGAACTGACTCACCTGTTCAGAGGGGCAAAAGTATTCTCCAAGCTTGATGCCAAATCAGGCTACTGGGCTGTTCAGCTTGACCAGGAATCACAGCTATTAACAACCTTCCAATCACCCATTTGGGCAGTATTGCTTCCAGAGGCTTCCTTTTGGTCTATCTGTATCACAAGACATTTTTCAACTCAAAATGGATCAGATCCTAGATCAAGTTGAGGGAGCTGTTGGCATCACGGATGACATAGTTTGTTATATGCCAAAACAGATGAAGAACATGAACAGATACTTAGGAACTTGATGGAGGTTGCAGAAAAAAATGGACTCATGTTCAATTCTGAGAAATGTAACATAAAAACCAACTCCATCACATCTTTGGCATGAAGTACACAGCTGATGGTGTGCAACCAGATCCAGACAAAGTCAATGACTTGAAAAACATGCCGACACCCACATCCAAGAAAGAAGTACAAGAATTCTTGGGCTTCAATCACGTACCTCTCACCATTCATTGAGAACCTAGCTGAAAAATCCTCAATGCTGCGTGCACTCCTCAAAGAAGACTCGGCATTCATATGGGAGGCCCACCATGAAGAATGTTTTCAAAAACTGAAAGAAACAATATCAGAAAGGTCGACGCTACAATATTTGACAATCAAACAATCCCCATTCTTCAAGTTGACGCAAGCATTCATGGACTTAGAGCAAGCATAACACAAGATGGACTGCCCATGGCTTATGCTTCAAAGTCACTGTCTGACACTGAAACCCGTTATGCCTGCATAGAAAGAGAGCTGCTAGCCATTGTCTTTGGAGTACAAAGATTCCATACATATCTATATGGACGGAAGTTCAAAATATTGACTGATCACAAACCACTTGTGATGATCCTGCAAAAACCATTAACTCAAGCACCACCACGACTTCAACGGATGATGCTCAAGCTGCAAGGATACCAGTTTGAGCTAGAAAGAGACCAGGCAAGGAAATGGCGCTTGCTGACACTCTATCGAGATTGCCAAACAAAAACAAGAAGAAAACAATAGACCTGGATGTGCGAGTTGACCTGGTACGATTTTCTGGAGAACGCACCAAAATTATCCAAGAGGAAACCAAAGCAGATCCCACTCTCAATACTTATAGAGATTGATCATCAACGGATGGCCAGAAAACATCAAAGATGTCCCTCAAAACATCCGAACATACTGGAACTTTAGGGATGAGCTCTCCACTGAAGATGGAATCATTCTGAAAGGATCAAGAGTAGTCATCCCAAGTGATCAGAAAAAGGTAATTCTTGATCAGCTCCACTATGCGCATCAGGGCATAGAAAAGACCATCCTCAGAGCCAAAGATTCCGTTTATTGGCTCAACATGAACAAAGACATTGAGTCCCTCATCAAGAGATGTTCAATATGCCAGGAACATCAGTCATCTCAGCAAAAGGAAGAATTGCATCCACATGAAGTCCCCCAGCAACCATGGGAAACTCTAGGGACAGATCTCTTTCACTTTGAGGATCAGAATACCTTTTGATCGTAGATTACTCAGCAAATACTTCATAGTCCGCAAACTTGGACGTGACATGGGAGCAGTGCAGCAGTGAATGCTATGAAGCAAGTCTTTGCAGAACATGGGATTCCATCAAAAATCGTAAGTGACAATGGTCCACAATTTCAGTGCTGAGACATTTGCCCATTTCGCAAAGCAGTGGAACTTTGTACACGTACATCAACGCCACGATACCCAAGATCCAATGGTTTCATCGAGCGTCATGTCAGGACAGTGAAAGCCACACTGACTAAATCTCTTGAAGCCAAAACTGACCCTGACCTTGCACTGCTTTGCCTCAGGACAACCCCTGTCACACTGTCACTTTTGCACACGCGCATTCATGACAGCATTTACTCCATACGCACACGCAATCTTTCCAATCAACCAAAACGCGCACTACCGAATGTTTTTTCTTCTCCCCCTCTCCTTCGGGAAAACACTTTACTAAATCACATCAAACAATTTATAAACAGATTTTATACAGTAGCTCTCTTTCCACTGAGAGGCAAACTAACTCACTCAAGACTTCATAAAGTCACGGCCTTCACACAACATTGGCCCACAAATTCAGACCAGGAAATAAATAACTCCTGAAATCATCGATGTCATACCTGCATCAGATACAAGACTCGCTCCATCCTTTCATGATTCCCTGTCTCTCTCAGACATCATCTCGCCCCCTCGATTTCTCCCGTCCTGGATATATGACTTCCGACTCCTCTCCCTCGACTTTTCCTGTCACTGGAGAGATGAGTTCCAACTCCTCTCCCTCGTCTTCTCCTATCCCTGGAGAGATGACGAGTTCCCGACTCCTCTCCCTGGAGTCCTTAATTCCTGGGGCTGCCTACCGTGTGTTCCCCACACCATGGCCATCTTCAACCACCTCACGGGTGAAAGGTGAAGGGTGAAGGGCGAAGGTAAAAGGTGAAGGGCTGAAACACGAATAAGGTTCGTGTAAGTAACCTGCTTCTTAATTCAACATATGAATTCTTTCTTTCTCTTTTCTTTAAGTTTTCCCCTGTAGCTTTCCCCAACTATCTATCGCTCACCTGGTAATGACTGGTCAGCAGCGAGGACCAACGTCCTGACAGGTTCGAGTCTCTAGGCCATCTGCTGGGTTAAAACTGATTCTTTCCTCCCTCCTCCTAGTGAGTGCATACTCAGTGTTTAAAACACATGACCAGCACCTTACCAGCCCTTGTTAAACTATCTCTCAGTCGTCACTTTCACCCAATGACCACGTTTGTTTCTTTCATGAGTCCTTCTCACAATTATTTGGGGACGCCCGCTACACTAGTCAAGCCACATGAATATTCTTCCTTTTCCGTTGTGGCATGGGGAAATGATTCATATCACTAAACTACATGTGATGGAGCGTCACATGCCTTGATGTGAGGCTACGTCACATGACAACCCCCATATCAGCAAACCTGCCAAGCCCTATTGAAATCATGACTGGCAGGAAAGTAAAAGTGAACCTTCCCACCAATGTTCCTCAAACCAACTCAGTACCAAGCTATCAGAAGATCCGTGAAGAACTCCAGCATCGTCAAGACATGCAAAAGAAACAGTTTGACAAATCAGCCACTCCCCTGCCACTGCTCACTCCTGGACAACAAATTCGTGTTCAGGACAATAATGGGAAGTGGAAGGAAGGAACGGTCGTCATGAGATGCAAGGAACCAAGATCGTATGTAGTCGAAAACCCCACAGGACAACTGCTGAGAAGAAATCGAGTACATCTACGGCAGATTCCTCAAAATGCACCTGCTCAAGAAGAAATACAAGAACCAGAGCAATCGGCCAGCCAAATACCCACTCCATTAGGCTCACCGCCATCATCTGCCCTGCCACTGAGCAATGAAACTCAAGAGCGGTATTTGGATCATAAAGGAACATATACCACTAGACTAGAAGTGGCCGTGTTGTGCAACAACCAAAAAAGCTTGACTTGTAACTATAATCAAAAGACTTTGACAAAAAAAAAAACCTGCTCCTACCCAACAGTGTGTTAGTTCAGAGACTCCGATGAAAGACCCCGCTCCTCTGTGGATATAATAATATTATGATGATCCAACAGTGTGTTTGTTCAGAGTCTCGGGTGAAAGACTTCGCTCCTCTGTGGATATAACAATATTATGATGATCCAACAGTGTGTTTGTTCAGAGACTCGGGTGAAAGACCCCGCTCCTCTGTGGATATAACAATATTATGATGATCCAACAGTGTGTTAGTTCAGAGACTCGGGTGAAAGACCCCGCTCCTCTGTGGATATAATAATATTATGATGATCCAACAGTGTGTTAGTTCAGAGACTGGGGTGAAAGACCCCGCTCCTCTGTGGATATAATAATATTATGATGATCCAACAGTGTGTTAGTTCAGAGACTGGGGTGAAAGACCCCGCTCCTCTGTGGATATAATAATATTATGATGATCCAACAGTGTGTTAGTTCAGAGACTGGGGTGAAAGACCCCGCTCCTCTGTGGATATAATATTATGATGATCCAACAGTGTGTTAGTTCAGAGA
>CM031618.1:25640385-25700385 GCA_018398815.1 Conus ventricosus
GGGATTCTAAGTTAGAAAAGTTTTTGAATCACAAATACTTTTTCAACGCTTTTTAGTTTAAATTGTTGGAAGACATGGAAAAGCTAAATTTATATAAACCACACACCCCACACACAAACACCACACACACATACACCTACACGCGCGGCCAACCCCCAAACATACCACTAACGCGCGCACCACCCAACACAACACCACACACACACACACACACAGGGGGCACATGCACACACGAGAAACACACACACCACTACACACGGGCCCAAAAAATCAAAACTGCCGACCTCCCTATCCCTTTTCCCCCCCTCCTTTTCCCCCCCTTCCTTCCTGCTTAGCATTCATCAGCCCCCTACGCCAACACTCCCGCGTGGGGGCGCTTTTTCTCCCCCGGGCCAATACGAAGAAAACAGTAATATCCACGTACACGCCTATCGAGGCTGTCACGCCACGACGGGGGTCGCCTTGTTGTTTGAGCCCCCCAAAAGCTGGTGTTTTGCTGCGCTCTGTTGTGACCACTGTTTTTCTTGTGTTTTTTTAAAAATGGCTAAACGTTACTAAAGAAAGTTTTTATTCGAGGCCATAATTTTTACTTTAACTGCAGTTAGGTATTTGTTGAAAAAATTTGGCGAAGCATGTTGAAAACCCGGGAGAGATTTTTTTTTAGAAAACAAAAAAAAGTGAACTAACGCTTTGGAAATAAACGACAAATTTAAAGGTTTGTTGGTTAAAAGGAAATAAACAAGATTTGCAGTTTTAAAGTGTTTGACTTTTGATGAGATTTTTTCCATTAAAAAAAGGCCTGCATTGTTAAATGGCCGAAGCAAAACAAACATCACGCGTTTTTTGGGAGCTGGCTTGAGAAGCTAAACCTGTTTAAAAAAAGGCGTTCATTTTTTAAGGGCGGGGGTAAACACGGCGTTTCGTTGTTTGAACATTTTTGTGTTCCCCAAAAAAAAATGTTCCAGTTTGTATTAGACTTGATTATTGTTAACTAAGATTCATTTTTAGGGGGGAAAGGTTTCTGTTAAAAAAGATGTTAACTTTCACTTTTTAATTCTAACCTTTCATCTCCCTTAAAGGGTCCCTATGCAATGAATGGGATTTTCAAATGTTTGGAAAACTAGATAGGGCTAGGCAACTTAGTACATCTACCAGTATGGAGAGGATTGGTGTACCCACTATTTTCTTTAAAAAATGCTTCAAAATACAATCGGGTGTACAAACTATGGCGTTTTCCCAAAGCCCCCCCCCCCCTCCCTCCCCCCCGGGCCTTTGCTGAGAAATTCTTGCTCCCGATATTGGCCTCCGTTGATGCGCTGTTCCTAATTACAAAGTAGTCTAACCCCCCCCATTTTAGGCGTATAGGGGCAGCCATCTTTGCTGCACGACGGGTTCAAATATATAACGATATGCATGATGGGTTTCCATCTTGCTGCTCTGAGTTTTCTAAATAACAAAACAGGCCAATCGGCAGAGTTTGCCGTTGGCCCCAAAAGCCCCCTACTCCACCTGCCAGCCCACAGCCCATGAGGGCACCACTTGCTGCTCGAGTTTCTAAAAAGTAACGATCATGCATGATCGGTAGCCACTTGTAACCTACAATTTTGGCTGCTCTGCGTACGCGTAACCGCCGCTGTCGGCAGCCATTTCCCGCTTGACGTGGTTCTAAATTTAACGATCTGCTGACGGAGCCATTTTTGCCAACCTACCCGGGCAAACATTTCTTCTGAAACCTGCTTAAAACCCCCCCGCATTCACTTTCCTACAAGCACTGCCTGTCTTTGTGGTTTTTTGTTGTTTTTTTTGTGTTTGTTTGTGTGTTGTGTGTTTTTCCTCCCCCCCCGCCGCACGCCCCCCCCTCCCCCCAAACCCCCCCCCACCCCCCCGCACGCAGTCCCCCCCACCCCCCACCCCAGCACGCCGTCCCCCCCCCCCCACCCCTGTGTACACCCACACACTCCACCCCCAATCCCCCCCCAAGTTTTTTAATTAAATTTTTTAATTAAGTCCCCAAGTTCTTTTTTAAATTTTTTAAATTAAGTTACTTAAAGTTTTAATAATTTCTTGTTTAAAAGTTTTTAATTAAGTTCTGATAAAGTTCTTAATAAAGTTCTTGTTTAAGTCATCCTTTAAGTAAAACCAAGTTCGTATTCAATTTATCTTAAAAATTCAAAAAAATAAAATCTATTTTTATCTTAAATAGCAGATCCTAATATGTACACACACCCCAAAAAACGCGTCTCGTTGAGGATGTCTTGCTCAGCTTTTCCTCTATAGTTTTAAAGGGAATTTCTTAAAAATCCTAAGAAACCACATTGTTTAAATTTGGTTAGGGAAATGTCTTTTTATAGACTCCATTCTTTATTTTTTTAAATTCATCATTTTAAAATACGCCTGATCTATTTTTAAAAAAATTTTAAAAATTTAAGTTTTAAAATATTATTCCATTTAAAAGGGTAAAAACGAGCTTTGTTATTGGGGGTTTTGGCGTGTTTGTCTTTCTCTGATTTAACGTTCAGATTTTTTTGATTCTTTTTTTTTTTTCCTTTGGGAAAAAATTTTTTAAAACAGTAAAACCGCCCCAACAGCGAAAATGGCCCCAAAAATGGCAACAGTTTTAATTTTAAAAATTTTCCCCATAAAGACTTTGGGCCCTTGTATCACATGGATTTTTTTACGGGCTTTGAATCATTTTTCGGGGCTTTGCGGTGTTTGTTTTCATGTTTAGTCTATTTGTACTTAATTTTTTTGTCTGTTCCACCTCAAATTTTTCTTCCTGTTTCAACACCCCAGTTTTAATGGTTCCCCTTTTCAGCTTTTTTCTGCTGATTTTTCTGGTTGGTTACTTTCCCCACCTGATTCATTTTTTTTTTGGGTTTGATGTTTTTCCCAATGTTTTTTGAAGGAAACAAAATCATAGTTTAAAAAGTTATTAATCCCTGATTAATGGCGAAAACAATTTTCCAAATCTATGTTAAATCACCCCTAGAGACCTAAGACTTTGTTAAAATGGATCTTGCTTTAAAAACATACGAAAGATCTTGTTCAGAATCAATGGGGCAAATCACTGACTATTTAGTGTAAAAAACTAAGAACCTTTGCCCCACACTTTTTCACCTTCTAACCAACTGCGCCTATACCTTTATGTACTTAAATTCTTGTAAGCATCTGTTGTTTTCTGTTCTTGCTAAATTCATTCCCGGGGAAAACTGTTTTGTTTTTCCACATTCCCAAAGAATACAGCCTCTTTTTGGGCAAATAGTTTGTCATCAATTTGGGTCTTTCAAATTTCAGGGGGTTTTAGGCCGCCTTGTATGTATAATACGCTGTTTCATGTTTTTAAAAATTATAATTTTTTTATTTTAAAAAATGAGCCCCCGAAAAATTTTTCCAAACCTGTATCCCATTTGCTGTTATTGGGGGACTAAGTTGGATACTCAATGTTTTGGTAAAAGCTTTTAAAAAATTTTAAAACCAGCAGATCTGGAAAACAAAAGACTTTGAGGTTTTCAGCAAAGCTGATTGCTTCATTGCAGTTGGTCCCACGAAAGATTTTTTAGTCAACAAGGAAAATTCCGACAGTATAAATATGTAATAAAAATAATTTATAAAAAAATGGTTTCCCTTCGAAATGATGTGGGTGGCGCGTGGTGAATGCGCTTGCTTTAGCGGAAGTAAATTTCCATTTAGAAAATACAAAAGGGGGCGAGAGAAAAAAGACAAACAACTATGGAGCAACAGCATGCACAAGACCCTATAAAAAAGCAGAGACTTGAGCAGTTGATTTTTATAATGACACACTAAAAGACGGGCTGCGGGTACATTTTTAAAGGTTGATAAAGCAATAAAACAAATTATTATAACGGCAAAGGGGTCCAGACTTGCCCCCCCAAAATTCATGACTTTTATCACCTCAAAAAACAAAAGAGCAAGAAATCGCGTTTATTTTTTGGTATGCCGTGTGTATTTTTTTGACATAATTTTTGGTTTAATAAAAAATAACAAAATCTTTTATTCGCCCAAAAGGAATTGGAAGGGTTCACAGCAATAAAAAACTAAGCCAAGCGGCAGATCAGTGAACAAACAGCAAAGGAAGGGTTTATCTAAAAAAAGCGATTTGGCAAATTTATTTCCTGCCCCTAGAGAATAAGAGGCCCCCTTTTGTGAACACAACTCCAAAACGACACCCATCAAGGACTTCTTTTTCCCTTTGATAGGTTTTAGACAAAAAAGTTTTAAGTCCCTCACAGTCATTGACAAGCTTAAAAGGTCAAAGAGCGAAAAACGCAAAAAGGTGCTTTGCTTTGCTGTTCCCTTTTCACTGATTCCAACGGGGCCCCTTAACTTTTCCTCGCAGTTTAATCGATATGGGAAAGTTTTTAAAAGGCCAAAAGTGAAAAATTGTTGAAACATAGAGTTACCATTAAAAGAGGTTTCCCGGGGATTTCACAGATCACGGTTTTTTGTTGAAAACTTTAACAAACGTTAGCCGAAAGACTTTTCTCCTACCAGTATCAAGAGAGCTATTGAAAAATTCTCGAAACCGAATGGGTTAAAAAGATTGCCCTCATTTTTTGCGCGCAATGAATAATAAAGAATTTAAGGTCAAAAACCCAGTACAAGCAATCAAAGAAAAACAAAAAAATTTTGTGAAGGAGAGTTTCCCCGCAAACTATTACCTTTTTGGTTTAAAAAGTAAGGTTTTATTTCCCGGGAAAAGCAAAGGGGACACTGACCCGGGGGAAAACCGATCCTTTGGAGTGTTGATCCATAGAAATAAAAAGAATTGTAAAAAGAATCCCCCCGTGTATTATTTACGAGAAATTTCACCAAAAAACCAGCTCCTCAAAAAAACTTTTGTGAAAAAAAGGGCTGCAGTTTCCCCAAACCCGGGCCATTTCCCGCTTAATTTAAATTTTACTTTTCTCCAGTGCCCAATTGCATAAAAAACCCGGAAAACAAACCCCTTTTTGTGTTTGTTCTTCAAATGACTTCTTTTTTACAACCGTTTTTTGATCTCATGTAGTTGATCGTAGTTTTCGTTGTCAGTGAAAAGTCTTTTCCCAAACAATGCTTTTTTGTAGTTGATTGATATTTTTGACTGCACAACGCTGCAGATTTTCCCTTTGCTTTCTTAAGATTTTCTTTTGGCTCGAAAAAAGTACTTTTCGTTTTTAACCCCCACATACTCCTTGATCACCCTTTCCAATAATTCATCCTTTCATCTTCCTAAAACCTTCTATTAGAAATTGAATGCAAAGGCAAATTTTGGGGGAAAACAGTGTGCGTACCACCCGCATGCCCTTTAGCCCTTTCATTTCCATGTTTTTATGATGTCTTCAGTAGGGTATCTATAACAAAACTTCTGTATCTTGAAACACCTGGACTCGGGATCGGGGGCTTAAAGTAGTCATAAAGAAATTAACATCAAAAGCTTTGAAAATCTAAACATAAACCAATAAATACAGGTTTGCCCCTTTTGACTTTTCTTTTTCTTCACATTATGCCAAAAAGTGATCATGAAATTTTTAAAAGTCCTTAAAATTTGGGTTTTTAAAAAATCAGCTTTTTGTTTCGTTCCTCTGGTGCCCAAATCTGAATTTTACGTTGTGCGGATTCTCCAAAATTTTCCGAAAATGTTGTTATCAGCTTAAAAAGTCTTTTTTGAAGCATCGTGGATTAGTTTTTAAATTCAGGTTCTTCATGATTTTGGGTTTTCATGAATGTTCTTGATCGAAAGCAATTATACATGGACACTGTAATTTTAAACCCCATTTTTAAAAAAAAATTTAGAATCGTATGACAGACATAATTTTTTTTCCCACGAGATTGGGCACAAGTTTGGTGGCTCTTTTGGGGATCCATCTTTAGACTTTCTGCGCTAATGGTACCCATTATCATCTGGAGTTCGGGAAAAATTTTCTAAGTAAACTTCAGAAGTACCCCACGTTTTTTGATAGGCTTTAAAAACTCCCCAACCATTTTAAATGCTTTTAAATTTTTTCGGTGCCGCCTGTGTATTTTTTAAAAGTTGCGTAATGGAAGTGAGCGCCATTGCCCCACCAACGTTTGTTTGCATCTAAATACATGAAAATTAGCCTTTTTTCTTGGATCATGTGCCCCAATATTTGTTGTTTGCTTTACAGAAATGAGCGACGCCATATAATTTCCTCCCCCAAATCCGTTTTCAATCATCTAAATCTTTGGTAAATCCGACAAAAAAATCAATCTTTATTCTGTAAATTTAAGAAAGGTCCCAACTCATCCCGGGGGCAAAAAGTAATCCCGGGGGATCCAAGCTATAAGTTTAGGCAGGTTTTCTTAATTTCAAAAATATCCGCCAACAAACATACACTGCCTTTTAAGTGGGAGTCATGTAGTTCCCACGTTTTAAACAATCTCTCTTCCCACGATCTGAGCTGTGGTAATCAGAATCACTGATTTTTTTCCCTTTGGACTGAAAAAAACGCGCCTTTAGGAGGAAGGTGTCTTCATCAACCTTTTCCCCCAACTGTTCATGTACTCAAAAGGGGTAAACCCCCCTTTCTAAAAAGAGTGAGTAAAAAATTTTTTTTCCGTTATTGGGCAGGACTTTAAGGACATTGCAGTGACCAATGAACCCATCATTGTTGATAAGGGATAAAAAACGTTTTTAGATTAAAGCACAGTACTTTTTTGTGACTGTGCAATGCATGACCCTGAAGGGAACGTCATCTTTATTTTAAAAATGAAGTTAACCTCGAAAATTTTGAAAAGTGGCCTTCCATGTCTTAGGACAAACTTTTAGTGGATTGCTTTTTTTTTTCGCCGCTCCTCTGAATTTCCGCAATGTGTCATGGGGTCTTTTGTTGGATTCTCTGCGTTTGTGAAGACCTAAAAAAGCAAAATCCAACAATGTGGGGCTGGTCTACTGTTTTTTGGTCTTCAGGTGTCTTAGATTTCAGATAAGTTTAGATTATTAGAAAAATCATTGCGCATTTCTGCTGGTTCTAAGAAATATTCTGCAGCATTTGGCCCTCTTTAATTTTGGTTGAAAAACGGCCCCCACCCGACAACGATGAAAGCAAATGAACAAATCTGATGATTACTCATTAAGACTGTTTTTTTGAAATTTTGTGGTGTGGCCCTTCATAAGGAACAATAAGCGACTCAAGTTGCGTAAATAGTATGGGGCTTTTTGAGCCGTTTCCATTCTTAAAAACTAACTTTAATCCGGCGGGGGCGTAGTTAGTTCTGTCTTTCAGTCTACAGAACTTTTACAAGTTTTATTTTCACTGCCGGCTTGCACAGAGGAATTTTGTTTAAAAATTTTCTGCAGAATTCTTTTTTATGTTAGTGTTTTTTTAAGTAGCCCCAATAATCTCTAATTTTTGGTATCAAAGTGTAATGGGGGAGCCCTGGGCGAAAACTTTGGAGTAAGTCCCATACTTTTGGGTGGGGTTTGTATTGTTTGGACTGTTCTTGACACTTTATTGGGGCAAATTTTTTTCCTCATTTCCCATGTGTATCATTAACAGTTTTGGGTTGTTTTGTTTTTTCAAACTGATCAAATTTGGTCTACACTAACGAAAGGATATTCCTTGAAGTTAAATCTTTGGCTATTGCCCATAGTTAGTCACTCTCTCTGCGTGTTCCGGGCATGTGCAGCCTTCAAGAACACAACCCCAGAAAAATTTGTTTTCTGAATTTTTTATGTTTTTAAATGCTCTCTTTAAAACCAATCCCGGGTAGCGGAATGTAAGCCCTTTCCCACAATCGGCGCATACTTACCGTTTTTTAAACTAATCTCTAAGATTTTGGCCCCCTGACCAAAAGAGCCTCTCATTTTAGTTCTTTGCGGCAGCGCAAAATGTGTAACAGTTTTCCCCGCCCAAACCCGGGGGTTAATATTAGAGAAAGAATAGTCTGTGTTTTAGTTTTAGACCCCAAATTCTAGATTTTCTTTATTTATTGTTACAAGCGATTAAAAAAGCTAACTTACTTAAACTGGGGGGTTATTGTTTTTTTTGCCTGGAAATTGGAAAAAGCGCCAATTGCCTGGTCGGTTGGGCAATGACCAAAAAATTTTTATGGTTTTATCGCTCTCTTCGATTTTAAAACGAGTTCCTTATATCCCATGTGTTTTTTTTTTGGGGGGGTATTTTTAAAATTTTAAAAAAAAAAAAACCGGGTTAATCAAAAACATTATAAAGGTCTTTTTCGCTTTCCTAAACAATTTCCCCCTTTTTTTTTTAAATTTTTCTGTTTTCTTTAAATTTGAAATTTTTTTAAAAAAATTTTTTTTCCCGGGGTTTTTAGAAAAAAATCCCCCCCGGGGTCCTTTTTGCTTTTTGGCTCAAAACCCTTTTAAAATTAAACCCCCATTTTGGGTGGTTTTTTAATTAGCTTTTAAGAAAAAGTTTAGTTTTGTTTACCTTTTTTAGTTTTTTTTAAAATTTTTCCCCGGCGCTTTGAAAAAACGGGCCCTGCCTCTGAGTAAACTGCGGGGGCCCAATCCCCCTGTAAAGGAAAAACTTTATGTGATGAGCACTTTACGGCCCCGTTAAATATTAACAATTGAAGAAATATTTTTGTTTTTCTTATTTTTAAACTTGCCCCGTTGTTTCTTTTGAAGTTTTTTAAAAAAATTTTTTTGGGGTTTCATATCCCCCGGGCCGAGGACAGAAAACCTGAAAACTGGGGGAAAAAAAAAATTTTAGATTAATCTTCTGCTTTAAATATTAGTCGTCCCCTTTTTAAAAAAAAAGTCATTAAGCGGTTTTTCCTTCTTTTTTTCTTTATTTAAGTTTCCGTTTTTTGCAATGTTATTTTTTGGTTTGGGAATCCTAAATTTTTTTTGGGGTTTTAAAATCCCTCTTTGGGCGCGAAGGCAAAATTTGGATTTTTAACCTCCCCCCCCAACGTTTTTTTTTAAAAATGGATAATTTTAACCCCCACATTGGGGTTAGGCTTTTCCCTAATCAACTTTTTTCATCATTTTTTAAAAAACTTTTACTTGCTTTTAACGGTTCTTTTTTCTTACAAAATAAATATTTTGGGTCTTTTTTCAAAACTCTTTCCATAATGTTCCCCCTTTGATTTTGTTTAAAACCCCTCCTTTTTGGGTTTTAAATATTTCCATCAGCCCTAAATTGGTTTTAAAGTAAATCTAAAAACGAAAGGTACTTTTTTGGTTTAATCTAAACGTTTTTTCTTAAATTTTTATAAAATCGTTTTAAGCCGTAGCGGGGATTTTTAACAACCCTTTTAAAATGGAAAAAATTTTTATTTCGTATTTTTTGGTTTTTAAACTTACCCTTCTTTTTTAGGTTCTATTTTCAACCGAAAAAATCAAGCCCTTTTTTGTTGCCATAAAACTAAATTAAAAAATGTCTGCTTTGTTTTCTGGGTAAGTTTTAAAATTTCCTCTTCCCTTAATTTGGAAATGTTGTTTGGGGCGGGAATCAGGGTATTTTTAAAATGACCGCAACCCCCAACAAATGTCCCAAAACTGGAAAATTTTCGTGAATTTGATCTGATAAAGTTTGGGTTTTTTTCAATAAATTTATTTCCCCCTTAACAATCTTTCTTTTTTAAAGGGGTTTAAATCGGCCATGCCCCCTTTTTTTTTAAACAAAATAAAAAGAATTTTTTAAAAAAAGGGGAAATTAATGGGAAAAATTTTTTTTTCCGGGAAACCCCGGGGAAATGAACCCTTTCAAGTCCAACCTTCAAATTTCTGAAAAACGAAAGTAAATTTTTCATTTCAAAATTTTGGCCATAATCCCCCCAAAAAGAAAATTTTAATTGCAAAATTTTTTGTAAAAAATCGCCCCCAAAAAATTTTTCCTTAAAAAAAACCCCCTTCCCCAAAATTTTTAAAGCCGGGGTTTTCGTTTGTTTTAAAGCCCCCTTTTTGAAAATTTTAAAGGGAGGGCACAATTTAAAAAAAAATCGCTCCCCAAAAAATCCAAATGCAAAAATTTGGGGTTTAAAACAATAGAGGGATTAATAAACAATAAACCCGTTTTTCCACGTTTTAAGGCTTACAGTTTCCCCAAATCGGAAAATGGCCATATGTTTGGGGTCGGGGGAATTAAAAACAATTAAAAAAGGGGAATTAAATTATAAAAAAGAGAAAAAAGAAAAATGTTGACTGAGACGCCAATTAGGAAAAGATTTGAAAGAAAAACCCAACCCAAAAGTCTTTAAAAAGAAGTAGAAACTTTGAAGTGAGAACTCCGAATTTTAGACTAATGAATAGAATAAGAGAAACTCGAAAAAATTTATATGAAAAAGACCGCAACGGCTAGCAAAACGAAAATAAGAACATTGTTTTAGAGAGCGGGCACATTAGCAAGCGTTTTTTAACAGCCCTTAAAAAGGATTTGCAATAAGTACAAATTTGGTGATGGCAAATTACAAGGCGGCGGTGGTCAAAGTTCATTACCTCCGCCGCCATCCCTTCCCTCCCTGATAAATCAGGTTAAAAAAACAGGCTTGTTTCACTTGCGGTTTAAAAAAAATTTCCCGTAAAACTAAAGTTTACCAGGGATTTAAAAGGGGTTTTTTTAGCTGGCTTTTGTCTATGCAAGCAAGTAGTTTGGGTTTTTGGGGAGCACTTATGGACATTAGTTCTTTTAATAGTTGGGTTACTATTTTGTAAAATAAAAACCAAATAAAACCTATGCCAGTTTTTCCAAGAACAAACGTGCTTTTCATATTCATGGGCATCCCAACAGAGTCCGGAGCTTTGCTGAGCTTTATGATTTGGGGGGTTTGGACTTCGGGGTTAGAGATTATTTTTGGGTGTTCTTTTATTTTTTGTAAAAATTACTGGCCCCGAATTTATGTCGTTTTTCCCAAACCCTTTGTTCTTGCCTGCTTAAGAAATTTCTTTTATAGTTTTTTATTGTACCTATCTGGAGTCTGAGGTCAGAAGGCAGCTGTATAAAAAAGTGCCAACGCAAAATCTACTTTCGATCTTGCGTATTTAAAAACATTTGGTCCTTGAATACTTGAAGTAAATCAACGTAGAAATTTAAAGGCTCCTCAAATTTGTAAGTTTTTTTTGTGCGCAAAGCCAGTAGAAGGGTCATTATGCTTGATCTTGCCTGTGCTTGCGAACCTAGCAAACACCCAAAAGTAAATACAAAAAAGGGCGTTTATTCGTTCTTTCCCCCCCTATTAGGCCTAGAAGTGTTAAAAATAAATGTTGTCCATGCTGTTTTTTGCTCTTCTGTAGGGACCCAGGTTAACAGTTTTTTCCTGAAAAGAAAGTTTTTAAGGAGGATGCCAGTCATATTATCTTTCTGTGCGTCCCCGAAAAAAAGGCGCCAGGCCATGATTATATCCAACTTTTTTCTAAAGCTGTCTTTACGAATATTGAATTCGTTACAGATCCTTTCAAAAGCCCTTTATGCTTTTGTTGCGGGGGATTTAAAAGGTTTGTCATTTGGGAAGGCGCTTTCAATTCATCAAAAAAGTCTAAAAGGGTAATAGAAATGAAATTTTTACACTACCTCACCAAAGATCATGGTGATTTTAAAAGACAGCATACGACACTCCCCACCAGTTGATCACAAAACACACAAAAATTTAATGGTTTGTAAAACTGACGGTGACAAACCCGCTTTTTTGATGTGGTCGTTTTTATAGGGGGGTTAAAATGCTCTTCAATGGAGTACTCACCTTTTTTGAAAAGAGGGAGTCTGGGGCCAAGCAAGTCAAGAGTACAGTTTCATTTTTTAAGATTTTAGTGCGGCCCAAAGAATAATTTTTCACCTAATTTTTGAAACACTCATTTTTATTTCGTTTAAAAAAAATTTTTTTAACAATAAAAACCCCAAAACCTCCCTTCGTTTTAGAAATGCTGTTATAACGAATGCGGAGCCAAAATGGTTGGCTTTATGAAATATTTTACAAAGTCGTATGGTTTAATATAAGCGAAAACCAAAGGGGAATAATACGGTTCTAAAGTTGACAAAACAGGGGCCAAAGTTTCCATTTTAAAAATAGCTGATGGTTTTTACGGGTTTTTTCTCACTAAAAGAAACAATAGTAACTTCGACATTCCCTCAAATTAACAATGCAATCTAAAAACATGTTAAAATTCAAGCCTGAAGAAGTAGGTTTTTTAATTTTTTATAAAGAATAGCTAAATGTTTTGGGTTTGCAACTAAAGTCGGACTTTCAAGTTTTTGGTTACACCAGACAAAATACTTATGAGGGGGGGAAAATCCGTCGATCTTGCATTACATTCATTATCTATTTCATTTGGATGGTTAACACTGATAAACTTTATGATGGAAGCCCTCAACTGTCTTAAGGCTCTTCCATCAGGGGAAAATGCTATGCATTATGAAAAATTTTTTTTTCCCCAATTACAGTTTTAAAAAAAATTATTTGGGGAGGGTCGGACATTTAAAAATAAAAATCAAAGCAAAGCAGGAAAGTTGTAAATGCAAAAACCCCACATTGTTTAGAAATAAAATAATACGCTACTAAAAAAAAATGTCGCGTGGGGCCCGAAAATCAGGAGTTACTTACTCCTGTGGGTTTTTAACCTTTGAATTAAAAAGACCTTGCAGATGTTGCGGACTTTGAAAAGAACGGGGGAAGGCGCTTTGTATGGTTTTGAGTACATAAAGATGGTGTTTTTAAAAAGCAAAGGGTTGGGGCAGCAAAAAGTTTTCCCAAACTAGAACAAAATGCGCAATCTAGAGGCAAATAATTTTGGGCCCGTATAATATAAAAAAAGTTCGAAAACCTGACCTCAAAAAGGCACTTTGAAAATATTTAGAATGGGGAAAAAAATTTGATTCTAAGCCCCCTTTTCATATTTTAGCCCCAAAAAAGTTTTAGAAAAGCTTTTAACCTGCCCTTTACATGTAAATTTATGCCGGGCGACAAAATTCCGGAAAAAAATTGAAATAACCCGTTGGGAAAAAAAACGAAAAAACCTCCACAGAAAAGAAACAGTTTTAAAAAAAGCTTCTACAAAATTACAGTTCTTTCCAAGCAGAAAATTTGGAGACCGTTCACAATGATATTTGAAAAATTTTGTTTTAAGTTTGGAGAGGATGGGGTTGTGGGCGTTAGTGAGTCCTTTTTAAAAAGGGTTAAATAGCGGCAAAACTTGCGTTAAAGCCTTTCGTTGTTGTGTGTTCTTTACATGGGGAGGTATTAAGTCAAAACAAACAAGTAACAAAATCAATGTTTAAATTAAAAAAAAAACAATCTTTCAGAAATGAATTTGGGTTAATTTAACATTTAGGCCCCGTAGGGGTTTTTTTATCTGAACAAATTTTTACAGAGGTTGATAAAATAATAATGGATAATTAAAATTTTTGCTATAAAAACTATGGGGGCAGTTTAAAATTTATGTAAAATCCCCCCATTGTTCAATGATTTGTGGGCGACGGTTGTGGAAAAAAAAATTTGTCCAAAATTTTAAAAAACAGTTATCGTATAATTTTTATCAATTTTTGATTTTTGTCCAACACTTAAAAGGAACAAAGCAATCAGATAGAAGGTTATATGGACAGACAATGACGTATATTTGTTTCCTAGCACAAATGAGTGAGTGTTTTGAATCTTTTTTTAAAATGTTTGAAGGAACCAAAACTCTTTTTTATAATACTGTTCAGCAGAAAAATTAGTTAAAAAAGAGAAACATTTTTTCAAAATGTTTCGTGGGGGACATGAGGGTAAGTGTGTGGATTTTTGCCAAAAATATAAAATCGGTTTTTAAAAGATTTAGAGAACAGTTAAAAACGTAGTTATTTACAGAAAGACAGGACTCTTGAAGAAGTTTGCGCGAAAATGATTTATTGAAAAAGATCAAGAAAAACTAGATTAAACAAAAAAGAAACTGAAAATTTAGTAATTAGTATGAAAAAAAATAACCCCGCACAGTTGTTTGTTTGTAGATAATCGTTTTTTTTTGTTATTTAAGTCTTACTTTAGAGAAATTAATTGCCGCTTCTAGGTCACTTTTGCCCCAAAATTGGGGGGGCAATGGGGGGAGAAAAGACATTTTTCTGTTCTCTACTGTGCTTACCCCCTTGGGTGCACAGCGCGAACGTTGTAAACGTTGGTGTGTTTCCCCCCTTTACTACACGTCTGGACGTTATGTTTTTCTTTCTTATCCCCTTGCTACACAGTCTGGACGTTATTTTTTTCTGTGCTTTCCCCCCTTTACTACACAGTCGGGCGTTGTGTTTTACTGTGCTTTTCCCCCCCTTTATACACAGTGCCCGACGTTTTTTTTACTGTGCTTTTCCCCCCTTTATAAAATGTGACGTTGTTTTACTGTGCTTATCCCCCTTGACTACATAAGCGGCTTTTTTACTGTCCCCCCTTATCCCCCTTGACTACCAAAGTGGACGTTTTTTACTGGCTTATCCCCCCCTTTACTAATAAGTGGACGTGTTTTACTTGGGGGCTTTTTTGGTGGGGAAAAACGGCCAGGCCTTTTAATCCCGGGTTTTTTGCCTGAAAAGAAAGTTTTAAAAGGAGGATGCCATCATATTAACTTTCTGTGCGCCCCAAAAATAAAGGTCCCTGGGCCATGTTTATACCCAATTTTTGTCTAAAGCTTTTTTTCTTAATATTAAATTCGTTACAGATCCTTTCAAAAGCCTTCAGCTTTTTCTGTGGCGAGGGGAAAAAAGGGTTTGTCTTGGAAATGGCGTTTGCAACATAAAAATACGTCAAAAAAGGGAATAGAAATGAAATTGTACACTGACCTCACCAAACGGTGATTTAAATGACACATACGCACCCCACCCCCATATCACAAAAACACAAATTTAAAAAAGGGTTCGAAAAACCCCGGGATACAAACCGCTTCTTGTTTTTCGTTTCAAAGGGGGGGGTTAAGATAGCTCTTCAATGGATACCCCCTTTTAAAAGAAAGCACTGGCCCAGAAATAAAGAGTACAGTCAATTTTTTTAAGTTTGTATGGGGCCCAACAAAAATTTTTCACCAATAATTTGAACCCCAAATTTTTTTTTCGTTAAAAAAATTTGAAACAAAAAAAACCCCAAGACCGCCTTTTTTTGAACATCTTTTTAAACGAAGGGGAGCCAAAATGGTTCGCTTCATGAAAATTTTCAAGTCTTATGGTTTAATATAAGCAGCCAAGAAAAAACGGTTCTAAAGTTAAAAAACGGGGCCAAAGTTACCATTAACAATACTGGGTTTTTAGGGTTTTTTGTCACAAAAGACAATGATAACTTCGACATTCTCTCAAACTTAACAATGCAAACAAAAAACAATTTTTCCCTTCAAGCCTGAAGAATGGGCAAATTTTTTAAAAGAACAGCAAAATGTTAGGCTTTTTGCAACAACAGTCCGGACTTTCAAAGTTTTAGTGCACCAACAAAACAAATTATGAGGGGGAAAGCCGCCCACGCATTTCTTTATTACTCCAGTTCATTTGGGTGATTAAACACTGATAAACTATATGAGGAAACCCCAACTGTCTTTAAAAGCTCTTTCCTCGGGAAAGCTGCATTGCGATTATGAAATTTTTCAATTTCCCCAAAAACATTTAAAAAATTATTGGGGAGGGTCATCATTTTAAAATTTAAAAAACAAGACAAAGCAGGAAAGTTGTAAAAGCAAAAACCTCACATTGTTTTAGAAATAAAATAAAACGCTACTAAAAAATAAAGTCGCGTGGCCGAAAATCAGGATTACATTACTCCGGAGGGGTTAACCTAGAATTAAAAACCTTGCAGAGTTTTCGGACTTTGAACAGAACGGGGAGAAGGCCTTTGTAAGTTTTTGAGTACACTAAAAAGGGGGAATTTTAAAAACCCAAAAAGGTTGCGACAGCAAAAAGTTTCCTAAACAAACAAATGCGCAACAAGGGAAATAATTGGCCAATTAAAATAAAAATATTCGAAAACCTACCCAAATGGCACTAGAAAAATATTTTGAAAGGGGAAAAAAAAATTTGAATTTAAAGCCCATTTTTCCAATTTTAGCCCTCAAAAAAGTTCAGAAAAACATTCAACCTGCCCTTTTTCATGTAATCTTATGCCGGACGACAAAGTCGGAAAAAATTGAAATAACCCGTTGGGAAAAAAAAAGACACCTCCACAAAAAGAAACAGTTGTAAAAAAAGCTTCTACAAAATTACAGTTCTTTTCCAAGCAGAAAATTAGGAGACACGTTCACAATGATATTTGAAATTTCTGTCTTTAAAGATGTGGAGAGGGATGGGGTTGTGGGCGTTAGTGACGTCCTTATAAAAGGAATTAATATTAGCTGGCAAAACTTAGACGTTAAACGCCTTAACGTTGTTGTCGTCGTTCTTCACAATGGCGAGGATATTAAGATCATAACAACAAGTAACAAAATCAATGTTGACTTAAATAGAAACAATCTTACAGAACTGAATTGGATTAATCTTACACATTTAGGCCTCGTAGGTTTTATTATACTGAACAAGTTTTGACAGAGAGTATGATAAAAATAATAACTGGATAGATTAAATTCTGCTATAAAACTATGGAGCAGTTAAACTTTATGATAAAATCCCCTCATTGTTCAATGATTTGTGGGCAGACTGGTTGTGGAAAAACAATATTTGTCCTAGACTATTACAAACAGTTTATCGCTATAATTTTGATCATATTGTGATTTTCTGTCCAACACTTAAAAGGAACAAAGCATATCATGATAGAAGGTTTATATGGACAGACAATGACGTATATTTAGTTAATCCTAGCACTAAACTGAGTGAGTGTTTAGAATACTTTTATAAAGTGTTTGAAGGAACGCAGACACTCTTTATATAGATGACTGTTCAGCAGAAAAAGATATAGTTAAAAAGAGAAACACTTTGTCAAAACTAGCTTTCAGTGGAAGACATGATGGGATAAGTGTGTGGATTTTATGCCAAAAATATAACTCGGTTTTAAAAGACTTTAGAGAACAGTTAAAGACTGTAGTGTTATTTCACATGAAAGACAGAGACTCATTTGAAAATGTTTGCGCGAAAATGATGTTATTGAAAACGATCAAGAAAAACATAGGATTAAACAAAAACTGAAATCTGAAAAGTTTAGTAAATTAGTATTGAAAACGGATAACCCTGCACAGTATGTTTGTTTGTAGATAATCGTTATTTTTTGGTTATTGAAGTCTTACTTGTCAGAGAACTGTAATATGCCGCTTCTAGGTCACTTTCGCCCGAAAACTTGGTGGAGGAGCAAGTGGGGTAGAACAGACATTTATCTGTTCTCTACTGTGCTTACCCCCTTGGCTGCACAGCGCGAACGTTGTACAACGTTTGAGTGTGCTTATCCCCCTTGACTACACAGTCTGGACGTTATGTTTTACTGTGCTTATCCCCCTTGACTACACAGTCTGGACGTTATGTTTTACTGTGCTTATCCCCCTTGACTACACAGTCTGGACGTTGTGTTTTACTGTGCTTATCCCCCTTGACTACACAGTGCAGACGTTGTTTTACTGTGCTTATCCCCCTTGACTACATAATGTGGACGTTGTTTTACTGTGCTTATCCCCCTTGACTACATAATGCGGACGTTGTTTTACTGTGCTTATCCCCCTTGACTACACAATGTGGACGTTGTTTTACTGTGCTTATCCCCCTTGACTACATAATGTGGACGTTGTTTTACTGTGCTTATCCCCCTTGACTACACAATGTGGACATTATGTTTTACTGTGCTTATCCCCCTTGACTACACAATGCGGACGTTATGTTTTACTGTGCTTATCCCCCTTGACTACACAATGCGGACGTTATGTTTTACTGTGCTTATCCCCCTTGACTACACAATGCGGACGTTGTTTTACTGTGCTTATCCCCCTTGACTACACAATGTGGACGTTGTTTTACTGTGCTTATCCCCATTGACTACACAATGTGGACGTTGTTTTACTGTGCTTATCCCCCTTGACTACACAGTCCGGACGCTGTGTTTTACTTTGCTTATACCTATTTCTACGTTACGGACCTTCGTGGACCCATACTCGTCAAATATTTGTCAAGAGTTCACACTTCGAGAGACAAGGCTGGTCCACCTGGACCCATAGTCAATGCACAGCGGTATGCCACCAGGACTCTTTACAGTGTGGGTTCCCCAGGACCTGTGGTTTACTGAAACATATTGTTCAAATGACGCGCCTGATCATTTCCTTCCCTCTTGATACACAGCAACGTCAGCTACCTTTGTGATGACAGACACCTCAATTTCATAACAATGCACAGCAACGTCAGCTACCTTTGTGATGAAAGACACCTCAATTTCATAACAATGCACAGCAACGTCAGTTACCTTTGTGATGAAAGACACCTCAATTTCATAACAATGCACAGCAACGTCAGCTACCTTTGTGATGAAAGACACCTCCAATTTCATAACAACAGTGGGTTACAAAATGAGGTCACAGCGGAAATCTGAACAAATCTTTAAAAGCTTATGTCATAAATCCGCCAAACATGAACAAACAAATCACAAGAGAAAACACAACGCGTTTAGACCTCTTAAGTCTTCTTCAGGCAAGCTAAACATGACTCAGGACAACGAAAGTGAATGAGCAATCATTTATCTTGTCGTTCTTCATTTTCGTCGTGCCGAGTCTTGCCTGACGAAGACCTAAGAGGTCTAAACGCGTCGTGTTTTGTCTTGTGATTCGTTTGTTCATGTTTGGCGGATTCATTATATAGACTTTTTAAGATTCATAACAATAGATCTAACGGTTCTAGATATAAATGTGTTTTGTGTGTCTTGGTTCAGGAATACCCAGGAAACACACCAAGGAATCCAAGTCATCTCCAGTACAACTAAACTGAATGACTTGAAAGGCTAGAGGCCAGAGAGATTTTTCTTTTCTCAGGATGTCCCACCGGTATGCACCATACCGTCACCCACCAACCGCACATACGCAGTCAACAGTGATGCCTTCAGGTCCATTCATTTCTCCTCAGGTTGTACTCTACACCTCTCTGGACAGAACGATCTCAATCCGGACTCGGTCACGTAACTCCGGTCACTCTGTTGGCCTTGAGGTTCTGATGGTGTATGGGGTCTTGATGGGATGTGATAATGTGTGTAGGGCACCTGAAGTGCGCATTATGAAATGGACAGGCTGGACTTGGAATATGTTACCTTTTGAGTTTTGAGCCTGGACTGAGATGGAGGTAATGAGAGAGAGAGAGAGAGTAGTCTAAGAGAGAGAGAGAGAGAGAGAGAGAGAGAGAGAGAGAGAGAGAGAGAGAGAGAGAGAGAGAGAGAGAGAGAGGCAATATATTCAATCAGGTGACTTACATCATACCTTGCCTGTCAAATATTTACAGTCAGCTGATGACCATTCCACCACTTTACACAGGAGCAAAGCACAGAGCCCAGTGCTAATCAGATTTGTCCATTCAAAAGTTGATGCCTGCATACGTGTGTGTGAGAAAAGGCGCGGACCACGTTGGCTGGACAGTCCTGGCATGACCAGAACTTGAAGTTAATGCCTAGGTCAGGTATCTGCTGCGTCTTGTCCATGGATCCTCTTCCTCAATCTGTCCTTATATATTTATTCCATGATTTATCTATTGAGCAGTGAACCATGTGCACGGCGCTCTCGTCGCTTTGAGTAGTGAAATGTGTATGGACTGGTCCACACACAGTGGCGGCCCCTCCATTAAACTAAAACTCCGAGTGTGTGTTGTTGTTGTTCTTCAATTTAACGTCTTTTCACTAGATGTGATATTAGACAAGGTGTGTGTGTTTGAGTGTGTGTGTGTGTGTGTGTGTGTGTGTGTGTGTGTGTGTGTGTGAGTGTGTGTGTGTGTGTGTGTGTGTGTGTGTGTGTGTGTGTGTGTGTGTGTTTGAGTGTGTGCGTGCAGCGTGCGTACGTGTGTGCGTGCAGCGTGCGTACGTGAGTGCGCGCCCGCGTGCGTGCGTGTGCGTGTATGTGTGATGAGGAGAAACTCTAAGTAAGAATTAAACTGTTAAAAAAAAAAAAAAAAAAAAAAAAAGACATCAAAAGTAAAAACAAACAACTGTACAAAATAAGATCATGACACAGCAATTACAGGATTGAGCCAACTGGGCTTAACATAAGAATTCGTACAAAATTTAAGAGAGATATGGTATCCTGGAATATGCACTTTGAAGCATCCTTTCTAAATTCTGAAAAATCGGAATCAAAGTAGGGGCAAAAGTATAGAACGTGTGTTGTTGTACAATTATCAAGGGCGCCGCAAGCACATCGAATATTCTTGACATATTTTGTTCTGAATGCATTTATTTTTAACCGAAATAATAAGGAGACAAGTTGTTTACTGTGTCTTGGATATAATCCTATGTTTGTATTACAGTTTACTGGATTTACTGAGGAAGCCCTTTTTAAAAGATTACTTGCTCGAGAGCTCGTACAACAAAGTATAGAAGTGTCGGGTTTGTGTATTCGTGGGAGAACACTTTCTTTGTAGTATTCCTCAAATTTTTCAAAAGAGGCTCTTTGTAAGAGAGAATATCCTTCATGTAAGCTCAAGGGAATATGAATAGTAGCCGTATTGTCAGAATTGTTTGCACCTGCTCGAGCAATCCTGTCAGCCCACTCATTTCCGGATATGAAGCAATGAGAAGGAACCCAACAAAAATTAACTATTATACCTCTTGACATAAGGTTGTGAATAAGTATTTTAATTTCTGATATGATTTCAGCACGGTTTTTTGAGTGTGTGTGTGTGTGTGTGCACGCGTGTGTGTGCGTGTGTGTGTGTGTGTGTGTGTGTGCGTGCGTGCGCGTGCGTGCGTGCGTGCGTGTGTGTGTGTGTGTGTGTGTGTGTGTGTGTGTGTGTGTGTGCGCGTGTGTGTGTGTGTTTGTGTGTGTGTGTGTGCGTGCGTGTATGTGTGTGAGTGTGTGTGTGAGTGTGTGTGTGTGTGTGTGTGTGTGTGTGTGTGTGTGTGTGTGTGTGTGTGTGTGCGTGTGTGTGTGTGGGTGTGTGTGTGTATGTGTGTGAGGGTGTGTGTGTGTGTGTGGGGGGGGGGGGGGTATGTGTGTGTGTGTGCGTGCGTGCTTGTATGTGTGTATGGGTGTGTTTGTGTGTGTGCGTGTGCGTGCGTGCGTGCGAGTGTGTGTGTGTGTGTGTGTGTGTGTGTGTGTGTGTGTGTGTGTGTGTGTGTGTGTGTGCGTGTGCGTGTGTATAAACTGTAGATTCGACGTTGATTTGTGGCACACATTTTCCATTTTCCCGGAAAGAAAGACTGACTCCTAGCAAAAATAAAATAAAGACATATAAACAAGTAACCCAATAAAGAAGCCAATAAAACACATGAGCAGTAGGAAGAAACTCCGGGGAGAGCTTGACAGCAGGTCTTCAGAGAAAAAGCTCATCCCTGTCCCTCCCCCCCCCCCCCCCCCCCCCCCCCCCCCACCCGCCCCTTTTTTTTCTTCCCATCAGACAAGTGTGTCGGCCCTGACCTTACTCTCTAACGGACGGGCTGCCTCATGTCACGGCTCCTAGAAGGTTGGGCGTCCTATGCACAGTGTTAGACATCATGTCAGGGCTGTTAGGACTCCAATGCACACCTGGAAGGTTGGGCGTCCTATGTACAATGTTAGACATCATGTCATGGCTGTTAGGACTCCAATGCACACCTGGAAGGTTGGGCGTCCTATGTACAATGTTAGACATCATGTCAGGGCTGTTAGGACTCCAATGCACACCTGGAAGGTTGGGCGTCCTATGCACAGTGTTAGACATCATGTCAGGGCTGTTAGGACTCCAGTGCACACCTGGAAGGTTGGGCGTCCTACAGTGTTAGACATCATGTCAGGGCTGTTAGGACTCCAATGCACACCTGGAAGGTTGGGCGTCCTATGTACAATGTTAGACATCATGTCAGGGCTGTTAGGACTCCAATGCACACCTGGAAGGTTGGGCGTCCTATGCACAGTGTTAGACATCATGTCAGGGCGGTTAGGACTCCAATGCACACTTGGAAGGTTGGGCGTCCTATGTACAATGTTAGACATCATGTCAGGGCTGTTAGGACTCCAGTGCACACCTGGAAGGTTGGGCGTCCTATGTACAATGTTAGACATAATGTCAGGGCTGTTAGGACTCCAGTGCACACCTGGAAGGTTGGGCGTCCTACAGTGTTAGACATCATGTCAGGGCTGTTAGGACTCCAGTGCACACCTGGAAGGTTGGGCGTCCCAGTGTTAGACATCATGTCAGGGCTGTTAGGACTCCAGTGCACACCTCCTGGAAGGTTGGGCGTCCTATGTACAATGTTAGACATCATGTCAGGGCTGTTAGGACTCCAATGCACACCTCCTGGAAGGTTGGGCGTCCTATGTACAATGTTAGACATAATGTCAGGGCTGTTAGGACTCCAGTGCACACCTGGAAGGTTGGGCGTCCTACAGTGTTAGACATCATGTCAGGGCTGTTAGGACTCCAATGCACACCTGGAAGGTTGGGCGTCCTATGTACAATGTTAGACATCATGTCAGGGCTGTTAGGACTCCAATGCACACCTGGAAGGTTGGGCGTCCTATGCACAGTGTTAGACATCATGTCAGGGCGGTTAGGACTCCAATGCACACTTGGAAGGTTGGGCGTCCTATGTACAATGTTAGACATCATGTCAGGGCTGTTAGGACTCCAGTGCACACCTGGAAGGTTGGGCGTCCTATGTACAATGTTAGACATAATGTCAGGGCTGTTAGGACTCCAGTGCACACCTGGAAGGTTGGGCGTCCTACAGTGTTAGACATCATGTCAGGGCTCTTAGGACTCCAGTGCACACCTGGAAGGTTGGGCGTCCCAGTGTTAGACATCATGTCAGGGCTGTTAGGACTCCAGTGCACACCTCCTGGAAGGTTGGGCGTCCTATGTACAATGTTAGACATCATGTCAGGGCTGTTAGGACTCCAGTGCACACCTGGAAGGTTGGGCGTCCCAGTGTTAGACATCATGTCAGGGCTGTTAGGACTCCAGTGCACACCTGGAAGGTTGGGCGTCCCAGTGTTAGACATCATGTCAGGGCTGTTAGGACTCCAGTGCACACCTCCTGGAAGGTTGGGCGTCCTATGTACAATGTTAGACATCATGTCAGGGCTGTTAGGACTCCAATGCACACCTCCTGGAAGGTTGGCGTCCTATGTACAATGTTAGACATAATGTCAGGGCTGTTAGGACTCCAGTGCACACCTGGAAGGTTGGGCGTCCTACAGTGTTAGACATCATGTCAGGGCTGTTAGGACTCCAGTGCACACCTGGAAGGTTGGGCGTCCCAGTGTTAGACATCATGTCAGGGCTGTTAGGACTCCAATGCACACCTGGAAGGTTGGGCGTCCTACAGTGTTAGACATGTCAGGGCTGTTAGGACTCCAGTGCACACCACCTGGAAGGCTGGGCGTCCTACAATGTGCCTTGACTGATGGCGCCTGCCTTCCACACGTCGCAATCAGACGCCCTTTCTAAGCTGTAGCATAGAAGCCCCATGGAGTTCACTTTGGTTCCTCTTCGACCAAGCACCACTGGAACTCTTTCTGGCTGCCTCTGCCATTGCGTTTAGGTTTCTGCCATTGCCGTTAGGTTTCTGCCATTGCGTTTAGGTTTCTGCCATTGCCGTTAGGTTTCTGCCATTGCGTTTAGGTTTCTGCCATTGCCGTTAGGTTTCTGCCATTGCGTTTATGTTTCTGCCATTGCCGTTAGGTTTCTGCCATTGCCTTTAGGTTTCTGGTTCTATTCTAAACAAAAATCGAGAGCCAGTTCATGAGATCATTGGCTGATGAGCACAAACCCTCTTGCTCTCTCTGGCGAGGACCGTTGGAAGCCAGTTTCCTCGTATTTGCTGGCTAGACTGGCTCACTTGTCATTCTTTTGTGATGTGACATTGACAGCCATCTCTCTCTCTCTCTCTCTATCAGCTACAAGCGCGTGCGCGCGCGCACACACACACCTTAGTGGTACCAGTTTACATCACTTTACAAGGCCGGCTTCACCCCTCCTTTTCCCTCTCATTCCATACCCTACGTCCATCTGGCAATTGACTTTGTTCCAAACCAACATGATGGAAAGACGCGGCGCCGACGACAACAGTTTCTGTCACTGAAGCGCTGGCCGTCGCCACCGCTCTTCTCCGGCCACCTGTTATCTGACAGATACGTCAAATCCCGTAACGGGTCAGGTGCCCCTCACTGGTCAGGTGTTTCATCGCCATGTGTATCGGCACGTGCGTAGGCTAGGAGACTGCCATCTTTGATCTCCACTGCATTATGTCACACTGCACGTGTTAGGAAGAAACTGTCTCCTTTCAGATGACTAACTACCGCCATCCCTTCCCCTTTCTCATGACAATCTTTACAGGCTGTCATGTTCCTCTGACCATCTGTTTATCGGACAAGTATCAGACACATTCGCTTACCCCTAATTCCCTTGATCAAGCCCCACAATTTCACTCATCTTCTACCACAGGCCATATGACTGAACACACTCATTTTCCGGTCTGTAAGACTCGACACCGTTATCTGGTAGAGAGAAAAATGTTCTTCGTTCCTGCTCTGAGATATTGTGTCAAGTTTCACAGATCGTCCCAGAAGAAATGACAGTTGAAGCCACAGACATACACACATAAAGCTGATGGTTGAAGCTAGCTTCTAAGTTTTGAGACTATGTATATGCCTTATAATTTGACATAACCTTTTCCCAATACTTGACCTCCCTTGCATCCTTGAATGAATCCTCAAGCATAGGCTCAAAGATTGTCCCCTACATTTTATACTGTTTGAATAATGCTTTTAGTTTTTCAGCAACTTTTTTCCTCTCCACACCTTTGTTTTGTTCCATTTTACTACCCTTCGCTGGCTGCTTTGGGGGTGCTGTTGGATTCTTTTTTTGAACCCTTGGCGGTGACAACACCACAGAATTATGGACTGTGGTGTGTCTCTATTTGACACCAAGAGCACAGACACAATCAGCCGTGTCTCCCTGATGAGTCCGATCCAGCGGACGAAAGGCCTCGGAGTAGGCAATACAAGTAAATGTGCCTTCGAGAGAGATTATGATGGTTCCCTCAGGCAGCTAGTGAAGGGCTTCTCATAGTTATAATATATTCCCCCATTTTCTTCATCTTCAAATTTTCTTTTTCTTTTCTTTTTTTAAAAGTTCAAATCTTTGCCAAGTCATTACTATAACGACTGAAGAATTGATAACCTGCACTTGTTTTTCCCCCACTGCTTAATTGTTCAGCATTCGATTGTTTGGTCAATCAGTGGGAGATTGCATCTCTTAAGAGATCCAAGTAAAGGTTGTTCTGTACAATTCTTAGCCACTCACAATGCTTGGGTTATTGAACAGCAGAGCTGACCACTCAGACTGTTCCATATCTTTTGACCTCCCTTGCATCCTTGAATGGATCCTCAAGCATAGGCTCAAAGATTGTCCCTACATTTTATACTGTTTGAATAATGCTTTTAGTTTTTCAGCAACTTTTTTCCTCTCCACACCTTTGTTTTGTTCCATTTTACTACCCTTCGCTGGCTGCTTTGGGGGTGCTGTTGGATTCTTTTTTTGAACCCTTGGCGGTGACAACACCACAGAATTATGGACTGTGGTGTGTCTCTATTTGACACCAAGAGCACAGACACAATCAGCCGTGTCTCCCTGATGAGTCCGATCCAGCGGACGAAAGGCCTCGGAGCAGGGAATACAAATAAATGTGCCTTCGAGAGAGATTATGATGGTTCCCTCAGACAGCTAGTGAAGGGCTTCTCATAGTTATAATATATTCCCCCATTTTCTTCATCTTCAAATTTTCTTTTTTTTTTTTTTTTTTTAAGTTCAAATCTTTGCCAAGTCATTACTATAACGACTGAAGAATTGTTAACCTGCACTTGTTTTTTCCCCACTGCTTAATTGTTCAGCATTCGATTGTTTGGTCAATCAGTGGGAGATTGCATCTCTTAAGAGATCCAAGTAAAGGTTGTTCTGTACAATTCTTAGCCACTCACAATGCTTGGGTTATTGAACAGCAGAGCTGACCACTCAGACTGTTCCATATCTTTTGACCTCCCTTGCATCCTTGAATGGATCCTCAAGCATAGGCTCAAAGATTGTCCCTACATTTTATACTGTTTGAATAATGCTTTTAGTTTTTCAGCAACTTTTTCCTCTCCACACCTTTGTTTTGTTCCATTTTACTACCTTCGCTGGCTGCTTTGGGGTGCTGTTGGATTCTTTTTTTGAACCCTTGGCGGTGACAACACCACAGAATTATGGACTGTGGTGTGTCTCTATTTGACACCAAGAGCACAGACACAATCAGCCGTGTCTCCCTGATGAGTCCGATCCAGCGGACGAAAAGGCCTCGGAGCAGGCAATACAAATAAATGTGCCTTCGAGAGAGATTATGATGGTTCCCTCAGGCAGCTAGTGAAGGGCTTCTCATAGTTATAATATATTCCCCCATTTTCTTCATCTTCAATTTTCTTTTTTTTTTTTTTTTTAAGTTCAAATCTTTGCCAAGTCATTACTATAACGACTGAAGAATTGTTAACCTGCACTTGTTTTTCCCTCACTGCTTAATTGTTCAGCATTCGATTGTTTGGTCAATCAGTGGGAGATTGGATCTCTTAAGAGATCCAAGTAAAGGTTGTTCTGTACAATTCTTAGCCACTCACAATGCTTGGGTTATTGAACAGCAGAGCTGACCACTCAGACTGTTCCATATCTTTTGACCTCCCTTGCATCCTTGAATGGATCCTCAAGCATAGGCTCAAAGATTGTCCCCTACATTTATACTGTTTGAATAATGCTTTTAGTTTTTCAGCAACTTTTTTCCTCTCCACACCTTTGTTTTGTTCCATTTTACTACCCTTCGCTGGCTGCTTTGGGGGTGCTGTTGGATTCTTTTTTTGAAACCCTTGGCGGTGACAACACCACAGAATTATGGACTGTGGTGTGTCTCTATTTGACACCAAGAGCACAGACACAATCAGCCGTGTCTCCCTGATGAGTCCGATCCAGCGGAGGAAAGGCCTCGGAGCAGGCAATACAAATAAATGTGCCTTCGAGAGAGATTATGATGGTTCCCTCAGGCAGCTAGTGAAGGGCTTCTCATAGTTATAATATATTCCCCCATTTTCTTCATCTTCAAATTTTCTTTTTTTTCTTTTTTTTAAAGTTCAAATCTTTGCCAAGTCATTACTATAACGACTGAAGAATTGTTAACCTGCACTTGTTTTCCCCCCACTGCTTAATTGTTCAGCATTCTTTTCCCAATACTTGTTAGAATCTGTTATATGCTTTGTAGTAGATGACAATGCTTTGCATTAGGTGGTTAATTAATACTTCTGTTTTGCCTTACTTGTATGTACACAGGTAATTACACCAGCTGAGTATTTAACTACTTAGAAGAGTCATTTCCCTTTGTATAAGTTTCTTACTGCCTTATAGAACTTTAATCTACGTAAAACCTGAGTGAAGAACTGACGTGGAGACTGAAAATTAAAGCTGATACACATATGTTAGTCTTCCTTTTGTCCGCTGAGACCTCACAATTTTCCTGAAAGTCGGAGGACAGGTGTGAGGACATGTTAAGCAGGAATCCTAGCCGTCCATCTTCAACCCAGGTTCCGTCATCTCCACAGACCAGACACATGACTCCAGGCTACAACGTGGCCACGTGGACAATCGACTAACGAGCAGTCCCACAAGTGGTGGGAAGTCCCAAGAAACTGGAGAGAGACCTGTACACCTCACCTAGGGTCAACTCCAGCACAAAGTAAATCCTTGTGTGACTGGACTATGACTCAAATCATCAACCAACCCCCCCCCCCCCCCCCCCACCCACCCCCTCTTTATGATCAGATAAAGTGGGAAAAGGCCAGCCCAAACGAAGACATACTGATTCTGTTGTAGTTATGTTAATTTGTATAGACTGATTCTGTTGAAGTTATATTAATGTGTATAGACTGATTCTGTTGAAGTTATATTATTGTGTATAGACTGATTCTGTTGAAGTTATTTGAATAGACTGCTTCTGTTCAAGTTATGTTAATTTGTATACCTCTAACCTTGTGTACACAAAGTTGTGAGCGTGAAATTGCACTTAACTTGTGTCAGTCTACTTCTTGTTCATACATCATTTCGTTTTTGAATCCGTTTCCAATTCTATCTGTCGCTCGGAGCACAAGCTCGTTTAGGTGCCTGGGCCTAGGGTGAAGACTCCTGAGCCATTCTAAGTGCCTGGGCCTAGGGTGAAGACTCCTGAGCCATTCTAAGTGCCTGGGCCTAGGGTGAAGACTCCTGAGCCATTCTAAGTGCCTGGGCCTAGGGTGAAGACTCCTGAGCCATTCTAAGTGCCTGGGCCTAGGGTGAAGACTCCTGAGCCATTCTCGACGATTTTAACAGACAGGCGAAAAAATGACAATTTCTTTCGCCGACAAGAACTGGAAAGTTTGCTCCATCCACCTCCAGAAAGCGAGAGAGAAGTGGGGTAAATTTGGTACAAATACTACCCTTTGATTTTAATAGAGGAAACACTCTGAATCCTTCCTCTAGAGGACAGCGCCTGCCCCCTCTACCCATCAGTCTTGCAGACCAGGATACCAGCTGTTTTCGGGAAACAACCCGCTATTGCCGCGGCCCGTTATTGCCGCGAGAGCGAGAGAGGGAGAGGGAGAGAGATTACGTCACAATGTCGTCATCATTTCAACGTTTTTGTTTTTTTTCACCTATTACGTTTGTACATTCCTGGGTTGCGGCAATAGCGGGTTGCGGCAACAACGGGCCGCGGCAATAGCGGGTTGACCCCGCTTTGTCCATTCTGGTCTCATACTGCGCGGCGAGTTCCACCAGAATCATTTGTTTTGATGAACCTGAGTGGAGAACTACATCCGGTCTCGTTCCACTCTTCCCAATGATCTCAGGATGGGTTTCCCATACTAGGTCACCGGTGCACTCATCACTCATTCCATCCAGTAAATCCCGTCTCCATGTTCTTGATGTCACGGTGTTCCAGGCCTTGATCTGGGGCCTTCTGTCGTGTTGACTATCGATTCTGGAGCTTCCGATGACAAAGTGCTTCCTCAGGCAGAGCTAACCGTATGTACGATCTCTTTCAGCTCTTGGTTGTTTCCACGTGTGCCTTCCCTGCATTAGCGCTGCTTTGCATGGGCTCGAGATGTGTTCCACTGTTCGTTTGTTCTGAAAGAGAGGGCTCGTTGAGTTAACCGATTTTTCGCATCTTAACAGGTTTCAATTTGAGAACAGGGTGTCATTACAGATGTGAGAATGAAGCTGATTGTAAGAGAAGCATATGTGTATTTACTCCAGATGATATTCTTTTTCTTTCCTATATTCTTCTTATTCTTTTTTAATTTTCCCCCCACTTAGTCAATGGCCCCTATTAACCTTGCAGGTTCGCCTTCTGGATTCTCTTGGCATCCTCTTCATTTTGTTCCTGAATTACCATGTCTCTCTTTGCTTTCCCTTTTGTCTTTGACCGCCATTCATTTTTCTTTCACAGTCCCCGTCTGTTGGTTTGTGAGTGTCCTGTTTTTCGTTGATCTTTGAGGTTTTCCTTTGTCGTTTCCATTGCCTTTTTGTTTATCTCTCTCTCTCTTTTAAGTCGTCTGCTTGGGCTGGATTGACCTAACATCCTTGACTCCCCGAGTCCTGGAGCAAGGTTAGTAACCTTGCTGTGCCCACTTTGTTCTCCTTGGGGATGGATTTCAAGGGTACCTTCAGCTTTGTTTGGCGGCAGCAGAGCGCAACGTTAATGAGACCAGGTGGGACACCAATCCATTTCCTTGTGCATTTCTTGATGTTGGCCTCCATTGATTCCACAGCAATTGTGCTGACAGCCCGAGTCAGTAGAGGCCAGAGGCGCTTCAGGACCAGCATGAACTGCAGGCACCAGACCCTGTATCGGCCAGGGAGGCCATGCTGGTCTATTATCTGCAGGCCTTCTTCTGCCATTTGCTTGACTTCCTTTTCCCTTGTTATGTCTTTCAAAGAGTCATCACACCACCTTCCAAGGCTCTTGACTGGTTCTGCTGTCACTGTTGGAATGGCTTGGCTTGGCTGACTGCAGTGAACGCAACTATTTCAGCTACTTTTTCTCTCCGCATGGAGAAAGTTGAATTCGTTATTTCGAATTAAATTCGAAACTCATGCTGGACGAAGCAACTTGCTTGTATAACTTCTTCAGTATTTCGTGTTTCATATTCCAAGGTAAAGAGGATTGTTGTGTCCGCCTAGAAGAAGGCATTTGATATCCATTCCCCAGGTCTGCTGATCCTGTATCTCTCATGGCTGCTTTCAAGATGGCCTCCATTGCTAACACAAACAATAACGGAGAAATTCCACAGCCCATTGCCATGCAAACTGTGTGTGTGTGTGTGTGTGGTGTGTGTGTGTGTGTGTGTGTGTGTGTGTGTGTGTGTGTGTGTGTGAGCGTGCTTGCATGCACGCATGCATTTGCGCATGCACATGTGTGTGTGTGTGTGTGTGTGTGTGTGTGTGTGTGTGTGTGTGTGCGTGTGTGAGTGTGCATGCGTGTGTGTGCGTGCGAGTGCATGTGCAAGTGTCATTCACTTCAGTCAAATAGCTTCGCGTATAGTAAAAGAGAGAGAGAGAGAGAGAGAGAGAGAGAGAGAGAGAGAGAGAGAGGTGCCACCAACCTTACTCTTTTCCTACATACGTGTATATACATTCTGAAAATCCTGTAAATTTAACGTTTATTTCTTGTGTAATTTTCTGTTTGTCCAGAAAGATATGGACATTTCCAGCAACACTAAAACAAAACAAAATAAAATAAACAAACATACTAACATATGAAACTTTGATGCACATTTTTACGTCCGTAACTATTTCTTTTCCTACAGCATTGAGCATACCACTGCTCACAAGCAGCAAGTATGTTACATGCCAAAGATGAACCACATGCTACAGCTTGGGACAAGTCTCACCCAGCAGACCCAAGTCAACAACAGGTTGTCGCCTTGGCTTGCTGTGTCAGGCCAATTGACATAGGCTAGAACACCAAGGCTACATCAAAATGTTGTTATGCTCTGTATAGTTATGCAGGATTATCTTCAGTTGTGACAAGCTCCTAGCATAACATTATCAGTCTCCAAAATCCCCCGAAGTCAGTGTGTGGCTGCCCATGTGGCGGGGTAATCAAAAACGGTCACACACGTAATGTTCCATCCCCAGCTGATGCATTTGTACCATAGTGTTCAAATACTTCGGCTGTTTGGATGATCCCTGGAGTCTTTTAGCCAGGGTACGACAACAACAACAACAACACCAGGTTGGACACATGATTCTGTCCACACAATGGTATGAAATGGATCCCATACTATGTCAGAGAAGGGTTTAATATCAAAGTCCCTCAACTGTTCTCTTCTTCAACTCACCATCCCCAACTCATCCTCTAGCCTGAACCACTCTTCTTGGTTTTTTTCTCCAGTCACTGCTCTTTGTTAATTTTAATCTCCTCTCTCACGTCCCTTCAGTGGTGTTACTACTACGCCATTCATCTCAGCCTTCTTAATCTCCTCTTTAACGTCCCTTCAGTGGTGTTACTACTACGCCATTCATCTCAGCCTTCTTAATCTCCTCTCTCACGTCCCTTCAGTGGTGTTACTACTACACCATTCATCTCAGCCTTCTTAATCTCCTCTTTAACGTCCCTTCAGTGGTGTTACTACTACGCCATTCATCTCAGCCTTCTTGTTCCCAGCCTTACACAAAAGTGTCGGTCAAAACCCAAGCATCGACGGTCCATAGATAGGACTCGATATCAGGTCATCATGGGGCACCTCACCCGAGGAAACACTGTGGTGAACTTCTGGATTTTCTTCATCATTCTCGTAATGACAGACAAAATGTCATCATACTGAAACGCTACAGAGCTCGTTCTTTCATGAATTAACTTAATGAATGCTCTGACCCCTCCCCCCTTTCCCCAAAAGAAATTCATTCAGCAGAAAACTGAATATTTCTGGGGTAAAAGAAAAGGGTAGTACCAAAATGAACGACACAAATAACACATACAAGTGAAATCAAGGCATGAACGACACAAATAACACATACAAGTGAAATCAAGGCATGAACGACACAAATAACACATACAAGTGAAATCAAGGCATGAACGACACAAATAACACATACAAGTGAAATCAAGGCATGAACGACACAAATAACACATACAAGTGAAATCAAGGCATGAACGACACAAATAACACATACAAGTGAAATCAAGGCATGAACGACACAAATAACACATACAAGTGAAATCAAGGCATGAACGACACAAATAACACATACAAGTGAAATCAAGGCATGTTGTTTAAAGCCCAATTGATTGTGGACGTCAACCAGCTCAAATCAAATATTTGTACAAAGTTGTTTGTCTGCTTACTCTGAAATTTCTAGCCATGCCATTTCATGTGACTACGAAAAAACAAAGGAAAAAAAAATCAAAACAAAATTAATCACCTTTATTTGTTCAACCAAACACAAAAGACTAATTTTGTTTCATTACACAATACCTGATGAAACACACAAATAGTGGGAGAAAATAAAAGCATGTAAAAAACAACAACAATATCCTCCCTCATTATAAACATTACAAGAGCAACAAGGAGAGGAAGTGGCAGGGAAGAGCTGGAAAAGACAGCATTCATACGTCAAACTCTTCTCTAACAGCATCTTTTTGCCTCTTTTGTTGTTGTTGTCATATCCTGGCTAAAAGACTCCAGGGATCATCCGAACAGCCAAAGAACTTGAATGTTATGGTACAAATACGTCAGCTTGGGATGAGAACATGACGTGTGTGACCGTTTTTGATTACCCAGCCACGTGGGCAGCCACACTCCAACTTCGAGGGATTTTGGAGACTGATGGTGTTTTGCTAGGAGCTTGTCATGACTGAAGACAATCCCCACATAACTATGCAGATCATAACAACATTTTGATGCAGCCTTGGTGTTCTAGCCGGTCTATTGGTCTGACACAGCCTTAACCTAAGGCGTTGCCTCTTTTCATTAGAACCATTCATTACGTCAGTCTGTAGTCCACTTTCAGTTGCTGGACAAGACACCTCAGTTGAAACTGGCCTGGCTGTGTTATTCTATCCGTGCTATTAAACAGAGATATACTGCCTGTAATTCTGTGGCTTTCTCACCACTGCACACTAAACATCACAATCCAACTGCCTCCCAGCCAGTGAAGGGCAAAATAAGAGAAAAAGTAAGATAGTGTTATACAGAAATAAGCACCAAAAACAAGTCAATAACAATCAATATAAAAAGGAATCTCGAAGTCTTTGCCTGTGGAGCCAAAATCGATGCAAGGGAGGTAAATGTGCCAACAGTCAAGTGAGGTTAGCTCCATTAGTTCAATAACCCGAACATTGTCACTGTTAAGAATTACTGTATGAATCGCCCTTTTCTTGGATCTCTTAGCAACACAGTTCCCTAATGATGAGCAAATAAGTAGTGGGGAAAAACAAGTACAAGCACACACAAAAATCCCTGAACATCTGGTGGAGTATTTCAAGAAAAATGTCATGAGCTCTGTGGTTAACCCCTTGACTGCCGCTATTTTGTATCAGTTTTGCACTTCTGTGTGCCGGAGCAAAGTTTGACTTTTTGCAGTAGGTTCACTAATTTGATCAGTGCTCATTTATTTGTGGAGATATCTCTTAGATTTTTTGGCATGTTTTCTTCTCATACCCAGGGCTATAATATCTGCAAATGATACTTGATTTTGTTCATTCTGAGTATAATAAATAATCTTATAATTCAACTTTTTTTTTAAAATTATATTTTGTAAGCATACAAAAACCCACAGCAGCAAAACAAAAAACATACAAACCCAGCCAAAAGGATTTTTAGTGTTTACTGAACACCTTTGTAAATATTTGGTAGTGAATTTACAACCCACAATTGTTGTTTTATATGATAAATTTATGCATTTCTGGGGTACAGTACAATCCTGGTATCAAGGGACACAATCTTGTTTTCTTAGGTAGGTTCACTGATATGCCCCAGTGCTCTTTCAATTTCTTATATACATCTTAGATACTTGGGAAATTTTCTTGTTATATCCTTGGTTACAGCCAGATATCACAATAATTTGATTTTGTTTGTAATGAGTAGACCAAAAATATATATAATAATGAAGGTTTTGTTTGGAAAAACAGACACTTTCAGAACATAAACAAAACTATAGCAATAAAATCACAATGAAATACCACAAAAACTGGTGTTAGTATCCTTTGAACTCAGGACAAACATCTGTATTCACAAAAGCTTGACAATGCATAAAATGTTTAGCAACCCATATCATAGGGGCCTCCAGCGCAGGTAACGTGGGAAAGAAGATGGGAATTGAACATTATCCACAGCATCAGTCTGCACATCTTGCAAGCCTCTTGGGAATTGGTCTTGTTTAGCAGAGATGAACTAACAATAACAACACTAAGTGTAATTTCCCAATTATTCTGTCAGTTTCTTTCACACATGTTGTTTGGTTCACCATGAACTAAGTGTGATTGATAAAAAGCTATCACCACAGAAGATAATAAATAAAACATTGCAAAACCAACCACACCAAAAAAAAAAGAGACTGCTAAAGATAGGACTGAGCTACAAAGGCCACACTACAGATGATGAAAGCACACTAACAACTGAAAAATACATCGGTGTTGCAGAGAATACACCACACCACAGAACCTGTGGACAGAAGGATCAGGAATCCCACACTACTGCCCGTAAATGCCAGTTATAGTTGACTGGCACACATTTGGGTACACACACACACACACACACACACACACACACACACACACACACACACACACACTGTGCACAAGCACCATATTCAAAAGCAACACACACACACACACACACACACACACACACACACACACACACACACACACACATACAGCACCACATGCAAAAGCACCATACACACACCATGTACAAACACTACACGAACACCACACACACACACACACACACACACAAATGTATAACCCACACCATGCACAAGCACTTCTCTCTCTCTCTCTCTCTCTCTTTCATACACACACACACACACATCATGCACAAACACACACACACACACACACACACACACTCACAAGACACACACCCCACACAACACACACACACACACACTACAAAAACAACTCCAGAAAATTCATAGGCTTGAAATTGCCAATGTTTACCTTGATACCTGGGTCACCCGTGAAAGAAAGTCGAGATTTGGGTGATCAGCACTGGCCTCTGTCTATTCTGAAACAAGTTCCGACTGACGAGTGCCACACCCTCTTCCTCTGCCACGCCCCCTCACACTGGACCCTCGCCGTTGTCCTAAACCCCCTCCTGTTCCGCGACTCTCCTCCCCACCTCTCACGAAAGGAGGGAGGGGGCACTCGACATACACGGAATCGGCTCGTCACTCTCCGATTCGGCCCCATTGCGCCGGTATCGCTCGGTTTGAAGTCAGGGATCACCTTCGTCATCAACACCAATCTCCAATAACAAAGGGTGGTGTTGATTGTGATCACTTTATTCCTCCTCCAAATCGCTTCATTCCACTTCTTTGAAGTCTTCGTCATCGTCTTCACGGTCTCGGATAACTTCTTGATGCACTTCAAGAGCATTAGATCATTTGAAACGGCACGCGCCTGATCGAACTGCCTGCTCGACTCGCCATCTTCTACCGACAATGAGTCAGCCGAACCTTCCCGAAGTTAGTTCCAAAAGAACGCGAGCCGGTCAGTCAGCTGACCCGCGAAAGGGAAGAAACCGTCCTTTAGGGTCCCTGCAACCGTTTAAACCATTTTTTCTCCTTGCCTCCCTTCTTTAAATCGCCAAATTTTGATGATGAAATTATCTCGAACGCCGTTCGTGCAAGGGCAGTCAACGGGTTAAAATGTTTGTGCCTGCCCTAAGCACACACATACAAAGAAATCTTCCTCTCTAAATCAAGAAGACAACAGTCTGAGCAATAACGGTCATGGTATTGATTTCCATAACTGTACTCTGCAATGAAGGTTATTTCTTGTCATCATGGCGTCTATCAGAGCGATGAAGATTATCATAATTTATGTTGATAACAGTAATGCAATCATCCTGCATTGGATCTAGTTCTTGTCCCTGTGTTTCCCCTGATAACAAATACCAGGGTTCCATTCAGCTTCTACAGAAGGTTACTGGTACAGCTGAACAGTTTAACCATACCAAGCAAGTGGGGAAAGGGGCACAATCCAATCAACCCAGGAAAGTATGGAAAGGGGGACAATCTTACACTCCCCCATACTGCCAGAATGACATGTTCACTGGCGATATATTCTTTTAGGCATTCTTCCACCATATCTCTTCTTCTATTTCAAAGATTAATGAAGATAAAATGCTGACATTGGTATTGCATCAGTACTGCACTGGCTCCTTTTTCATGATGACCATTCCACTGATATTCACAAAGAACATGAAGAGACTGTTTTACTGATAATAAGATATATACACAGAATTGAATCTTTTTTCATCATCACTGTTCCTCTGTTTGTTTTTACAGACAATGAACATAATGCTGATACTGAGGCTAATTAACATGATAAATACACTACACTGGATCTCTTTCATAACTGTCCCCCTGTCGATTTTAAAAGACATGAAGATTAATGTTGAGACCGATGCTAATACCATAACACATATACACTGTCTTGCTTCTTAAATCATCACTGTTCCTCAACCATGTTAAAGACAAGATAACGCTGCTACTGGAGCTAATAACATGAAAACATGATAAGTACGCTACACTGGATCTTCTTTTATCATAATTGTTTCTCTATTTTAAAGAGAATGAACATAACGCAAACACTAATGCTATTAACATGTGTATACACTGTAATGTACATGCATCATTTTTTTTCACAGGATATCATTTCAAGCATCACTGAAGGACTTGGAGGTTGGGGGGAGGGTTGTAATCTTCGCTAAAGTTGACTGCAGAGAAAACCTCCAGCAGGATGGCTGTGTCCATCAGGGACCGACCCCTAGACCTGAGATAGAAACCACTGCTGACTGTTTCTGCCAAGCCAAGCAGGCCCCACTATAAAATGATTCATGGCACACCATTCCGGATATGACAAACATCACAGTGGAATGGTGGGGAAAATGTATACTTCATAATGACACCATGGCACAAAAACACCATAAAGCCGGTGGACAAAATGAAAGTTGCACTGCACACGTTTGTTGATAAGGGAAAGCATTCATGTTTGATACATCATGTTTGAGCAATTATCTGAATGATCTTCAAAATGAAAAGCAGCTTTTGTGGTTAATCTAAAATAAAAGCCTTCAGTAAAGAAAAAATGCTAATGCAAATTAAAACTTTACCAAATGACATCTTAACCACTTTTTGTAAGAAAGTACAAATTCAGTATAATTTTCAACAATAAACAAGTAGGGTAACTCTTGCTCCCATAGGAAAACTTGACTCAGAATAACTTATTCAAGACTGGCACAGCCTTTTAAACTTGAATAAAGTCAGACATACAAAGACGAACAATCTAATAGTGGGGGAAACAAGCGCAGGCCAACAACCCCTCCGTCATCACAGTAATGACTTGGCAAAGATTTGAACTCAAAAGGAGGGGGGGGGGTTGAAGATGAAGAAAATGGGAACATAAAATTAAGAAAATACATTTTAAATATGAAAACTCTTCACTAGCTGCAGTAAACAATAAACAAGTAGGGTAACTCTTGTTAGAGTTACCCTACTTGTTTGTTTACTGTTCCCTGCCTCATTTCATTTCAGTTTCGTTTCAATTCAATCGAGGTTATTTGTATTTGTTTCTGTTCATCTTTGTGTTTGTCTTTTGATCTCCCTTGCATCCTTGGCAAAGCTAAACAAGATCTGGAAGAGCAAGGAGATCAGCTTTCCTACGAAAATGAAGCTGTACAAGTCCCTGGTGCTGTCCATCCTGCTGTATGGCTGTGAAAGCTGGACCATGACAGCAGAGACCACCAAGAGAATCCAGATGTTTGAAACTAAATGCTTCAGGCGCTTGCTCGGGATCTCTTGGCAAGACCGGAAGACGAACGACCTTGTGAGGAGCCAAATAACATCACTTGCAGGCCCCCAAGAACCCCTCTTGTCAACAGTCAAGAAGAGGAAGCTGTCGTGGTTCGGGCATGTCATACGCCACAAACTCACTGCCCAAAACAGTCCTCCAGGCACGCTGGAAGGCGGCAGCCGAAGGGGACGACAAGCCAAATGCTGGATGGACAACATCAAAGAATGGACCAGGATGGATGGCCCCACGCTGATGCGACAGGCAAGGACAGGGCCGGATGGCGGTGCCTGGCTTCAAGAGTGTCTCTCATCTCTCCTCTATGCCCATCATGGGCAAGAGAATGATAATGATGATGATGATGATGCATCCTTGGGTGGATCCTCAAGTGTAGGCTCAAACACTGTCCCCTACATTTTATACTGTTCGCATAATGTCTTTAGTTTTTCAGCAACTTTTTTCCTCCCCACACTTTCGTTTGGTTTTATTTACCACCCTTCGCTGGCTGCTTTTGGGGAGCTGTTGGATTCTTTTCGAACCCTTGGTGGTGAGAACACCAAAGTATTATGGACTGTGGTGTGTCTCTATTTGATGCCAGGAGCACAAACACATCCAGTTGTGTCTCCCTGATAAGTCCAATCCAGAGGACAAAAGGCCTAGGTGCAGGCAATACAAATAGATCTGCCTTCGAGAGGGATTATGATGGCTTCCTCATGCAGCTAGTGAAGAGTTTTCATATTCAAAATATGACCGTTTCCTCATGCAGCTAGTGATGAGTTTTCATGTTCAAAATATATTTTCTTAAATTCATGTTCCCATTTTCTTCATCTTCAACACCCCCCCCCCCCCCCCCCCCCCCCTCCCTATAAGTTCAAATCTTTGCCAAGTCATTAGTGCGATAATGGAGGGGTTGTTAGCCTGTGCTTGTTTTCCCCCACTATTAGATTGTTCGTCTTTGTATTTGTCTGACTTTATTCAAGTTTAAAAGGCTGTGCCAGTCTAGAATACAGTTACTCTAGGAGTTAAATTTACTTATGGGAGCAAGAGTTACCCTATTTGTTACCCTGCCTCACTTCATTTCAGTTTAGTTTAATTTTGAAAATCAAAATCCATCAATGTAGGTCAATAGTAAACTTTGATTATAAACTCTCACAACAACTAGTACAACATAAATTTCACTAATATGGTATACTCCAAAACAAGAGCTTTCTGGCTATCAACAATGAAAAAGAACAGAGAGACAGAGACCCCTACACAGAACACCCCACTGGAAACAAGTGGATACTGAAGTTGCTGTCTGTTCAAGAAAACAGTACACAGTGTTCTGTATGAATTTTCATCCCAAGATTTAAAAGAAAGAGATAAAAAGTTATCAGTTTACAGATTACCAAAACAAACACACACAAAAAAAGGTGGCATGTTCAGGTTTCTCAATGAAGCCCAAAACACTCTTTAATTTTACATACTGACATTGAGTAATGATGTGGAGAGTTCAGAACCTGTTCATCTTCATAACACAGACAGTGTGAGAAAGCCAAAAGGCTTTTTTTTTTTCACCACCAAAGTGAATAAATACCATGCTGACAACACAGATGACTGCAATTAAAGACTAGCTTCCACTGATCGAAGTTTGTCACAAGTCATCCTGAGTAAACACTTAATGATTGTTAACACCGTCACAATCAATGCCAGGTTTCTTCACGGCATGGCATTTTTTGCTCTCATTTTGTCCATCTCAGATAAAGCTGGAGAGAAACTGTCAGTGCTAATCTGGCTGACATGAATAAACCAGGGAAGGACAGTAACGGCTGCCCGACTGCCCGGGGCAGGTAACCGTAGGTGTCGGGCAGGTGATAAGCTCGGTGACCTGCCCGCCGGGCAAGTGCATTGGAAAAAAAAAAAAAAATCTGAGAAAGCCGTTTTCATCAGCAATGATATGATTTTCATCAGTCGAAAGCTTCGGCTCGGAACTCCCCCAACCTTTCGCCACATTATTTCTGACCGAATAGATCTCCATATGTATCGAGCAAGACGATTGGCTAAAGAAAATTTTCAAGCCAATCAGAGATAAGAATGCTCTCGCCGGGTCGCCTTTACGTGTATACATAGTTATCTCCCTTCGTTTGTGGAAAAATGGCGGAGAATGCCGAGAAAGCTGTTGAGTGCGCTACCAAGCAAACCAAGAAACCACGCCAAGCTACTTTATTTGGTGTCGGTGTGGTGTCGTCCAAGCCGCAGAGTAGGCCTAATGCTGAGAAAACAGGCGAGAAACGGAAGGCGGAGAAGGAGCTGTACGAGAAAGAATCCAGAAAAAGACGCTTTCTAACCGAGTGGAAGAAGGAGTTCATGTGGGTTCACTTTGATGAGGAGAAGCAGCTGATGACTTGTACGGTGAGTTTCTGAGTTATATATTTTCATGAATGTTTGTTCAATAAAATCTTTCAATAAAAACTGTGTGTGTGTGTCTATCTCGCTCTCTGTCTCTGTCTGTCCGTCCCTCGTTCTCTTCTAGTTTCTCTTTCTATGTGTGTGTGCGTGTGTGTGTGTGTGTGTGCGTGGTGTGTGTGCGTGTGCGTGTGTGTGTGTATATACATGTATGTTGTTTGTGACTGTCTGTGTATATAATTGACATTGTAAATCGTGTATGTGTGTGTGTGCGTGTGTACACACGTGTGTGGGACTGTGTGTGTGCGTGCGTGTGTGTGTGTGTTTGTGATGTATGTGTGTGTGTATGCCATCTGTGTGCATGTGTGTGTGCCTGTGTACAGTACTATACATATGTGTGTGTGTGTGCATGTGTGTGTGTATGTGTACGTGTAACAGTATGTATGCATTGTGTGTTTTTAGTCTAGAGCCATATAGTGTATACTAAGCTATGTTGGGGTTATTGTGTTTTCCAGGTATGCTGTGATCACCCTGAGAGAGCTGATAGAACAGGCGGTTTTTATGTTGGTTCCAACTCCTTGAGGAAACAAAATCTTCAAGCCCATGACCAGTCTGCTAAACATTCTTTGGAGTGCCTTGCTGCATCAAGACCAGCCTTGCAACTGAACCAGGGTCCTCTGCCTGCGCAAATCATGCAAATGGAAGCTGGTTTGAAAGATCAAATGTGCATTCTCTTCAATACGGCTTACCACGTGGCAAAGGAAGAGCTTCCATTCTCAGTCTACCCATTGATGCTTAAATTACAACGTAAAAATGGACTGGATGTTGGAGAGGGTTACTTGACGGCTCGTGCCTGTCCAAGATTTCTTGAAGACATCTGCTGGGACTTGATGGAACCACACATCCAAAACATCAAAGCAGCCAAATTAATCAGTATCCTTGTAGATGCGTCCACCGACAGCAGCACCAGGGACTTGATTGCTGTTTATGTCCGCCACACTGTTAATGGTCACCCAACCAATACTTTCGTGGCTGTGGAGGAACTCCAACATTGCAATGCTGAGGGGTACATGGAAGCTATCGACAGAGCTCTGCGTGCCATAGGACTGGATGACTGGAAGGAGAGAACAGTAGGCTTCGGCTCAGATGGAGCTGCTGTAATGGTGGGATCTACAAGTGGTGTTTCTACACGACTGAGAGCAGACATTCCATGGCTTGTCAACATCCAAAGTTTTGCCCATGGCCTAGAACTTGCTGCAATGGATGCCATCAAAGCTAAGGAGCAAATGAAAAAGATTGACACAATGCTGCATGGACTCTTCAAGCACTACCAGTATTCTCCGAAGGCATGGCGTGAACTTCAGCAGGTGGCTGAAGCACTGCAGGTGAAGGTGTGGAAGCCTACTAACTTGGGAGGTACCCGATGGCTGCCTCACATTCAGAAAGCTCTCTCAACAGTCCTCAAAAATTACTGACCACTGATTACACATCTCCAGCACACAGCAGAGTCAGGCTCTGCATCAGCCATCATGGTGGGCCGATCAAGACAGGCATCTTCCTTGCTGAAAGACCACAGGCAGCTGCTGTATCTCCACCTCATTCTAGACATTCTGGAATCGCTCAGCAGCTTCAGCCTCAAGCTTCAGGCCGATTCAATGACACTACCAAAGCTGCTGCTGTACTTTGAAACAACTCTCCTGACACTCATCAGCTTCAGAACAACTCCTGGGAAAATCTTCGATCGTACCTGCTTGTTTCAGAAGGTGGGACATTTGATGGTGTCAACCTGACACATTTCGGCGAGGACGAGACTGAAGCTTTCAACAGAAGTAAACTGGACCCGTTGGAGTGTGTATCAACAGCCCTTGAAAACAGGTTCAAGACCCTGGAGACTAACAACCTGCTGAAGGCTGCAGCCAAGGTGATGGACCCCAGGGAGTGGCCACAGGACCCCGAGGACCTTGCTTGTTTTGGAGGGCAGGAAATGAACACTCTTCTCACCCACTTTGGAGAGGTTCTTACAGACAATGGCTGCAACATCGGAGCTGCAAGGAGGGCAGAGTGGATGAGGCTGAAGACAACAGTGAAAAGACTGCCTGCCAATTCCCAGAAGCCAGAAATGTGGGAGCAGTTTCTGGCAGATGAAGACAGGATGCAAGAATTTCCAAATCTCTTGATGTTGATGGAAATTGTTCTGGTTCTGCCAATCTCCACAGCCAGCTGCGAGAGGGGCTTCTCAACAATGAAAAGGGTGAAGAGCGAATGGCGGAGCCGTTTGAACACCAGCACTCTGTCAAGACTGATGTACATCTCCATAGAGGGTCCTGATGTGGATGAGTACAACTGCATGCGAGCTCTCCATCGATGGTGGGAGGAGGGACAGAGGAAGCGAAAACCTGTTGGCTGGAACTGAATCAATGTAAGCCATGATGGACATTTTGAATTGTTGTTTGGTGTTGTTGTTTGTGTCCTTACAGACCTTGTAAGTTCATAATTATCATGCTTGCCTTGTTTTAGGTAGGCTAGTCTATGTAATTGAGTTAACTAAGTGCATGTTATTTTCTCCGCCGTTTGATCTTTCCGATATAGGAAAAAGATGCGCTTAAACTCCGTTTTAACCTCGGTCCTCGGGCAAGTGGTTCAAATTGGGGGGCAGGTAAAAGATTTGTCTACCTGCCCCCCGGGCAGGTAGTAAAAAAAGTTACTGTCCTACCCTGGGGTTGAGGTTACTATTTGGTACTAACCATGTTTATTTCAATTTTCTTGCAAACCTAATGTGACTCCATGAAGATGGAGCATGATCTGTAACAAAAATCTGAAGAACTGGGAAACTGTCACTCTGATAAAGTGAAAGAACTTTCAGAATAGAAACATGTCAAACGGTCACGTATGCAAAACAACCTATGAATGTCATTACAGAAATAGAAAACAAAAACGACCAGCCACAATGGTGCACTGGTTAGCGTCACCGATTCTGGGCTGGGAGGTCATACGTTCAATTCCCATCAGAGCCATTTTTCACCTCTGACCGGCTCCTACTCCATGATGCATTTATCATGTGGTCAGCTGGTTAGACTTCAACCTCACAGTCAAGTTTCATCCACTTCATAGATGCGTCTCTGGGAGTTCTGCTCTAATTTCCTTACCAGCACCGCAGGTGTCTGAATTTCTTAGGCCTGGTTGATGCTGGGAATTACCATGAAAGGAAGCACACAGCGCAGCCTTGTCATGCAGTCTCAGATCAGAATGGAACTCTTAAGCATCATCTTCATCACCCTCATCAATCATCATTAAAAAAATTTTAAAAAGAAGTGATGATTTTTATGGCCCTTTATGCCCTGTTTTCATGGTGAATTCAGTCTCAAATTTCCTCTCTACATCTATGGCTTTCGTGAGTCTGTTGAGAACTCTCTTGTACCTTTTGCATAGCAATCATTCTCTAAGCAAATTCTGTTTCCTTTCCATTCAAACTCTTGTGAACTTTTGCATAGCAATCATTCTCTAAGCAAGTTCTATGTTCACCTTCCATTCAACCTCTCTTGTACCTTTTGTAAAGCAATCATTCTCTAAGCAAATTCTATGTTCGCTTTCCATTCAAACTCTCTTGTGCCTTTTGCAAAGCAATCATTCTCTAAGCAAATTCTATGTTCGCTTTCCATTCAAACTCTCTTGTACCTTTTGCAAAGCAATCATTTTCTAAGCAAATTCTATGTTCCCTTTCCATTCAAACTCTCTTGTACCTTTTGCCTAGCAATCATTCTCTAAGCAAATTCTATGTTCCCTTTCCATTCAAACTCTCTTGTACCTTTTGCAAACAACCATTCTCTACACAAATTCTATGTTCCCTTTGCATTCAAACTCTCTTGTACCTCTTGCACAGCAATCATTCTATCACCTGACCTACCCACAACTGGTGACTTAACTTTCCAATCATCTGCATACATATCCCTCCCCTTGCACATGCACAACATGTTTACTGTTCTCCCCTTAACCTCCTCCCCTTTTACACCTGCACAATTCTCTTAGCCTTCCACCCTCCTCACCCTCCCCTTTTTTTCCCCTCTCTCCCAATCCCCCCCCCCCCCCCTCTCCTTCATACACACACACACACACACTTTCTCTCTCCTTCTCTTCTACTTCTGCTTTCTCTCTCTCTTTCACTCACTCACTTGCTCACTCACACACACACACACACACACACACACACACACACACACACACACACACACACACACACACACACACACCCTTTTGGTTTACCAGATTCAACTCACTTCTTGCCCTCCTTCCATCCATCCACTTCCCCTCCTCTCTCACTCCCCTCCTCTGCTCTGCTTTGGAACTATCCTCATCACTGCACTCCTCTTTCACACATTGTCATTTTCATGCTGACTCTGATCCCAGAGGTATAACTTTGTTCATTTGTTTTAAAGCCTGTTGTAACATCTGAAGATGTTTGTGAAACAATCCCCTGTCTGTTTCCTATTTTGTGGTAAAATAAGCGTTACTTGGCTCTTTCTTTTTGGTCTTCTGTTGCATTTTTGCTTGCATCCAGAACTGATTGGTGCACAGGTAGGTAATACAATGGAAATGGTTCTTAACCTTACAGTAAACCCCTCAAATCACTTGCAGTGCTATGCAAGAACCTGTTTTCAAACCACAAGAACTTGCTACCCAATCCAAGGACCTACAAGACAGGTGCACTGTGAGAAGTGGAGAAACCCCAAACCTTACTGACGCCAATACTGACACACCAGAGCAAAATAACAGCAGTGCTTAGCCCCACCCCACATAAAAACCCCTCTGACAAGTACCGCACACTATCAGACAGATTATAATCAACCAGTAGACGGGGTGCTACAGAAGTGCCCTTACTTTCATCTCAGTTGTCATGTTCTGGGGAACCCCCGTGAATTGGGCGCTAACCTCCCACAGCTTCTGCGCCAGGTTCTCATCATTGGCCAGGGAGTTGACCTTGTTCTCAGACAGATTACAGTTGATGTAATACTTTCCTGACTCCAGGTTGCTGTCATCAGCCACACATGTGTAGATGGTGGTCTGTGCTCCAACTTGGGGTTCCTGGGGACAGACATCGTCAGGAACTCATCAGTCACCACACAACACCACAGTCCTCACACATCATGAAGAACTCATCAGTCACCACATGACATCACAGTCCTCACACATCATGAAGAACTCATCAGTCACCACATGACATCACAGTCCTCACACATCATGAAGAACTCATCAGTCACCACATGACAGCACAGTGCTCACATCATGAAGAACTCATCAGTCACCACATGACATCACAGTGCTCACACATCATGAAGAACTCATCAGTCACCACATGACATCACAGTGCTCACATCATGAAGAACTCATCAGTCACCACATGACATCACAGTGCTCACATCATGAAGAACTCATCAGTCACCACATGACATCACAGTCCTCACACATCATGAAGAACTCATCAGTCACCACATGACATCACAGTCCTCACATCATGAAGAACTCATCAGTCACCACATGACATCACAGTCCTCACACATCATGAAGAACTCATCAGTCACCACATGACATCACAGTGCTCACACAACATGAAGAACTCATCAGTCACCACATGACATCACAGTGCTCACACAACATGAAGAACTCATCAGTCACCACATGACATCACAGTCCTCACATCATGAAGAACTCATCAGTCACCACATGACATCACAGTCCTCACACATCATGAAGAACTCATCAGTCACCACATGACATCACAGTGCTCAAACATCATGAAGAACTCATCAGTCACCACATGATATCACAGTGCTCACACATCATGAAGAATTCATCAGTCACCACATGACATCACAGTGCTCACATCATGAAGAACTCATCAGTCACCACATGACATCACAGTCCTCACACATCATGAAGAACTCATCAGTCACCACATGACATCACAGTCCTCACATCATGAAGAACTCATCAGTCACCACATGACATCACAGTCCTCACACATCATGAAGAACTCATCAGTCACCACATGACATCACAGTCTTCACACATGAAGAACTCATCAGTCACCACATGACACCACAGTCCTCACACATCATGAAGAACTCATCAGTCACCACACATGACATCACAGTGCTCACATCATGAAGAACTCATCAGTCACCACATGACATCACAGTGCTCACATCATGAAGAACTTATCAGTCACCACATGACATCACAGTGCTCACACATCATGAAGAACTCATCAATCACCACATGACACCACAGTGCTCAAACATCATGAAGAACTCATCAGTCACCACACATGACATCACAGTCCTCACATCATGAAGAACTCATCAGTCACCACATGACATCACAGTGCTCACACATCATGAAGAACTCATCAGTCACCACATGACATCACAGTGCTCACACATCATGAAGAACTCATCAGTCACCACATGACATCACAGTGCTCACACATCATGAAGAACTCATCAGTCACCACATGACATCACAGTCCTCACACATCATGAAGAACTCATCAGTCACCACACATGACATCACAGTGCTCACACATCATGAAGAACTCATCAGTCACAAGACATCACAGACAATTCTTATACATCATAAAGAACTCATCAGTCACAAGACATCACAGACAATTCTTATACATCATGAAGAACTCATCAGTCACAAGACATCACAGACAATTCTTATACATCATGAAGAACTCATCAGTCACAAGACATCACAGACAATTTTTATACATCATAAAGAACTCATCAGTCTGAAGACATCAGAGACAATTTTTACACATCATGAAGAACTCATCAGTCACAAAACATCACAGACAATTCTTATACATCATAAAGAACTCATCAGTCACAAGACATCACAGACAATTCTTATACATCATGAAGAACTCATCAGTCACAAGACATCACAGACAATTCTAATACATCATGAAGAACTCATCAGTCACAAAACATCAGAGACAATTTTTACACATCATGAAGAACTCATCAATCACAAGACATCAGAGGCAATTTTCATACATCATGAAGAACTCATCAATCACAAGACATCACAGACAGTCCTCATAGATCCAGAAGAAACCTACTGTCATCCTGAAGAAGAAAAACAGTTGGACAAGCCTCTTCATTGCAGGAGACAGATTTCGCCAGATCTCCGTGGACACAACTCCAGGGTGCACGCAGTAAATCTTGACACCTGAACACAAAGAGAACACACACACACACACACACACACACACACACACACACACACACACACACACACACACACTCACACACAAGTATGCGTGCGCACATGCACAAGAATTTGATGGAAAAATCATAATGTATTGTTCGATTATTTCTAATGTTGAATATTCTCTCTCTCTCTCTCTCTTCGGTGTTGATGTGCCTAATCTGATTCATTATAAAATGTTCATCTGAATACTGACTGTAATATGTATATCTTTGATCATGATAGCTGCAAGATGTTGTCACTGTTTTCATTACTTGTATGTTTTTATTTCTACATATGCTTTGTTTTGTAGTGTCTTCTTTAATTATCATTGCAACTGACTTTTTCTGTGTGAGAGGGCAGATGAAAAAAAAAAAAAAGTGAAGCTTCTTTAACCCTCAATAAAGATAATTTTGACTTGACTTCACAAACACACACACACATACACACACACATGCACACACACATGCACACACACACACACACACACACACACACACACACATGTAATTTCAGATCTTTGCCAAGTCATTATTATAATGATGGAAGAATTGTTAACCTGCACTTGTTTTCCCCCACTACATAAATGTTCAGCATTATATTGTTTGGTCAATCAGTGGGCGATTGCATCTCTTAGGAGATCCAAGTAAAGGTTGTTCTGCACAATTCTTAGCCGCTGACAATGCTTGGGTTATTGAACAGCAGAGCTGACCACTCAGTCTGTTCCATATCTTTTGATCTCCCTTGCATCCTTAAATGGATCCTCAAGCATAGGCTCAAAGATTGTCCCCTACATTTTATACTGTTTGCATAATGTTTTTAGTTTTTCAGCAACTTTTTTCCTCTCCACACTTTTGTTGTATTTACTACCTTTCGCAGGCTGCTTTGGGGTGCTGTTGGATTCTTTTTTTTAACCCTTGGTGGTGAGAACACCACAGAATTACGGACTGTGGTGTGTCTCTATTTGATGCCAAAAGCACAGACACAGTCAGCCATGTCTCCTTGATGAATCTGATCCAGCAGACGAAAGGCCTAGGAGCAGGCAATACAAACAGATCTACCTTTGAGACGGATTGTGATGCAGCTAGTTCAGAGTTTTCATATGATTTATAATATATATCTTCCCATTTTTCTTTATCTTCAATTTTTTTTTCAATTTCAGACCTTTGCCAAGTCATTAGTATAATGATGAAAGAATTGTTAACCTGCACTTGTTTTCCCCCACTACTTAAATGTTTAACACACATGTACACACACACACACATACAAGCATGTATAACAGTAACCCAATTTCATAAGCTCATTTGGCACACTATGAAATCAATTTGGCAATAACACACATGTTCTCAAACAACAGCAACAACAAAAATAGACAAGAGATAAAAGTTAAAAAAAACAACAACAAACAAACAAACAGTGAAACAGAAATAAAAGTCATACGGAGTTTGCTCACCTGAGTGCTCAAGCTTCTGCGCCAGGCTGCGGGTGAAGAGCAGGTTGGCCAGTTTACTATGAGCATAGGCTGAAAACGGTGACAGTGTCTTTGTCCCCTGCATTCCCTCAAAGTCAAAGCTGCCCCTAACCATCTTCTGGCCTCAGACGAAACATTGATGATACGACTTGGGCTGAGGAACATAATAAACCTGAAAAACAGTTCAAAACACTATGGAGAAAAGTCTGAATCTTTTGAGAGAATTCCTGAAAGTTTTCCTTCCTGAAAACTAACAAGTTTTCTTTTCAAACACAAAGCAAGCACCTATACCTCTATAGAATCACAGTCACAGATATCATATGTATGTGATAAGAGCTGAAAGCATATGAAGATGTGACCTTTTTTCTAAAAGTCTTTATAAAGTCAGATGTTCCCACAGGATACGACTTTAAAAATGCTTTTTCATGTCAAATACCTTTACAAAAATATTCTCCGGCACACTATACTGCAGTACAGAGTATCTGAAAATGAATGAAAACGATGAAAAATAAACTGTTTGATGTTGCAGGCTTATCTAGCCAGTGGTGACTGATGACAAAAAGTTCCTGCCTGGGACTTTTCCCTGTTGGACCGTCAATGTTGAGCTTCAGCTGAATGCAGCAGTTGAGAAGACACTATAATCCTTGCCTCTGGAAAGCTCGTGTTCACTTACGATATCACTTAAACAGAGAAAAGAAGAGTAGGCCAGGCCAAAAAATAGATCCTTCTGATACACCATGAGTGGCCACCTTTCAGGAAAACATAATTAATTTTGTTGAATATGATTTGTTGATATTGATTTTTTAGATCAAGACAAAGAGTTCTGTTGCGTGTGGGCTTTTGGTATACACATTACTCTTTTCTAACAGAATATTACGGTGAACCAGATCAAAAACTTTTTGAAAGGTTGAACGAGACTTGCTCACAGCTGAAGCCATGTGTCCAACAAATCATGTTAAAGCTGTAAGACAGGTAGTGTGTGTCAAAAACCAGCCTGAAAGGGTGGCCAGTTGATCTCTTTCCAAGTATCTCTTTGTACAAAAGTTCTTCAATGGGCTTATATAATACTGTTAGAAAGTGTATGAGTTTTTAATTTCTGTCAGTTCTTTTGTTTTAGGAACTGTACTATCTTGGTTTTCTTTAGTGCCATTGTGAAGACCTTTTTCAGTTTGCACAAATTGTAGATGTAAGTTAGGCTTTCTGCAGTCTAAGGTAGTATGTTTCACTGTACCTACATTGATTTCATCTGACCCTGACGCTTTTTAGCTTTTAACAGTGAGATTCTTAGATTTCCAGCTTCATGTATACAAAGATGAAGAATACTAAATGACTGGATTCCAGTTGCCTTTTGTTTCCAAACCATTAGAAGTGTGTCTGAACAGCGCATTCCGGACAAATGTACTGACAGCCGACAGAAAATAGTGACTGAAACTGTCTGCAGTGAAACTGGCTCAGGAAGGCAGTTCATCTCCGCCTCACAAATTGTCTCATGGTCTGACTCTTTCACAGAAGATGATCCATGAGTTGATTTTAGTAATAAATGGCCAGTTATCATCACCAAGGCAGCAAGTCCACCGATGTAATGGGGCCTGGTTAGCCTGAAGATTCATGTTCCAAGGTCTGGTGTTCTGTTCACTCTTGACACACCTTGGTTGGGAGAAACTGTCTCTTCAGTGTTAACGCCTGAGCATATTTAGTCTACTTCTAGTCCTTTGGATGAAACTTAATATTGCAGTCCTGTGCACAGACACAGGCTTAAACAATCTTGCAAGCAAATTAATTACATTCCCCATCAGTGCAGTCACAGAGTGTTTGTGGCATGAGTGACACAAACGTTAAAACGCATGCACGCTGGACTCATGTTTGGACATAATTCCCGAAACTGGAATGTGGCTACTTGAACAATGGGATTACAAACTACTGCATATGTACAAACCTTACTTTCAATTTACAGCCAAGAAATGAAGAAAGAAAAGAGAAGAAATTCCAGTCTTACGCTCATCATCATAAAACAATCATAATCACAAACGCACGCACGCACGCGTGCACACACACACACTCACACACACACACCACACACACACACACACAACACACACTACACATACATATACAACATCCATGAAAATAAGACTGACTGATCAACAAGCGGGTCAGGAGGTAAGGTCCCAAATGATTGACAGTCATCGTATAATCCACACCACCGTCTGTGCGTAGATCAGGCAAATCTAGATCAACAGAATTTGTAGGGGTTTGTTTTAAACTGTATTCAGACTTGTGCTGTGAATGAAAGTGTGTACTACTGTTATCCACATGGGCACCTGCATGTAGGTATATGTAGGGCACATGTTTGTATCTCTGTGTGGGTGATGTTAAAAGTGTGCACTGTTCTAAAGATATCCCTTTTCACCTAGAAAGAAGACTTGCAAACTACTCTGTGAACCTTTTTTCTAGAATTCTTTCATGTTTGTTTTAACAATTACCAAGAAAAACAGTGTGCTTCACCTTCATCTTCAACTCTCTCCAATTCTCAGCTAGGTTGTTATATAAAAACAATTAGCAAAAATAAAAGAGAATCTACACATAATATAAATCAAATAACACCGACAATAATGTAAAACATATTCATACATGTTTCAAAAAAATCAAAACAAACAAAAAAACTTAAAACAAAACAGACTGCAAATAAGCATGTGTTGATAATGAAAACACAAATGATCAAATCATCAGACAACAAAAAATACACACATATTTTGAGTACAAAGAAAACAAACAAATACTTGTATATAATCATGAAATTAAAAAAAAAATTCTTTGATTAGGAAATAATCCACAGGTTGTATCAACTATCTTGATTTTTGTTCTCAAAAAGTTGATGTGAAATTATGATCACACTTGAAAATGCCAGTTTGTAATATTTGTCTCAAAACCCACTTTGATAAAGCTTATCTAAATCTTTATTGGTATAAAGTTGTTGAAAGCTTAAAATGCTCTCATGCCAATTTGAATTTTGATGGTGTACATAAGTTGGTAGCTTTCACAAAATAATGTTACGTGGACACTTAAGAGGAATTAAAATTCTACTGGCACTTTACATATTTCTCTAAATCATCACATCATATTCCATGACTACATAAAGTAAATAAACAATTTTTCTTGATTAAAAATTTGCAGCAATGTAACTCTATTTACCAATTACTGGAACTGTATGAGTATGTTCATAACTAATTTACATGAAATGTTTAGTTTCATTGCCTCATTTCTCCAAGACCAAAGTTTCACCTTTGTTCAAACACAGCAAACACTGGAGGGAAACATTTGAAGGCATACGCAATCTTATTTCAGTGGCTTATGGATGAAAAATGTGTACATAACACATGCACACAAGAACACTTAAGTTTAAAATGCTAACACAATCTTGTGGTGTAATGCAACAAATCTGACTCTCTAACTGTCAGAAAGAATAATAGAACTCAGCTGCTTAAAGTGAAAGCTTTCTTGTCGTTATTTACAGTGAATGTGCAATGCGAAGTTCACCCCTAGAAAGCTGCATGTCTACACTCACTCCATATTCATGGATTCAGTATATGCCACATTCTGTCAGTTTTTACCTTAACAGTGCTTGTGCCAGGAGAAGATGGAGTCTGCTGTTGTTTGCAAACATGATCACAAAGAAGACAGAAGTACTGTTGGTTTTAATATGTTTATCAACATTTAAAAGTGTGCAAAATCATTAACTGTGTGGATTTTCACATTTCTCCTAGCAATTTTCTAAAGTCGGAGAAACATGTTAATACAACCCTTTCCCTTTTAAGGTTAAGAGCTCAGATCTATATATATCAAAGGCCAAGAGTTTGTCTACACCAGCATTCCAAATATGACCATTATCACTTCTTCCCTGGGACAAAACCATCCTCTGAATGAAGAAGACAACGTGAATACTGCTCACTGCCAACATAGACACCAGCATTGTTGACAAGGATATCCAGGTGACCTTCACTCTGCAAAATCTGTTCAGCGAACTGTCGCACCGAGGAGAAATCTGACAAATCCAAATGGGAAACATGCACGTCATTGTTGCCAGTGGCAGCAACAATCTTATCGCGTGCCTCTCCCCCTCGTTCCAGACTCCGACAGGCAAGGATGACTCTGGCATGCCGAGCAGCAAGATCCTGAGCCGTCCAAAATCCTATTCCTGCAAAACAGTACAAATTTAATGAATACCAATGTATTTCCATTATATATTCAATTATAACACAATCCACAGCAACAAAAGAGTTGACAACCATTCTATCTTTTCTTGCAGTCTTTTAGCTGTGTCATCTTCTTTCAGCCTTCAGTAGCATTATTCCCACACTGCCCACACCCAGGGTGAGAAATGCCTCACATTCCCAGCACCAGGGGTTCACTGGAAGAAATGTCGGTCATCAGGAGCAACACACCAGAGGCACTGCTGCCAAGTCCCTTCAGTCACCAGAGTTCAGTAATGCTTCCTTTCATCAAACATACACAAGACACCACCAACTACGTCTCCTGCTGTTATACTGATGGCAATAACTGCTTACTTACAAAGACAGTGTGAGTAGGCTGTACTGAACATCCCCCTCCAGACATTGCCAGAATCCAAAGACTGAACAAAACTCACCAAGGGCATGGACAAGGATGGGAAATTGAAACTGAGTTTATCATGAGAGAAGGGCATGAAAAAAAAGCCATAGAAGGTAAAAGCCATAGAAGGTAAAAGCCATAGAAGGTAAAGCTTTTTCTTTTTGTTTTTAAATGATGATTATTTAAGATAATGAACCTAAGGAATTCTGCTTTTATCCCAGACATGTTCTGGGACAGTCTGGAGGTGTGGGGGTCCTTAACTGTGCTGGCATGCTCAACAATGGGGCGAATCAGAGCCTTATATGCTTGCCAGTTTTTTTATTTTGTTGAAGCCTACTTCCACGTTTTCCCCCAGGAAGCCCTGAATTTAGTTAGTGTATTAAACAGGGAGAAAAAAAAGAAAGAAAAACAAAAGAAATAGAGATGAGGGGAAGGGAAGTTAGGGAAGAGGAGGAGGAGGGGGAGGGAAGGCGGTGGCAAGGTGGTGTTAAAGGAAGGAGGATGGAGATAGCGTTACACCTGTATAATATGTATCATACATTCATGTACACCTATACATACAAGTCCTTAATGTCTTAATGTATGTTCATTTCTCTATAATGCGGAACATCAACTTCATTTTGTTTTGAGTGAAATGACAATCTATAACAATATAAACAACATTACATACCTAAGGGACAGAGAAGCAATGCTAAATTTTGCATATGTAATTACTGGACGTTGTGATTAAGAAACAGAAAATTCATGACTCTGTTTTGGAGACTTTGAAATCTTTTGTACAGTGTCTGATGAGAGAGTTGGAATGAATTGTTTTACTTCTTTACATGGAGGATTGTGGTTAGTGCTACATGCTGTCTGCAAACACACTTAAAAAATGTTCTGATGTATTTTGTTTTATACGCCTCCGTTTTCCATTTGCATATTAGGGAAAGTTGTTTTCTGTTTACATAAAATAGCTTTTTAATGAGTTAATATCAGATTCCTTTGATTATTATCACAGAAAGAGAGAGAGGAGAGAGACAGAGACAGTGAGAGAGACGGGGAGAGAGACACAAGAGAGAGAGAGAGAGAGAGGGAGAGAGAGTGCATTTGTGTGTAAATTTTTTTCAATTGTAATGATGCAATAAACAATCTTGATCCGATCACTGATTAGTTTTGCAAAATATCCTTTCACTTATGTAATCTCAACATCTGACATACTTTTTATATATGCTAAATTCAAGTGCTATAGTCAAGAATGTTTGCCTCAGGCAAAATAAATGGAAATGAGGAAACTGCTTGTTTGTATTTTGTCCCCCCCCCCCCCCCCCCCCCCCCCCATCCTCTCCTCTCTCGTTCTCTCCACACAGGCTAGACCGATAAACATGCTAACACAAGTGACAATAGATGAACAGGGAGATGACTAGACAGAGACATATAATATTCTCAGTTTCAAAATGAAAATTCTAATGTCTTGAAGCGGCGACACTTCTATGAAGAAAGTGTACTATATATTGTACTTTGTAAGAACTACACAACATCAGCCATAAACATATCTGAAATGAAACAGGCATGTACATGCGCACACACCCTGATGTACATAGCAACTCATTACATCTACCACTAAAGAAGAGTGATGAATGCACGTATGAATGAGACAAACACACCTGCAGCGATGGTCAGAAAATTGTCACAGCACTCTCAGATATACACCCTTTAACTTCAATGTGGTGGACAAAAAATGACTGTGTGGTTCCACTCTACCTATCTGCATCAACCTATGGCACACTGACTCTGAACAATTGTGGGTGATGCCAGGGGAGGTTGGCCATGGATGAAATATTCCATAAATACTGAGCGGACTCCGGCCCACCACCTCACAGTTCACCATGTATTACATTGGCTACACTACCAAAGCAGATAGTCAGGCTGGAGCATTCTACTAATCCATGCTGAAGACTGACACTCAAGGAACCAACTTCTGATCATGCAGTTTACAGTTGAAATGCACATTGTCACAAGATTGTGGTACCAGTTCACCACGCTACCAGTTCATCACCATGTCTGCTGCAAGCATGTGCTAAAAGGCAAGCAAGTTCTTGATATATTTTTTGCATACATGAGGTCAACCAGCTGTTGAAGGGTACTCCATCAGAAGCCGAACAAATGCTTTGTAAGTTCTTTGATGCATGCATGCACGCACGCAACTGCTGATATTCTATTTCTCATCTTTCATAGGATGCCCATGAGGATCAGCTCCACTTGATGGCAAAGACAATGGGAGGCTACACCACTATAGAAAATGAGGGCAAGTTAACAGGTAGATTAGCACATTCCTGCAAGAAAAACAACAGGCAGTAAATTATCAAAGGCACTGCCGGGGCTGCGGCAGGGCCAACCAGACTGTGGCTGTGGACGGGGTGTCGGAATGAGCGGTGTGGGTGCACTGCCTCTGAGGTGGTGCAGAGGTTAGGACAGAAAAAAAAATTATCAAAGGTATGTACTCAAGAGCTCAACAGGGATCAATTCTAGGACTAATACTTTACTTGGTGTATATACTGATCTCCCAGTACGGCTCTCTTCATCAGCACAACTATTTGCCGTCTCTTGGCTCACTGCCACAAATTATGACCATGACTAGCCGCACCAAGATCTCTGACGCCTGAAGATCACAGGCAAAATGGAATATGGGTTATCCATTTTGTAAAACACACCACCTTCCCTGTCAAGAGGATGAAAGCTGCAAACATCCACGCCAGCTTCACAGCCAAACTTTGAAAAATGTCATCTGTGTTCACTTGAATAATATCTGTGTTACCATCACCCGATATATCTCAGCTGGGATCACTGCTGGCCACATAAAGAAGGATGCTTACAAAACACCTGTCCACCCCATACTTGGGTACACATGTACAGAATGGGACCCCCCCCCCCCCCCCCCCCCATCCCATCCAGTGTAACATCGACAAGATTAAGTTAAGGCCATCCCAAGAAGAGCTGCCAGACTTGTAGTCAATTGCTACCACAACACATTAAATACCTCGGCTATAATTGAGAAACAGCAGTGGCCCTCTCTACAGCACTGAAGAAAATTGGCAAAGCTGGCTATGCTGCCCATGATCATCAACAAGCTCCAACTCAGCAGCACAGGAGCCATCCCCATCAGCTGAAATCGATCCAGTGCTGAATAAAGTAAGGAAAAAGACATCTAGTTAAGGGTGCCACGCAAGATGTCTTTCACTAGTTTCAGGTAACACTGGCGCACTAGTATATCATTGTTTAGGTGCCAGTGCTTGGACCAAGGATGCACTGAAGTTGTGTTCAGAATATCTGCTGGAAGATGGTGTTCATGACCAGTTGCAGTGTTCAATGCCGTGTTTCCCAAGCACACCTTTCCAGGCTTCTGAACTTTGGCCCACTCTGGCATTGAAGTCACCAAGGATTATGACCTTGTTGTCTGCAAGGGTGCTTTGTAGGACCAGGAGACTGCACAGATCAGAGTAGAGTTTGTCCTTTTCTGCTGACTGAAGTCAGGGAGTACACACTGAAGCGCGTGACATAATTATTGCTGGTTCTGCAATAGGAGGCGCACTGGGATGATGCCTTCAGAGTAATCTGTTGACAGGTTTTCAAGCTTGGAAGTAATGGTGTTTCTGACCATGAAACCAATGCCTGAAAGGCATCTCTCTGTTGCTGGTTTGCCTGACCAGTAGAGGGCGTTTCCAGTGTCATGTTCTTTGAGGCTGCCCCCCTCTGGGAAGTGCACTCTGCAAAAAGCAGCAATGACAACGTTCAGTCTGGAGAGCTCATGTGCAACAAGTGTGAAGCAACATTCTGGATGCCATCACCTACATCAAGCATGGTTCTGATGTTCCAGCTTGCCAGTTTCAGTCCTTTCACACCCTTGGTAGATATGTAGCTTTCTTTCTTTGAAGTTGTTCCGCCCTTTGAAAAGATGCCCATTGGCTGCTCTAGCCAACTGGCAGGGTATAGGAGACAGGCTTTGTTCAGGCCACCTATTATAGCCCCTCTCTGTGTGGAACAAGCAGTGCTGTCCAAAAGACTGCTTGGTCATTTAGGGTGTGCTAAATGATGTTGTCGTCCCCAGGTCAACATCAGATGACCACCATCCTGAACCGCATGCATGCAGGATTGAGACAGCAGCTTCCTATGTCATTTTCCACCTGCTGTTTTGCCCCTTTCCCATTGCAGAGTGGAGTGTGTAGGTGGAGTGCAGTGTGCACTAAACTAGCCCCACCCTTGCAATAGTAGCCTGCTCATAAAACCCACATACAGTGTGCCAGATCCTTTCCTCTCCTCTCATGATTTTTCTATACCGACCGATAAAGCTGCAGACTAATCAATTCATTGATTGTGGCCGTCAGATGAAGATGAAGAAGTGGGATGGGGGATACTGGAGACGGTATTAGAAAAGAGAGGTGGGGGAGGGGGGTTACTCTGTGTTTCAGAGAGAGAGAGAGCATGCGCGCGTTTGTGTGTGTGTGCGTGTGTGTGTGTGTGTGTGCCAGAAGTGGAGTCAAGCAATCACAGATCGTGTGGGAACCCTATGAAACTGATGAGCGTATTTGTACGACCGACTCGCCTGTGTTGGCGCCGGTGACGATGGCGGTTTTGCCCGTCAAATCTCGGCCCTCCAAGTCAACAAACTTGTTCCGTTTGCGTCCTGTCAATCTTAGCAACAGAACTGAAGCTGCCCCCATTACCACTACTCCCGTCAACACTGGAACGTAGAGGTCCTTGAGTTCCATCTGCGTCATATATACAGAGACTCGAGAATTTTAAGGGAATCGACTTCGTATTTTGTTCGTTGGCGGATAAATGTGCAAAGTTCGATGAACCCAGAGTTTTAAGTAAGGCCGACAACTCTAAAAACACAGGCTTTTTTGTGTTTTGTTTTGTTTTAAAGGTCCAAGTCCGTATATGCATAATAATACCAATACTAATGATGATGATGATGATACTATTAATGATAATGAGTAACGGCTAACAACAATAATTGTAACAATAATAATATTAACAACAATTATGATAATGTTAATAACACCCTTCACAGCCTAAATTGTGAATCAGCGCCTACCTACCTTGCGCTGAAGAGTAAAGAGATCGAAGCTAAGCACCAAATTCGTTCATTTTCGTTGCTTGTGTCTTGCCTGAAGAAGACCTAAGAGGTCGAAATGCGTCGTGTTTTGTCTTGTGACTCGTTTGTCCACATTTCTCTTGGCAGTTCGCTAACATTTATTTAAGATTAGCCTAAATTGTGTTTGAGGTAAGCGGAAGGGATTCAAAGAAAACCTGATAACTCACAGATCTCCAAACTGTCTTGACAGTGAACACTCAACTTCAAATAATATCGCTGACAGTTCCGTCAACCGCAAAGATCCATCCTGCTATTATTGACTGGGACAATGAAATATACAATAAAGTGATTATCCCGCTAACTTAGGTCTTGAAAGGCCAAAAAAAAAATCCCTTTTTTTTTTCAGGTTGTGAAAGAACCTACGTATTTCAGAGGATCGCAAAATTTATGCTCTTGATTTAACGCTGAGAAACAAAAAACATTCATGACGTTGATATCCTTGTTTACTTTCCTGCAGTGGGGAAGAGTCGTGATGTCATAATGTGTTTTGGTATACCATTTTTTCACTGGCAAAGTTTAAACAAAGAAGCAATGTCAAAAAGTACAAGTGAAATAAAGGAGACTTTAACTGCGCAAGACAGTTCCTGGATGGAGAGTATGGAATAATATGCTGACAGAGGAACTGAATAATGGCGTTAGATTGAAAACAAAATAAACAAGTTTAAAGAAAAAATTCCTTTCAGATGTGTTACTCAAAGTAACTCATTCCAGAGAAAGTTGTTCCCCAAACTTTAATCGACGAAATTCGTTTAAAACGCAAAATTGAAATTCAAAGAAATAAAGAAAGAAACAAACAAACCTCTGGACCGAGGAAAATCACGCGAGCGCGTGTATGTGTTTTGCTCTATGAATTTGGCTACATATGTCTGAGTTTGGGATAGTCCTGTGTGTTTGGTGCTATGATCACACCTGTATGGCGTTTTCACGTCCTTATGCCTATGGGTTTGTTAACTGCTAACTGTTTACTGACGTCTTTCTTAGTGCTCAAATGAGTGTATTCAGTAGTTGCGAGGATTTCTCTTTATATGTGCTTATATAATTTAAAAACCACAACAGCAACAACAACAAC
>CM031618.1:25702885-25722885 GCA_018398815.1 Conus ventricosus
GAAAGATTGGCCAAGTAATGAACTACCTACACATTTTCAGAAAGATTGGCCAAGTACTTTCTGAAACATTGCATAAAGAAGAAAGAACGTTATGGGCCGTTATAGCCGTTAGTAACAAATAGCAGATTTCATAGAATATTTACACGTGAACGCGTGTGCCTGCGCACAACACACACACACACACACACACACCAAGATGATCCAAGATGGCGGACAATCGACAGAACCTGAATCGATGCTACTGAAAAATATTGTCAAACACAATTTTCATCAATCCCAAGTGTAAAGAAATATGACTACCATGAAAAAGAACTGTGTGCATAAACAATTTTATGCGGTAAGCGTCGGTAGATCTGTTGGCATTTTCGACAATTGGAATCTAGCATCTAAGTCGGTCAACGGATTCTCGGGACCAGTACACAGAGGCTACGAAACGCTAGAAGAAGCCAAAGAGGCTATGAGGCAAGCAGGACATTTGAACCCCCAAATTATACTGGAAAAGAAAAACAGTGACTCAAAATGTATGTTGACAAATTATGGGGTCTCTGATAACGAAACAGAAGATGATCAAACAAAAGAAATAACTGAGGAGCAAGGGAAAGAAGAATCAAAGCAGTCATATAATTTTAAGAGAGGAAATTTTATGCAAATGAAAGAAGAATTGAAGAAGATCGACTGGAATAAACTCAATGATCTTAGTGTAGAACAATGCTGGGTGGAAATTAAAGGTGTGGGTCCATGTGGACCCAGAAGGGTCTTTAAATGCCAATATCTCGTATATTTATAGATATTTTTCAATGAAATTTTAGATATGCTCCAAACACACAAATTCTCTCCTTGTCCTAAAATTTCGAAAATATAGGTCAAAATTTCAAAAGGTAATTAAAGGTGACATTTTATACAGTCATCGACGACGGTGTGGGTCCGTGTGGACCCATGGCTCGCAAAGAGGGAACACTCTTTGCGGACATGGGTCCACATGGACCCACACCGTCTTCCGTGTATAGTCAAAAGCACCTGTCCGGCGAAGGTGCTTTTGACTATACACGGAAGACGGTGTGGGTCCATGTAGACCCATGTCCGCAAAGAGTTTTCCCTCTTTGCGAGCCATGGGTCCACACGGACCCACACCGTCTTCCGTGTGTAGTCAAGAGCACCGTCCGGCGAAGGTTAATAGAAAACAATGTTCCAAAACAAATTATTAAGAAAAATAAAAAACAGAAACCAAAGTGGATGAATGTAAAGACAATGAAATTTGTAAAAAAGAAATATAATATGTATCGGAGATTCTTAGTCACAAAGCAGGGGAAAGATTATCAAAATTATATTAAAGCACGTAATACTTGTAATAAAAAAAATAAGAAAAGCAAAAAAGGAATTTGAAAAGAAGTTATCAAAGGAATGTAAACAAAATCCAAAGCCTTTTGGAGATATGTACAATCGAAAACAAAAATGAACACTGGAGTGAGCCCTTTAGTGACTAAGGATGGTGACACAGTGGAGACAGATAGAGGTAAGGCAGATATTTTGAATACATTTTTTTCTAGTGTATTCACAAGGGAAGATACTAAAAATATGCCTGTTCTAAGTCCAGCCTCAAGGTCAAAAGGCATAGTGTTAGAAAATGTAGACATTTCAGTGGATGCAATAAAAAAAGAAACTTCAATCTTTAAACCCTAATAAGGCATGTGGTCCGGATGCCAGCCCATCGAGAATACTAAAAGAGCTAAACGAGGAAATGGCCTTCCCACTTTACATACTCTTTTCTAAATCTGTTAAAGAAATGATAGTACCTTCAGATTGGAAAACAGCTACAGTCATTCCAGTATTCAAAAAAGGTACAAGAACAGATCCAGGAAATTATAGACCAGTGAGTTTAACATGCATTATATGCAAAATTTTAGAATCATTTATTAGAGAGGCTATTATTAAACATATGACAGAAAATAAATTATATGCTGAGTGTCAGCATGGATTTCGTGCAAAAAGGTCTTGTGTGACTCAACTTTTAGAAGTGATGGAAGACTTCACAAAGGAGATAGATAAAGGAGAGAATATAGATGTTTTGTATTTAGACTTTAGAAAAGCATTCGATTCAGTACCACATGAAAGACTTTTAAAGAAATTAGAGTCTTATGGAATAATAGGAAATATACTTGGTTGGCTTAGAGACTTTTTATCAAAAAGAACTCAGAAGGTAAGGATTGGTAGTTCCTTCTCTCATAGTGCTGATGTTATTAGTGGGATACCACAAGGTAAAAGTATCTAAATGTGAAGAAGAGAAAGACCTAGGTGTGACTTTTGACAAAAATTTACTATTTGACAATCATATTGTAAATAGTATTAATAAAGCTAACAGAATGATTGGAATAATAAAAAGAACCTTTACATTTATGGACACTTTTTTGCAATTATATAAGACACTAGTTAGACCTGTTCTTGAATATGGCAACACTGTATGGTATCCAATGCTAAAGAGACAGTCAGAAGCTCTAGAACAGGTACAAAGAAGAGCAACCAAAATGATTCATAATATAAAAGATTACTCATATCAGGAAAGATTAAAATATCTGCAACTTCCAACACTTAAGGCAAGAAGAATAAGAGGCGACTTGATTCAAGCATACAAGATATTTAAAGGTCTACTTTAGAGATTTTCGATAATTTGTTAAAAACAGGTCTACATGTCATATAACTACAGTATGGTATTCATTTTTCAAAAAAAGTCGCCGGAAGAATTTAATAGATATAAAACGACTTTTGCACACCTGTTCAAACCCCACGCGGTGGACCGAAAACCGTGACGTCACTTGATGGACTGGGCCTGTATGCACGTCGATCCGGATAGAGGGCTATCCGCGAACAGCGCCTATTCGGTGGATAGGCGGCAGATTTTGGTATGCACGTCAGAATAAGCTATCCGACTCGGCTAAACGCGGATAAAGTTATCGGTGCCTCGGGGGTCCGATAGCGAGCCTAAACGCGGATAAATATGGCTGCATTGATGTTTTTCCAAGTGAGACAGCGACGGCAATTGCGAAGAAACCGCATCTTTCGTGACAGAAAGAACCCGTTTGACCAGTACGATGACCTAGAACTGTTCCGAAAGTTCAGGTTTAGGCGGCAACATATTTTGGAGCTGACAAACGAGGTGGAATTGGAGTTGATGTGCTGTGCCTCAAAGTTGACGTGGATGTAGGCTGGTAACGGCAGCTTGGCTGCACATCTGCAATGAAATGAAAATACAATGAGAATAAAACTTGTGTAATGATCATGAATTGCACTTTTCAGTGTGTGTGTGTGTGTGTGTGTGTGTGTGTGTGTGTGTGTGTGTGTGTGTGTGTGTGAGAGAGAGAGAGAGAGAGAGAGAGAGAGAGAGATCTGACAGCCATTAGATTATTCATTTAACTGGAAAATATACTGGCTTCCACAACTACCACTTCCAAACCATTGACATAACCATTTAGATATTTACTCATTTATTAATCATACTTTAATATCATAGTGCAAAGCTGCAAATGGATAATGAAAACTCACATAGCAGTAAATTGCTGAGTGTCTGGTATAGCCGACACGTCGCTGCCTTCAGCTGCAAAGGTGTCAAACCCTGAGTTCTCTCTTTCCCCTGTAAAAAACAAAACAAAAAAAAAACCATACATTTTTTAAATTTCCTCGCTGGAGAAACTACACCCTGACCATACATCTCTGTATGGACACTGTAAACACAAATATTACTTTTACAAGTTGCACACACACACACACACACACACACACACGCAGTAATAGGTTGAATGGAACAATGATGGTTGATCGATGCAGGCGGGGCAGTTGGAAGGACATAATACTCGAATTTCATCAGCACTGAAATTTGGCTTCCTAGTGCGCTTTGAATTCTCCATGGCAAGTAACACAAACAAAACTTGGACTGGCGAAAACCGACGAAGCACGTACCAGCGGAAGTTCCACGAGGGAAGGTATGACTAAACCGAAAGCAGTGCCTGCTGCACCCCGGTTTTGCCAAGAATCTATAAATAGAGCGCCGTTTCCTGCCCTGTAAACGCGGAGAGCTATTCAATCGCGAATAGGGCGTCGTGCATACCAAAACCGGAGAGGGGCTATCCGCGTTTAAGCCCCGAATAGCTAACCGCGTTTAAGCCCTAAACGCGAATAAGCTAATAGGGTTTGACGTGCATACAGGCCCTGGCGGTCAGCCGCGACCTACACAACAAGCCAACGCCAAGTGAAATCAACACGAGTTGCGATCCCCACAGCCTAAAAAGTCACGAGAGGGTGGCAGATATTGTGCTGTAGGCGTGTGTAGCAGCTCAGCAGGAGACGGATATTCTTTGCACACATTTCCATCTGATCCAGATACTCGAAAGAAGTGGATTCGGTTAGTGCAACCATGCCGGGCCACTAAGTTATTTTTACCACGTCAGTTCCAGCTGGACCGTGGAAACGAGCTATTCCGACAATTGCCGAGCCCGTTCAAGTGGATAAAAAACTTCGTCTGCATTGTGCTCGTATACTTTGAAGGCGGAGTGGTAAGCTCGTACAGATGAGTACGATAGTCGCACGTTTATTCTGTTCTTATCTATGGACAGATCACACTTGTTAAATTGAATGAACACGTTAAGGCTTGAGGAAGGAGAATCTCCGCTCGCCGTCCACGCGTGATCGCATCAAGAAGTCAGTCGGTAGCCTCCCTCGAGACTTCGGTAAAGTCCGTACGCCCTCGGAATGATGTGTTCGGGCGTCCAGCTGGAACTGAATAGCTCGTTTCCGTGGTCCAGCTGGAACTGACGTGGTAAAAAGAACTTAGCGTTCAAACTGATAAGGTAAAGGCCTTGCAGAAACATCCCCAGAGTTACATTGGCTGTCGCAATCATAGTCACTGCTTTTACATGATAAATTAAATACCGATCGAGATGTGCAAGAACCATCAGAATCGCTTTCTGTCGCCGTTGGCTTGTTGTGTAGGTCGCGGCTGACGGCCTGTCCACCATGTGACGTCACATCCAAGAGTAGTTAAGCCATGCCAAGATTTAGTTGATTACCTCCCGTTTTCTTGATTACAGGTGAAAATGCCCACTTTCGCGGATCGATTTCGTGTGATCGGGAGCGAATCGGATGTTTATTTTACCAATTTATCAAACATTTCATATTTCTGCATAAAACTGACCAATTATCGAAAACCTCTAAAGCAGACCTTTAATGAAATTGATGATGTCGATAAAGCATGCTTTTTTTGTACTTCGCAGAAGAATGTTACAAGGAACAGTGAAGATAAGATATTTAAACAATATTCTAGAACGAATTTAAGAAAATTACTTTTACTAATAGAGTAACCAACTTTTGGAATAAACTAACACTTAACATCAAACGTGCACCTAGTATTAATGTTTTTAAGAACCTCATAGATAAACATGAATTATTAACAAAAATTAGATATGAATTTGATGGATAATAAGTCTGAGCTAGCCTATGGACTGGACCAACGGTTACGAAAAAAAAAAAGGGATATATACATACAGAAGGGGCGTAAAAAGCCTAAATAGGCTAAGTTGTATTTGATACAACGCCCCTGATCCTGATCCTGATCCTGAAAAAAAGAACAGCGTTCTAAACTACACAAGACAATGAAAAACACGCATGTTTTCTGTGAAGTAAATAAAAAAGAAAGAATTCTAAAGTGTACCGATTGCCATCGAAGAGTTCACTGGTCCTGCTCCAAGCTCCCTCTCTACAGATTTGCCTTTTTTTTCAAAACGCAAAGAAAATTTTCATGCCAGCTGTGCGCGGAACCACGTGTTGACGACAAAATGATGGAAGATTTCGTGGCCATACACCAAATGACGTCACATGACTACACTACAAAAGAACAAGATGACACTGCAGGACACAGTGACTATTTACAGAAAAAAGTCTTTGCATTTCAACAAGACATAAACACAAAAATAGATAACTTGGAGGATGCAATCACCTTGATGAAACTACAGATTCAAGAAAAACAGGATATGATATGTACAAAAATTGGAAAAATGGCATCAAAAAGGATAGACCTAGCAGGAAAAGCGTCATTTGTGTCACCTTCCCTATCACCGAAAGAAGACGTAGAAACTCCTGTGTCAACTTCCATGTTGACCCAGAAATCAACTGATACGTCTCAGTCGATTCACTTGCACAAAAAGACCTTCCAAAATACCAGAAAAACAAAAAAAATGCCATATCTCAGTATTCACAAGGTAGCGCCTCTCTCAAAACGACACCAGATCCTAGACCTACCTTAGAATCAACTGTGTCGCAAAACGAAACTGATCTGAAAGAAAAAGAAAAACCTGCCCGTACCTTATTTTTGATACAGACATTGAAAAAAACACAGACACAAGCAAAGGACACAGACTGGTTATGATGAATTGCCCAGTCTGTCATTTTACAAAATTTTTTAAAAAAAAAAAAAGGGTTGGGGTGAAGGGTTGGAAATTCTTTGGCTTAAGGTAACCATGAAAAAGCCCAAAACTAAAGGGATGTGCTAGGTAAAAAATTCAACCCGGAAAACCCCCGATGTGTTTTTTTCACGGGGGAATTTTAATGAAATTGAAAACATTATCACAAGGAAGTGGGTAAAAAGTCTTTTCCTGTGTAAAGACAGTAAAATCCAGTGCAGAAAAGAGACCAAAACTAATTGTAACCCAATTGCCCCAAAACAGATGAGGAAAAATGAATGAAAAGGGGAAAAATCGTCAACGCCACTGTGTTTGCCGCTTTACCCGGAGAAAAAAATGTATCTTCATCGAAAAACAACAATTACAAAAATCTCCCTCCATCTAGGAATTTTATTTTCCCTCAAAAAGGGTGCCCGTATTCTGGAAAAAATATCGGAGGGGCACGTGCCGTTTTTTTGGAAGAAACGACCCCCACCATACAAACGCTTCCTCTTTCCACTTTTTACAAAAAAAAAGAGAAAACGGCAACGGAAAAAAAACGAAAAGGGGGACAAACGTCAAAAGATTCTTGGAGCAAAACCCCCTTTCAGAAATAACACCAGAAAAAAAGCAACACCAGGCGAAATCGGAAAAGTTTTCAACAAAAAAGACAAAAATTTAAATTACGTCGACAAGCGGAACCCCACCGCGCTTCCCCGCCCGATGCAGAAGGAGGGACGTTTCAACGATACAACAGCCTACAACAACGATAACGGGGAGACGTACAACGAACGGGACAACTTTCCGGATCTCCCGGGACCCCCAAACAATACTCCCACCTGAACTGACCGGAAGTATCAAAAAAAAGCACTTAAAAAAAACAAGTGACACTACAAGGCTTGGGCAAACCGCAAAGTACCCCTGCTGGAACGAGTACCAAAAACAAACCGATTGGGCTATGGATTTGGTAACCCGAGCAAATGAGGGATATGGATTCTGGGAACCAAGAAAATGGAGCTAAAAAATTTTGAGAAAAATTTTACCACAAAAATTGCGAAAATTTATTTGACATTATAATAATGGCGTGTCGTTACTATATTAGCACCCCCCAGTTTCGCTTCTTTTTAAAAGTTTTAGAAAAAGTTCCTTTATTCCTTTTCACTTGGTTTAAATACGTATGAAATTGTGTTTTGGTAATATAAATTTTATAACATTGGTTGTTCAATATTTTAAAAATATGGTACAGAAAAAAAGTTAAGATTTTTCATGGAAAATTTAAAGGATTTAGGGGGACAAGTTTGGGAGTTGATTTTCAAATTTTTGAAAAAAGAAATAACAGAATATGTTTTTTTTTTTTTTTTTGTTTGTTTTTTTTTTGCTGCCCAACTCTGCGCTACCTCGAGGCAGTGCACCCCGCCGCTCTTTTTGAACCCCGTCCCCAGCCATGGCCGGCGGCCCCGCCCCAGCCCCGGCCCAGAATCCACAGGGAAGTCAATGTAAGTCGTAATGAGGCAACCCACCGGAGGAGCACTGCACTGCTGCCGAGTCATTCGGGGGGTGTTCAGTGGCGGGCCCGTTTGATCTAACTCGAGGGCCCCCTATAAAACCCCCTTTTCTGAGCAATAATTTCTTAGTCGCGGGCCCGGGTGAGGAGCTCTCCCCCCGGGGGCGCCCCCGTCCCTCAAGACCCCCCCTGGACTCGCCCAACCCGGGGACCCCGAGGAAGCAAAAAAAGGCCCAAAACCGGAGAGGACTCGAAATGGGTCCCGTGAGAGAGGGAGAAAGGCCCAGAATTTGAGACATTTTTTTTTAATTGATCAATGGGGGGGGAAAGAGTGATTAAAATGATTTCTACGGATTTCCCTTTTTGGTCTGGGATACATGACAGGGGACTTACGCTTCCCTTTAAATATATCTGGCGTTTAAAAAAGGCCCGAGAGATAAGGACCCGGTGTTGGTCAGGGAAATTTTTAGCAAATCAGAAACGCATCCCTTAAGTGGTGAAACTCGACTGTGTGGTCCCTTTCCCAACGAGTCCGCAGCAAAAATCAAATCTGGGTAGGAGCGGTCGGGGGAGAAAAAAAACCCAAATGACCTGATGGGATTCGAACCCCCGCTCCCCGCCGGGGGGTCCGCGACGCTAACCCCCTTCGCCACGGCAGCTGGTCACAGAATATGTTCTGATTATGACATAGTAATATTACAAGAAACTCATCTTGAACGAGAAGATATTAACGATATCTTTATACCAGGCTTTGCCCCTGGTGTTCATTACTGCAGGAAAAAACGGAACAAGGCTCCAAGTGCATCAGGGGGAATATCAGTTTTTATCAAGAAGGAACTACGAACGCTAATCAAGTTTCACCTAACGAGTAATTCTGACATTGTTTGGATAATTCTTTCTTCCACAAAAGACGAACTTGATACTTTCATCGGTTGTATATATATTCCGCCTGAATCGTCGTGTTATGGACGTGATAATACGGTGCGCATTTGGGAAGAGTTGGAAAGACAAACAGAACATTTCTCTACCAAAGGGAATGTTATATTGTGTGGGGATTTTAACGCAAGAACTGGACAATTAATAGATTTATTGACACGGACGGTGAAAACAACTTACATGCATATTCTAATGACAATCTTTATAACGTTATTCAGAAACGATGCTCTCAAGACAGCGTTATACAAAAAAATGGACGAAAATTAGTAGATATTTGTTTGGAAAATAATATGTATATTCTTAATGGTCGCTCACTTGGCGATCTTCGAGGAAATTTTACTTGTTTCAACACAAAAGGGAGTAGCGTTGTAGATTATTTCATTATATCACAAGACCTAATGAAAGATGTTATTGCATGCAAAGTTCATAAACTCACTGTATATTCTGATCATTGTCCTATAGAGCTGTCAATTTTACTTCCTACAGTTTGCAATGATAGACCTAATATGAAAACAAATGCGCATGCTGACAGTGCTCCCTTACGTAATAACACGTCAAACAGAAATGACACAAAAGTTAACACAACCATTACGTCATTTATGTGGGATGACGAATCTGCAGTAAAGCTGAACATTACTTTAAATAACCCCATCATGAAGAGTCGTATAGAAGAAATAGAGAAACGTATGGAGAAGACACAAGGTCATGATACGGAGACCTCGGTCTTCATTAAGAACATGATTAATGATCTGACCCAAACAATAAAAGACGCAGCATCCTTATCACTCAAACAAAGATACATGCGCAAAAGAAAGAGAAAAAATCCGAAACACAAAAAATGGTTTGATGAAAAATGTTTTCTTCTAAGGAAAGAAGTAAGATCACTTTTAAATGCACTGAACAGACACCCTTTCAATCGATACCTACAGACAAAGTACTTTTCAACAGTGAAGGCATACAAAAGTACTTTAAGAAAGACAAAAAATACATACAGAGACAAACTTATTAGAGAACTAAATGAAGCCTTTGAGAAGGATCCAAATCAAGTATGGAGAACACTAAACGAATTAACAAACATGCAAAATACGAATCAAAATAAAAGGAAGGAAATCCATGAAGACAAATGGATATCTCACTTAGAAAAATTAGTTAGCAGGAATATTGAAATAACAGAACAGAGAAAAAACTGATTGAGCAAAAATTGTCTGAAGCAAGAAATGTTATATTAATCCAAATGTTGACGAACCAATTAGTATATCAGAAATCCATAAGACATTTCGAAATTTAAAAAATAAAAAAGCCACGGGAAAGGACGGAATCTGAAATGAAATAATCAAAGCCAGTTTGCCTAATATAATTATACCTCTTAAGACCTCTCTTCTCCTACTCTCACTAACTGTGACCTTCCTTTAAGAAAACTTCTGATCCAGTTTAGAATATTATTACCAGTCACTCCATGTGCTTTTTGTTTAGTTAGCAGTCTTTCATGAGGGACAGAATCAAATACCTTTCTAAAGTCTAAGTACACTATATCAATTGGCTCCCAATTATCTGTCAGTTATGTTAGGTTGTTGATTACTTCTAGCAATTGTGTGACACATGATCTCTTTTTCTTGAATCCGTGTTGGCATTTAGCATTATAAACAATAAACAAGTACGGTAACTTGTTTCTTGTTTATTATCTACTGTTCCCGGAGACTTATGACGCGGTGCAGTGAAAGCCGAAAGGAAGCTGCAAGGCTGACTCCTCTTCTAACACCCAGGACAACAACGAGAGTAGCCACATGGAACATCAGGACGATGTACGAAACCGGAAAAACCATAAGTTGCGAGAGAGATGAAAAACTACAAGATCGGAGTACTAGGACTGAGTGAGACAAGGTGGCTACAGTCAGGACAGCTGAGACTTTCATCTAGAGAACAGCTGCTCTACTCAGGACGTGCAGAGGATGGAGCTCCCACACTGAGGGTGTAGCCCTGATGCTGGCACCGGAGGCACAAGGGGCACTCATCAGATGGGAACCTGTTAACTCCCGCATCATCACAGCCAAGTTTACCACGAAGAAGAATGACATCAGGCTAAACATCATCCAGTGCTATGCTCTCACCAATGATGCGGAAGAAGAGAAGAAAGATGACTTCTATCAGCAACTACAGACAGTGATAGACAAAAGAGGAGCAAAGGACATAACCATACTGATGGGACATTTTAACGCCAAGATTGGAATGGACAACACAGGCTACGAGGACATCATGGGGACACACGGACTGGGACAGATGAACGAGAATGGTGAGCGCTTTGCAGACCTGCGCGCCCTGAACCAGCTGGTGATAGGAGGAAGCATCTTCCCACACAAGCGCATCCACAAGGCCACATGGAAATCCCTGAACCACGTCACGGAGAATCAGATTGACCACATCTGCATTAGCCGCAAACTCAGGAGATCATGGCGGGATGTATGAGTGATGACAGGTGCTGACGTGTCATCAGACCACCACCTTCTTTTAACAACAGTGAGACTTCGCCTCAAGAGATTCACCAGTGCCAACAACGCATGGACAGTACAATGTCGGACTGCTCAGAAACAGGGACACACAAGCAGCATTCCAGATCAGCCTTTTCAACAGGTTCCAGCCGCTACAAGAGCTGATAGAAGACGGTGAGACGGACATCGAGACACAGTGGGAATACTGCAAGAAGCTCTGGCATGACACATGTGAAGAGATCCTTGGCAAGAAGAAGACCCAGCACAAGGAATGGATCTCTGCCGACACCATCCATAAGCTGGAAAAGAGGAGAGAGAAGAAACTATGCTGAACACGAGCCGAATAAGAGCAGCTAAGGCAAAGGCACAGGAAGAGCACACAGCAGCGAACAGAGAAGTAAAGAGGAGCATCAAGAAGGACAAGAGGGACTACTTTGATGACCTGGCCAGTGAAGCAGAGGCAGCAGCCGGACAGGGGAACCTGAAGGACCTGTACCTGGTGACCAAGAAGCTGACGGGCAAGTTCCAGCAGAAAGACAAGCCAGTGAAGGACAAGAACGGAAACCCACTGACAACAACTGAGGAACAGCTGAAACGATGGGAAGAACATTTCAAGGAGCTGCTGAACCACCCCGCCCCTGACACACCACCAGACATCCCACCTGCAGAGACAGAACTGCCCATCAGCTGTGACAAACCCTCAAAGGCAGAGATCAAGAAGGCCATCATGACTCTGAAAAATGGGAAGGCTGCAAGGCCGGACGAGATACAAGCAGAAGCCATCAAAGCAGACATAGAGACAGCTGTCAACATGCTATACAGCCTCTTCAGCAAGATCTGGGAGAAGGAGGTACCAGCCCAGTGGAAAGAAGGAATCATCATCAAGCTGCCGAAGAAAGGAGACCTCAGGGACTGCAGCAACTACCGAGGGATCATGCTCCTGTCAACACCAGGCAAGGTTATCAACAGGGTTCTACTGGAGAGAATGAAAGAGGCTGTCGACCCCAAGCTCCGAGACCAGCAGGCAGGCTTCCGGTGGAACAAATCATGCGCTGACCAGATCGCCAGCCTGCGTATCATCGTGGAGCAGTCACTGGAGTGGAACTCCCCCCTCTACATCAACTTCATAGATTATGAGAAGGCCTTCGACAGTGTGGACAGAGAGACGCTGTGGAAGCTGCTGAGGCATTATGGAGTCCCCAAGAAGATCATCTCCCTCATCCGGTGCACCTACCAGGACATGAACTGCAGGATTGCCCATGCCGGCCAGCTGTCCAAAAGTTTCGAGGTGAAGACTGGAGTTCAGCAGGGGTGCCTGCTGTCACTGCCCCTCTTCCTCCTGGTCATTGACTGGATCATGAAGACCACTACAACAGGCAGGAACAACGGTATACAGTGGACAATCTGGACGCAGCTCCATGACCTCGACTTTGCTAATGACCTGGCGCTCCTGTCACAGCCATAGCCAGATGCAGAACAAGACCACTCGCATGGAGACCACGTCAGCCGAGACAGGGCTTAAGATTAACAGGGAAAAGACCGAGCTGATGAAAATCAACACCACTGCCAGCACATCAGTCACAGTCGGTGGAGAGCCCATCAGGGAGGTGGAGTCTTTCGTCTACCTGGGAATCGTGGTTTACCAACAGGGAGGCACGGACCTAGACGTCACAGCCAGAATCGGCAAGGCAAGAGCAACTTTCGTCATGCTCAAGAACATCTGGGCATCAGGAGGAATGAGCACAAGAACCAAACTCCGCATCTTCAACTCCAATGTGAAATCAATTCTGCTCTACGGATGCGAGACATGGCGGACAACACAGACGATGCAACGAAAGATTCAGACATTCTTCAACACCTGTCTGAGGTGTATTTACAAAATCCGATGGCAGGACAAGATCCGAAACGAAGATCTGTGGGAGCGTGCGGGACAGGAACCAGTGGCCAAGCAGATACTGCGAATGAAGTGGGGCTGGATCGGACACACCCTCAGGAAGCCAGCATCCAGCACCACACGCCAAGCCCTGACCTGGAACCCGCAGGGAAAGAGAAAGAGAGGCCGGCCTCGCAACAGCTGGAGGCGAGACACTGAGGAGGAGTTGAAACAACAAGGGACCAACTGGACTGGAATGACCAGAACAGCCCAGAACGAGTGTTGGAAAAAAGGGCACCGGAAAAAACGGCACCGGAAAAAATGGCACCCGGAAATAACGGCACCCAAAAATAATAGAAATATGAGAAAGTGGAAAAAATGGCACCGTTAAATTCTGATTTGTGATGTATTATATCCTATATAGGTTTATGTTGAGTAATTTGTAAAGGATGTTTATTTTACTTTCTACGTTTAAAAGTGCAAGTTTCTTGGTTAGCATTATAACACGTGTAAGTCATAAAACAAGTAAGTAAAAAACGTGTAAGTAAAACAAATGTGACAAAAACAAACATATCACATTTCAGTGAATGTCATTTCCCGGCCCCGGCTTCCATCGAATGTTGTGTCCTGCTCCTACGGAGAAATTCTTCCACAGACTTGGATCCATCCTGTCGATCACAACAGAGTTGCCGGAGACGCGCCTGTAGTCGACAGTAGACGCGTTTGATGCGTCTGCGTGGAGGATCTCCGCGTGAATTGCTGAGGATGTGGGTGCTCGAAAGTGCTGCATCTCGCTTCAGCCACCAGATCAGCTTCCATATAGATGGGTGCTGCACACCGCATAACTGTTCAATCCTGTGATTCCACGCCTCACATAGGTTATTTGTCCGCTGTTCACCCTCTAGTGTGACTTGTGTGTGTTTGTGTGTGCGTGTGTGTCACACCATTAGGCCCAATTACCGGGTGCCATTTATTTCGGGTGCCATTTATTCCAGGTGCCTTATTTTCCCGGTGCCGTTTTTTTCCGGTGCCGTTTATTCCCGACCCCGCCCAGAACAGAGTGCGATGGCGAATTGTCGTCGATGGCCAATACTCCACCGGGAGCGATGGGCATAATGATGATGATGATAATCAATACTTTGTCAAATTTTAACATTATATCAGATTTTAACAGATCCAACATTTTTTTCATCATTTGCTTCAGAACTCTCATTAGGACTTCAGTAGATACAGCCAAGTAATACTGTGTTTCTATCACTGGTATTGAATGTGCACCATACACTTTCTTGGAACTCAGATGTGTTTATTTATCTGTATATAATGCTACCCCTCTACTTACATGGACTCAGTTTGTCACGCACATTAATCCGAAGTCATTTATGAGGAGCCCCATAAATCGTGCATTACACATGCTGATGTCAATGTGGGGAGAAAAGTCACTTTGAAAGAAAAACTGCAAATTGTGAGAGATTTTTGCATCTCTAGGCATTTTGTTTTGGGTAAAATTTTAGCAAAAAGACAGCCACCTTGTTTAGCTTAAACCTTCCTTGTCAGCGAGTGACTCAAAAACTTCCCACACACAAGATCGATGGAGTGACTCGTTACGATTTCACTGACAATGCCAGTACGCGCTAACTGACAGGGGAAAAAAAGAGATCATGTACGTTTATGTAAAGTTTGACAGTCTTGTCAAAGTTATTAGCAATGTCACCATTGATGAAGATTGTGGGCCAGTCGTCGAAGGAAAACTTATTGCTGATTCGCCCAGGAAGGATGGGAGTCCGAATGGGGATATCGTGGGCAGCACCCAAAGTTCCGTGGATGCCATCTCGTGGTTCAAGTCCTTGCCCATAGAGGCAGTGTACCTGGACTGTGGTTCCAGAGATGCAAGATGGTGTCCCAAATCGGTGAAGATCCAGGAAAGTAAATCGGATCAAAGCGAGTGTTCGTTAACCCCGAAGGTGTCGGTGAGTCATGTTTTATTATATCATATATCATATCAGGTTCAGGAACTAGTAGGCCAGTACTAGGCCTTTCTCCTGATCGAAACGCTATCCACAATTTTGCCGATTTCTTCAACTACACTTTGCAGTTAGTGAGTGGGTGGGTGGAGTAGTGTGGGTGGCAAGATCACTACTCGTCTCACAGCAAATTTGTTGTCTGCCAAATATATGCGAGTCAAGTCTGTTTTTGAAGGCCTGTAGTGATGGAGAGTCAACAACTGATGATGACAGGGCGTTCCACCAATCCACAACTCTGAATGTGAAAAAGTTCTGTCGTAGGCTCAGACTGCATCTTTGTTTGTATAGTTTGAATTGGTGGCCCCTGGTAACGCCAGATGTGTCCACAACTGAAGTAGGTCCTGGTTGACTGAATAAAAACCATGTGTGTATTTGTACACCTCAATAAGATCTCCTCTGATCCGTCTGTATTCCAAACTAGGGAGGTTAAGCTTTTTCAGTCTTTGCTCAGTTCTTTCAGACAAGGCACATTTTTGGACGCACGTCTTAGCACACTTTCTATCAAGCTTTTATCGCCCCGCTGTCCAGGTGACCACGCAACGTTGCCAAATTTTAAGTGTGGACGCACTAGTGTGACAAAAAGCATCTTGAAGCTGTCTTTGTCTAAATACGTGAATGAGACCTACAAGTCCATTTGCCTTGTTAACTTGACCTTGAATGTGACCAGAAAACTTGAGTTTATTGTCTACTGAAACACCCAGATCTTTTTCAACCTCAGAGGTCTCCAGTGTCACTACATCATCTGAGTCGTGTTTCTTCAGAATGCAGTACGTATGGTGGGGGTTATTGTGACCGAAATGGAGTACGTGGCATTTATCTGCATTGAAGCGAAGCTGCCATGTGTCAGCCCATGCTACAAGACTGTCCAGATCTGACTGGAGCTGAGTTATTAACTCATCTTTGTCTACATGAGAGAAAACTTTGGAATCGTCAGCGTACAGCTCACAAAGCGATTGCACAACACTTGGCAAGTCACTGATATAAACGATGCACAAAACAGGCCCGAGACAGCTGCCTTGCAGTACACCGCTCGCCACTGGTGACCACTCAGAAAAATTGTCTTTGACACGTACCCTCTGCCTCCTGCCTATCACCAGTATCAGAAAATCCCGAATCCATTTCACAATGTCAAACGCCATGGAGAAATCTAAATAAATGGCATCCACTGGGATACTAGTATCTAGATACTCAGTCCACTTGTCCAGTGCTGCAAGCAAGTTACTAGAACAGGACCGCTTCGATATGAAGCCGTGCTGATGACGAGACAGAAGTTCGTTTTCTTCGAGATATTCCACAAGTCTATCCCTAATGATGGATTCCATTTAAGCTTACATAGCACACATGTCAGTGACACAGGGCGGTAGTTACTAGCCCTACATTTTTCCCCTTTCTTAAAAAGAGATGTGTAACATTGGCATCTTTCCAAACACTGGGTAATTTGCCCTCAGAGAGGGACTTCTCAAATAGTATGGCTAATGGCTCCGCTAACTGTTCAGCTAGTTCCTTAAGAACACATGGGTGCAATCCATCAGGTCCAGGAGACTTAGACTAGAGGGATTTAAGTTCCTCGATTTCTTTAGCACTGTCTCTTTTGAAAAAGACACTTCACTCAAAAAGTCACCTACATATTTTTTCTCTGCCTCTGGTACATCATCAGTCCGTTCCTTTTTGAAGACATTACAAAAAAAGCAATTTAGAATGTCTGCTTTGCCTTTATCATCTGATACACGGTTGCCATGATCATCCAACAAGTCTCCAATACCCTCACTAACTTTGGTTTTTGACTTGGCATATATGTGCAAAAAATGCTTTGGGGTTTTTCTTTGCGTCCCTAGCCACATGCTTCTCATGGTTCCTAATTGCCTTGCGGCAGGCACCCTTGGCCTGATTACTCGCTTTAGAGAACTCCAAAAAGTCCTTGCCGTCACGCGTCTGGAGGTACCGCTGGTATGCTTCTGTCTTCTTACGAATCTTACGCATAGCCTTGTCATTCCACCACACAGGTTTGCGTCTCTCCGTGGTTTTGCCAGTCTTACATAAACACATTTATCAACAGCAGCCTTTACAGTCCCTAAGATACAGTCCCAGGCTTCTTGTACGTTTTTGTCTCTAATCTGAGATACAAGATTTTTTATATATATATTTTTTTTAAAACAAGAATACACGTGTGTGTGGTGTGGTGTGGTGTGTGTGTATAGAATTTAATACAAACTTGACGGTTCAGCCGAGATCTCTCATGGAAAGGAATGGCCAGTCTGTAAAGATCTGTTCAAACTAAGTGCTACCCTTTAAGCACCAAATGTGTTGAGAGTACACACATACACAATACATTGACCAACTTCCTGCTCCCTCCTACTTCCTTCCCACTCTTTCCAATCTTCCCAATTGGTATAATGAAAATAAAACAAAATAGAACAGGGAAATTTAGGAAAAAGATTTAGGAAAATCCATGGACAATGTCATTGCAAAATATGAAGCTGAGAGATTTTGAGAAGCATGCATAATCTTTGCCCTACCTCTTCTTCCTAAAACAAGTATGCATAATCTTTGCCCTACCTCTTCCTCCTATGGACAATGCAAAATTGATGAACATTCAGTGTTTATAAATTTAATTCAAGCACATTGTATGCAAACATCAGTTATATTTGTAGCATTATAGATGACAAAATATAGCTTTCTGTCCAGACTCGGCCCACTGCCAATATTCACATGTTACTCCATTCCTGTGACAGTCGCTAGTAAAATTAAAAATAGCACATCACCCAGGCCAGCAGTCCAGATCTTACTCTTTACCCTGAAGTCCAGAATGGCATCACTGATGAGTTTATTTTTCTACTGATTCTTGTGTGTGTGTGTGTGTGTGTGTGTGTGTGTGTGTGTGTGTAAGGCTTCATTAAATATCTGTACTGTTCCAATTTCCAATTGTCTGGAGGACAGCCCAGACATGTCACCCCATTACTCAATGTCAAGAGGGTGAAAAATAAAGGGCTTCATCACAAATTGTTCTTGAATCATGTCAAGTGTAAGCTGCGCTTATCATGGCATTCATTTAACGCAGTGAGAGCATGAAACAAGAGTGGCATGGTGGTCTTTGGATAAATGTGAAGTTTAAATTAAAGCACCAGAAATACAATGTGGATGTTAGAAAGACATCCCTCTCCCCTAACTCATGATCCTGATTATAACTAAGCAAATTTCTCATATTTATCAAGAATCAAATAAAAAGAATGTAAAACAACAGTACAGGAAAAATTCAAAGTAATCTTAGTTAACTAAACATACAACACTTCATTATTAACAACTTTGGATTCTGAAATCATTTCAGTAATATTTATAACTGTTTTCCTGTAAGCGAAATCTTACGCTGATTTTGAATTTTATCCTCTGGTTAAAAAAAAGAAAAGAAATCTAATTCACAAGTTCCCTCAGCTGAATTTGGGTTTCAGCAGTACAGTGTGTGTTGTATGTGTTTCAAAATACATACCTTCTGACATGGAATATCATCTAGTTTCTCAGCACTTGGCAATAAGTATATTTGGATTTTAACACACACACAGTGACACACACACACACACACACACACACACACACACACACACACACACACACACACACACACACACACAGTGTAAATTGGGATTATTTATTTATTGGATCTGTACAGTTTATGAAACTTTTGAATCAATTTTGACCAGTGCTGTTAGTGCTGATGAACTAGAATTGGTTTCTTATTTCAAACATAAAAATAAGTATCACTTTTATCACCTTCTTAAAAAAACAGCTTCAGTATAAAAATCTGTTCTTGAATGACCGACAGTTATACTTTAACAACTCACACTACTTGATTGTATTTATTTTAAATGGACCAAAGTTATGCTTAATGACTCACAGTTATACTTTAATGGCCCACAGCTGTACTTGAATGACCCATGATAATATCCCACAGTTATACTGTAACAACCCACACTACATGGTTGTACTTACATGACCACAGTTGTTCTTTAATGACCTACAGAACTTTGTGCTGAATGACTCACAAAATTATACTGTAGTGTAATGACCCACAGTTGTACTTGAAACATAGATCATGTACTTTAATGACTTACACTACAGAACTGTAACAACCCACACTACATCAGTATATATTGTACTTGAATGACCCACAGTTATAATGGCACACAGTTGTTCTTTATTGACCCACAGTTGTTCTGTAATGACTTTACAAAACTTGTACTTTAATAGTTTAATGATGTGCACTATAGGCCACAATGGTATTTTGATGACCCACAGTTGTACTGTAATGACTTTACAGAACTTGTACATAATGATCTACGCTATAGGCCACAGTGGTATTTTGATGACCCACAGTTGTACTGTAATGACTTCACAGAACTTGTACTTTAATGATCAACGCTATAGGCCACAGTGGTATTTTGATGACCTACAGTTGTACTGTAATGATCTGATGCTATAGGCCACAGTGGTATTTTGATGACCTACAGTTGTACTGTAATGATCTGATGCTATAGGCCACAATGGTATTTTGATGACCCGCAGTTGTACTGTAATGACTTTACAGAACTTGTACATAATGATCTACGCTATAGGCCACAGTGGTATTTTGATGACCCACAGTTGTACTTTAAATTAGTTTTTGTTGCCCACATTTGAACGTTAATGACCCACAGTTGTACTTTAATGACCCACAGTTGTACTTTAATCACAGAACTGTATTTTATGGACATACAGAACTTT